>JAFIRS010002724.1:0-187715 GCA_018342105.1 Gonioctena quinquepunctata
CCCTACATAGTATTTTTATTTTATTTTATTTATCTTTGACTTTTGTCTTTAGCAAGTCTGGCGCCCAACTCTGGAACTAGTCAAGTTAATTAATGTATAATTTTTTTTAGTGGACAAATTTGATTAACTAGGAAAAGTCATTAATTGAACCTTACTCACGGCCTAACCGTATCCATCTGAGCAGCCTATCGGCAAAGTGATTTCACCTTCTTAAATTTGGATCATATAATTTAAAATCTGGGGTTCAGAAGTAAGGGGTGTTGCAAAGTTTAAAGTAACTTTGGTACGTCCCTGCCTATTTGGGGTATAATATTAATTATGGTCTGGCAACAAAATAATGCCCGTTCAGAAAATAAGTGTGAATGTATAAAGGTATGGATCGATCACAAAACCGAGCAAAAGAAAGTTATGATGCCTTTTTGCACCGTCCAAAAAGACAATGGAAGCCGAGATTCAATTAGGATCGCTCTCCTTAACTTCCGTCTCGGAGCGAGCTCTTTTCTTTCAGTTCGAAAGCATTCATGCAAAAGTTCCGTTTGAGTAGTTAGGTAACCGTAAGTGAAACATTCTGTATGAACCTTTGAAAACCTGTTGAGTTGATTGAGTCGTTAAGACATCTATATAACCATATTTCCTGGTTGTGTATATTTTCCCCAACTGTGTATTATAACAGGTTGGCGAAACGCCAGATTGATTTTAGTTCGTTCGTTGTAAATATTCCATACTATTCACAATAGAGAAGGTACGTATTAAGTTGTTATTCCGGATTGATCTATGTCGTGGGGTATTTTTGTTCATCAAATAATATATATTAATGATTCCTATCACTACAATAGCAAGCTGCCCTACCAATTGACCGTCGTAACTCCATTCATTTAATATTAATTGACAAGCCTACCGTACTCGGGAGGATTGCCACCAGCATTCATTTGATTTTTTACTCTGGAAGGTATTTAGAGTATAATAAAATTCATAGCGTCTTGCTCATTGATTGAACGATATATTGCATTTGACATTTTGAATCTATTTCGCTGTTGTGGGTTTCAATATTCTATAGCAAGAGATCGATGAACCATACGAACTCACAGCACCCCGAATTACGTTCCTTGGTGTTATCGAGGGTAACAATATGTCAGTTTTTCTAGCTGCTCAAGTTATGATGCCTGGCCAAACGAGAGTGGTTAGCGCGTTGTTAAATTGAATCACAAATTACAATTTTTGTCTTTTTCCTCCAGATACTTATTTATCTTACACTTACAATGAGACTAATATACAGATAATAGACACTTGAACTTTCTATGTCAAAGTAATTGTGAATATAATGAGTAATACACGTGGATGTCTTGTACGCAGAATCCTAGCCATATAACTGCTTCCTTCTAAGTTGGTACTCAGCTATGGGTAGATCAGGAGTGTGATAACACCGTAGTTTGGACTTTGACGAAGGTTGGTGCGGGATATTGAAGTGGTGCAGTTTTCTTTCCGTGAAGCTCGAAGTAATAATTACGAATAGCCTGTTTTTTTGTTTGAAGACGAATTTATAAAGTCATAAAGTTGAAGTGGAAGAATTCAATCCCCACGAAACCACCAGAAAAACCTCTTCCTGAACTTAGATTGTGAAAATAGGAAAATCGATCTCACAGGGGGACAAAGTAAGATATAGCAAACATCTCACGAAGAGATAGTGTAATTATGTTTCATTACAGGTGTTCTAGTTTATGTTCATTGTTGGAACTTATAAACTGATGAGTTTTCGTTCATCTGTTCAATTAAGTGAATGAAATTTATTGTTATATATTGTTGAAGTTCCCATAACCTAGTGGAATAAATTCAAATCGCAAAAATTGCATAAGTTAAAGTTCAAATAATTTTTTTATATTGTGAATAAATTTGGAAACTTTAATGGAAAAAACCTTGTCTTTTTCAAGCCTTTGAACATTGGGATCAGAATAGTTTTCGAATTCAGACAAAGACTGACTGTCTGTGCCACCAGAGTCCAGTCCCAAGTGCTATAATCAAAGCCTACAGACCTTTGGATATTTCAATTGACAAAACAAAAAAAAAGAGACACCAGACTCCTGGACATCCGTATTTTCATCTGCTGCTACCTCTGGTGAGTGGAGTGAACCACTTTAAATTCTGGAGCCCAAGAGGAAAAGTTGAGTTTAACAATAGTTTGAAACAGTGTCTTGGCGTCATAAATAACATAACGATTCTTGGGTAGTGAAATACAGCCACTTGACTTTCATCATGTGCTACTGTAAACCAGTCAAATTTGACATTTTTTTCAAAAATCCTCAAAAAAATTTTTTTTTTCGAATTTTATACCTTTCCTCCAAATTTGGACTCTCTACTGTCACTTCGACTTTTCTCCAATTTTTTGAATTTTTCGAATTTTTCGCTCTACCGATTCGAACGTAACATGATTCAAATTTCATAATTTTGATGAATACGGGACTTCAATATCATATCTGTCCCAGAAAATACTCACATTGGCCTGTTACCAGAAAAAAAAATGCACTTTTAGAAATTCGTTTTTGTTGTTGCAAAGTTCATCTAGTTTTTTCATTTCATTGTGAAACTGATTCGGATTTCCAATGTATGGACGTTAATATGTCAGTATTCGAATAAACGAATTTCCCTTCATTCTTATCGCATTCGTATTTCGTTTTTCAATAGATTTTTATCCAGTTTGATTATTTTTCTGACCAATAATTCAATTACAAACAAACCCGAAATATCATACTTTTCTGTAAACTAAACAATGACCTACAGACTTTCGTTATAGCGATATAGAATTTCGTGATTTTAAACAATACAAGACCAATGCAACATCTCGGGAAGAAAATAGTACAGTGATCGAATCAAAATAAAAAATTTCCTCAGTAGGCTTTTGAAAAAAATGTTTAGTTTTGGTTAATGTCAAATAATTGCGTTTAATGAATCGAGTTGTTTTGTGTACAGTTTTTCCTACATTTATAATTCACAAATAAGTTTAATGTACAATGTTATCCACACAAGACAAAGTGGAAATCGTTCTTTTTTGTAGTGAAAATGTTCCATATCCAGATGTTGCTTGTATTTTCAATCACCGGCATCCAGGAAGCAATATTCACTTTAGTACCGTGGGGAGGATATTGAAAACATTCAAAGAAACTGGCTCCGTGGACAATCGTTTCAAGAAACCACATAATCCAATAAGGTCAACAAACTCTTAAGGAAAGAGATTTCGATATTCGAGCAGGATTTTCATTTTGGTTTCAAGGTGATCCAAGGTTATCACATTTCCCTACAGGATTTTATGGACAGACGAGGCAACTTTCACGTCGAACGGAACAGTTAGTTCCCAAAATTGTCGTTGGTGGTCCAACAATAATCCTAATTTTGTAATAAAATGCCGTGACCAATATTCATTCAAGACAAATGTGTGGTGTGGTTTATTACGTTACCAACTAATTGGACCATATTTTTTCACAGAAAATTTGAACGCAGACATGTACAGAAATTTCATTATGAATCAGTTGTCTGAAGTTTTAGATAATCTGTCTCTGACAAAATTTGTGGTATCAGCTTGAAGAGGCACCGATTCACCAAACGGTAGAAGTGAAACAGTGTCTCAGTCAGATGTTTAGGGGCAAAGTGATAAGACGAGATTAGGAAGATAATTGGCCACCAAGACACCGGTCTTATTACCAATGGACTTTTTTCTATGGGGTTATCTGAAACAAAATGTGTTTAAGCACAGACCATTTGCAAACAAACAACATTAAGAAAATACCATGTGCTAATATAAATCCCCTATTTATTAAGAATGCCACAAAGTCTGCGAATGAAAGGACTATAATTTGTATAGAACGGGAGGGACGGCATACCGAATGATGAATTCGGGTACTTTATAAGATTATTGAGATAAATCAATGAATGTTACGATGTTTTGTTGTGAATTTAGTTATAGTTATTTTGGTTTAATGTTTTTCACACATCTAATGGTGAAAATAAAAAATATGAGATTTATGAAATTAATTCAAGAAACGTTGCGAAAAATTATTATTTGCTCGAAAATTACATCAAACAGTTTACATCCAACAGTCACACTGTTTGGTGTAAACTACATCAAAATATATCAGCCTCATCTGCAGTTAACGGGATACAAATCTGTTGAAAAAAGAAATACGAGTGTAATAAGAATGAAGAGAAATTACTGAAATATTAAGGTCCATACAATGGAAATCCGAATCAGTTCCATAATGAAATGAAAAAACTAGATGAACTTCGCAACAACAAAGACGAATTTCTGGAGGTGCATTTTTTTTTCTGGTAACAGGCCAATGTGGGTATTTTCTAGGCATGTATGACGTTGAAGTCTCGTATTCATCAGAATCATGATAATTGAATCATGTTTCGTTCGAATCGGTAGAGCGAAAGTTTCAAAAAAAAACAAAATTGGAAAAAAGTTGAAGTGACAGTGGAGAGTCCAAATTTGGAGCAAAGGTATAAAATTGGAAACTGAACAACTTTTTTTGGCATTTTTCGAAATTTCCAAAAAAAAACGGATTTTTTGAGGATTTTCGAAAAAAATGTCAAATTTGACAGGTTTAGAGTAGCACATGACAAAAGGAAAGAGGCTGTTTCATACTCATGTTCCAATTCCCATTCCCATTCATGATATATTAGCCACGATAGAAACCAACAGAAACCACCTCCACGAACAAGAGAAAATTGAGCTCAGGTCAAATATATGTAACACTGTAACACAGCTCGTCCTTGAAGAACTTGAAAACAACATCATACCTAAATTGAATTTTGCTTTGCCCTTATATCGTAGATATGTTGACGACTGCATACTCATTATCCCAAGTGAAAAATCAAACTAGGTCCAAAACATGTTCAACTCTTTCCATCCCAAACTGAAATTTACAATCGAATCAGAAGAAAATGATAAAATCAATTTCCTAGACTCATTTTTACACCGAACAAACAATACAATAAAAACAAGTTGGTATACAAAAATCACATGGTCGGGTAGATATCTCAACTATAAATCAAACCATCCCTTATCACAAAAAAAATCTATCATAATTGGCCTGGCAGACCAAGCAATTACCCTATCTGACCCCGAATTTTGACACGATGCAATAGAAGAATCAAAAAAGCATTAATTAATAACAACTATCCAACAAAGATGATAGATACTATTTTCAAAATCAGGATACAAAAATTTTATAATCATGGGGAAAAAATCCAAAACCCTTTCAAATAATTTTCACATATGACTAGTTCACATAGAAGATTGTCAGAAAAAATACATAATATTATGAAACCTTACAATCTACAAATTGTACACAAACGATATAACACACTAAACAAAACAATATTTTCTTAATTGAAAACAAACAATCCAAAAAACAAAAACACACGTGATTTATCAAATTCCAGGCAACGAAGGAAATGGCAACGAAGTCTCTGGATTCCCTCTTTTCCTTCCGGGAATGTATAGATGGGGTCAAAATATCACCAGTACTTTTTATAACTTTTGTTCCTAAAAGCCTTCGTTACCAAGTTACGGGCCCCTCAAAGTTACGAAATGAAAAATGTTTTTCAATATTTAAAATCATCTACATTTTGGTGATTGACTAAACGAATGAATTCCTTCGATGAGTTTTCATGCAGGAGTCAGTTGTTTTGCTACAAAGTCAGGAACGGACTACACCCCGATCGTCCACCATTATTTGAAATGAAAAATTTTCACAGTAGAAATACTAATGCTAACGTTAGTTCAACAACATTTATAACAGGGATAATACGGAATATGCTATAATAAAGTCGTAAACAAAAAGTACAGTACCTGGTTGGAAGTTTCATTCACAATGTAGATATTTTTTCAAATAAAATATCAAGTTATGTAGATTCGTGGTGTTTTTGAACTAACGAGCTACTTCACTATGAAATATCGAATTCAGTCCATATTTTGTATGTACGCGTGGAATAAGCACGTTTCGTGTTGTGTTATCTGAATCTCATGAAACACAACATTTAGATGTTGCAAATTCATATTTACAGCTTAAATGTTGAGGAGTTTCACTGATAAGTATAATTTCATGGGAAACAATCTTCAACCCGAAGATAAATTTAGCTGAAAAAACGCACATCAGAAGACAAACTAATAAAAAGTAAACAAATGAAGCACATGAATAGGTGAAAAATATCCGGTGAATAAATTTATGTTCTATTTCTTCCACAGATGTTGACAAAAACACCTTGTAGAATGAAATAAAATTAGTGTGGATAAATTTTTTTTTTCTGTTGAGTGGTGCGTTGTCATTGTATTGTCAATATTCTAATAGGACAGTTTGAAGTGTTTTGATATGGCCGAATAGTTAACATTCAACGAATATGCAGATATGCATGCATTGTATGGACGATGCTGCAAAAGCACGTCGCTGTATGCCGATCATTTTCCCAATCGAACGTTACCGGCAAGAGAAACGTTCGAGCGTGCAGCTTGGGGAAGAAGACAGGTATGTCTAATGGATAATTAATTGGAGCCAGTTGTTTTATTTAGATATTATTGTAGGTTCAGTTTTGCCAAAACGAGGTGGTGAGGGCGCTCCTAGGGCTGTGCGTACCGTTGTATTGGGGAAAAATATTCTGGAAGCTGTCGCTGATGATCCTTCAATGAGCATCAGAAACCCATCAGAATAGTTCCATACATCCAAGTCCACTATTCATAGAATAATTAGGGAACAACTGCTCCACCCATATCACTTCCAGAAGGTACATGCCATGACACCAACCAATTCGACGAAAATTCAACGTGAATGTTTGGGCTGGTATCATAGGAAACCATCTTATAGGACCATCCGTTCTACATGAACGATTGAATGGAGAACGTTATTCGGAGTTCATTCAGGATGATTTGAATGGACTTTTGGAACATGTTCCATTGCAAACCCAGAGAGATATGTGGTTTATGCATGATGGCGCTCCTCCTCATTTCAGATTTTCTCCAATAGATGGATTGGTAGAGGTGGGCCATATTCAGGCTCACCGCGGTCTCCTGATCTAAGTCCATTGGATTTCTTTCTGTGGAAGCATCTGAAAAGCCTCGTTGACGCTACACCAATTCACACCAGAGATGCTTTGTCGAATATAATTACATTACATTTCGAAGCCATTCGACACGACCCTGGCATGCTATTTCAAGTGCAGAGAAGGTGTTTGCGGCGACTAAGAAAATGTATTGAGGGAGACGAGGGTCATATTGAGCAGTTTTTGTAGATGAATTTGCATTTCTGTTTGCTTTTGAGGCTTGCGATTGATCATTTACACCATGAGTTTTGTAAGGTAAACGTGTTTGCATGATAAAAATTCGTTATGAACATTGTACCTATCATTTCTAATTTTATTACAAATTAATCTTTTCGAATAATGGTAGCATCTCAGGTTGGATGTCGTCGAACAAAAATGCATTTTTATCAAAAATCGTTGCTTCGATCGATTCTCCACGGGAGTACTTTTATTCAGGAAATTGTCCAGGTAACCTCGTTTCGTTCGAACATATTGACAAATCCCAGTAATTTCAAAGTTTTGGGGTGTGGACCGTCGGGGGTAGTCCGTTCCTGACTTTGTAGCAAAACAACAGACTCCTTCATGGAAGCTCATCGAACGAATTCAGTTGTTCAGTCAATCACTGAAATTAAGATAATTTTGAATATTCACTTTGAAAGTTATCAAAGAAAAACATTTTTCATTTTGTTACTTTGAGGGCCCGTAACTTGGTAACGAAGGCTTTTACGAACAAAAGTTATATGAAGTACTGGTGATATTTTGATCCCATCTATACATTACCGTGAGGAAAAGAGGAAGTCCAGGGACACCCTGTATATTGGACAAACCTCCCAATATCTAGAATCCAGAATAAATGGACACAAATACGTGAAAAATGCGGCAACTGCCTTGAATAAACACAAAAGATCAACCAACCATGAATTTAAACAACGATATAAAAATACCAGCAACTGATAAAAACACAAAAAAAAAGAATTCCCAGAGTTGATACACATAGAACTCAACCCAAACTCATTGAACCATAAAACTGACATAAAAACCTCAGTCAAACATACCATGAGATCATTTAATCAAAACACCCACTATCAATAATTCCTTATTTGTTTTTCATTTTGGCATGTTTCATAACTACAAGAACAATGATTATTTTTCATATTTTTCAGATATAGCACAATCACCAAAACAAAACCACAAAAATAAAACAACAACAGATGGCAGCACAAACAAAACACACAATTATAATATACCTGCCGATTAAAAACCAGAACCCTCTCTTCGTATTGACTCTTTCCACATGATAACTCAAAACAACATGGTTATACGTTATAAGAACTTGAATTAGAACCACCCCTCTTTCAAATATATATATATATATACTCTTCTGTGATTTTCTTGGGTTTCTGGTACGTGGATAAAAAAAGTTCAGTGATTCATAATTGAATTTTTGATACGTACTTCTTCAGTTATACATTTATGTTTTTTCTGGATATGGCATGGCAATATAATATTTTTGTTTCCTCTTTTCCACCTTGAAACACATTATTAATCAAGGTCCACATGTTGATATGTGTTGCTACTTATTTGGGGGTATTTGGTATTTCCTTATTTTTTGTTTTGTTTTTAGGTTATTTCTTCATAATCTCTGGCCAATTGGGTGGTTATAGTTGATTGCGAATTCATTGTTCCTCTTCCATCTTGACATTATTGGAAATAGCTTCGATCATATTGAAATAACTTATTTCGACTTAATGAAATAATGGGGTGCTTGTTTGTTCTGGAAGCATGGAACTGGGCAGAACGCAGCGTAAAACTAGTATTTCATGACAGCTAGATGTTTATGACAGTTGTCACCCTTGGATTTTGTGTTTGTGTTGCCATCTATGTTTGCCATTCGAACTTTGAAAGAGGGGTGGTTGTAATTCAAGTTTTTATAACGTATAACCATGTTGTTTTGGGTTATCATGTGGAATGAGTCAACACGAAGAGAGGCTTCTGGTTTTTAATCGGCAGGTATATTGTAATTGTGTGTTTCGTTTGTACTGCCATCTGTTGTTGTTTTCTTTGTGTTTTTGTTTCGGTGATTGGGCTATATCTGAAAGATATGAAAGATAATCATTGTTCTTGTAGTTATGGAACATGCCAAAATGAAAAACAAATAAGGAATTATTGATAGTAGGTGTTTTGATTAAATGATCTTATGGTATGTTTCACTGAGGTTTTTATGTCAGTTTTATGGTTCAATGAATTTGGGTTGAGTTCTATGTGTATCAATTCTGGGAATTCTTGTTTTTTGTGTTTTTATCAGTTGCTAGTATTTTTATATCGTTGTAGTTAAATTCATGATTGGTTGATCTTTTGTGTTTATTCAAGGCAGTTGCCGCATTTTTCACGTATTTGTGTCCATTTATTCTGGATTCTAGGTATTGGGAGGTTTGTCTCTGGACTTCCTCTTTTCCTCACGGTAATGTATAGATGGGATCAAAATATTACCAGTACTTCATATAACTTTTGTTCGTAAAAGCCTCCGTTACCAAGTTACGGGCCCTCAAAGAAACAGAATGAAAAATGTTTTTCTTTGATAACTTTCGAAGTGAATATTCAAAATCATCTGAATTTCGGTGATTGACTAAACAAATGAATTCCTTCGATGAACTTCCATGAAGGAGTCAGTTGTTTTGCTACAGAGTCAGGAACGAACTACCCCCGACGGTCCACACCCCAAAACTTTGGAATTACTGGGATTTGTCAATATGTTTGAACAAAACGAGGTTACCTGGACAATTTCCTGAATAATAGTACTCCTGTGGAAAATCGATCGAAGCAACGATTTTTGATAGAAATGCATTTTTGTTCGACGTCATCCAACCTGAGATGTCTACCATTATTCGAAAAGATTAATATGTAATAAAAATTGAAATGATGGGTTCAATGTTCATAACGAATTTTTATCATGCGAACACGTTTACCCTACAAAACTCATGGTGTAAATGATCAATCGCAAGCCTCAAGAGCAAACAGAAGGGCGAAATCCTCTACAAAAACTGCTCGACATGACTCCCGTCTATCTCAATACATTTTCTTAGTCGCCGCAAACACCCTCTCTGCACTTGAATTAGCATGCCAGGGTCGTGTCATATGGCTTCACAATGTAATGTAATTCTATTCAACAAAGCATTCCTGGTGTGAATTGGTGTAGCGTCAACAAGGCTTTTTAGATGCCCCCACAGCAAGAAATCCAATGGACTCAGATCCGGAGACCGCGGTGGGCCTGAATATGGCCCACCTCTACCAATCCATCTAATGGAGAAAATCAGGTTCAGATGGTCTCGCACAATCAAACTGAAATGGGAAGGAGCATCATGCATTAGCCACATATGTCTCCGAGTTTGCAATGGAACACGTTCCAAAAGTCCATTCAAATCATTCTGAATGAACTCCAAATAACATTCAATCGGTCATGTAAAACGAATGGTTCTATAAGATGGTTTCCCATGATACCAGCCCAAACATCCACGTTGAATTTCCGTTGAATTGGTTGGTGTCATGGCATGTACCTTCTGGATGTGATGTGGGTGGAGCAGTTGTTCCCTAATTATTCTATGATTAGTGGACTTGGATGTTCTGATAGATTTCTGATGCTCATTGAAGGATCATCAGCGACAGCTTCCAAAATATTTTCCCCCAATACAACGGTACGCACAGCCCTAGGAGCGCCCTCACCACCTCATTTTGGCAAAACTGAACCTACAATAATATCGAAATAAAACAACTGGCTCCAATTAATTATCCATTAGACATACCTGTCTTCCCCAAGCTGCAATCGATACGCTCGAACGTTTCTCTTGCCGGTAACGTTCGATTGGGAAAATGCTCGGCATACAGACGACGTGCTTTTGCAGCACCGTCCATACAATGCATGCATATCTGCATGTTCGTTGAATGTTAACTATTCGGCCATATCAAAACACTTCAAACTGTCCTATTAGAATATTTACGATACAATGACAACACACCATTCAACAGAAAAAAAAATTATCTACACCGATTTTATTTCATTCTACAAGGTGTTTTTGTCAACATCTGTGGATGAAATGGAACATAAATTTATTCACCGGATATTTTTCCCCTATGCATGTGCAGCCGTTTCTGTAGTTTATTTGTTTGCTTTTTATTAGTTATGTCTTCTGATGTGCGTTTTTTCAGCTAAATTTATCTTCGGGTTGAAGATTGTCTCCCATGAAATTATACTTATCAGTGAAACTCCTCAACATTTAAGCTGTAAATACGAATTTGCAACATCCAAATGTTGTGTTTCATGAGATTCAGGTAACACAACACGAAACGTGCTTATTCCGCGCGTTCATACAAAATATGGACTGAATTCGATATTTCATAGTGGAGTAGCTCGTTAGTTCAAAAACACCACGAATCTACATAACTTGATATTTCATTTGAAAAAATATCTACATTGTGGATGAAACTTTCAACCAGGTACTGTACTTTTTGTTTACGACTTTATTTTAGCTTATTTCGTATTATCCCTGTTATAAATGTTGTTGAATTAACGTTAGCATTAGTATTTCTACTGAGAAAATTTTTCATTTTGAATAATGGTGGAAGATCGGGTTTGATGTCGTCGAGTAACACTGCATTTTTATTTCCACTTTCCACACGAGTATTTTTATTCAGAAAATTGTCTACGTAACCTTATTTTGTTGAGAACTATTGAAAAATTATCTGTCATTCCAAAGTTTTGGGGTGTGGACCATCGGGGGTAGTTCGTTCCTGACTTTGTAGCAAAACAACTGACTCCTGCATGAAAGCTCATCGAAGGAATTTATTTGTTGAGTCAATCATCAAAATGTAGATGATTTTGAATATTGAAAGTTATCAAAAAAAAACTTTTTTCATTTTGTAACTTTGAGGGTCCGTAACTTGGTAACGAAGGCTTTTAGGAACAAAAGTTATATGATGTACTGGTGATATTTTGACCCCGTCTTTACATTCTCGAAAGGAGAAGAGGAAGTCCAGAGACACCCTGTATACTTCGTTGCCATTTCCTTTGTTGCACGGAATTTGATGAATCACATGTGTGTTTTTATTTTTTGGATTGTCTGTTTTCAATTTAGAAAATGTTGTTTTGTTAAGTTTGTTATATCGTTTGTGTACAATTTGTAGATTGTAAGGTTTCATAATATTAGATATTTTTTCTGACAATCTTTTATGTGAAGTAGTCCTATGTGGAAATTATTTAAAAGGGTTTTGGATTTTTTCCCCATGATTATAAAATTTTTGTATCCTGTTTTTGAAAATAGTATTTATTATCTTTGTTGAATAGTTGTTATTAATTAATACTTTTTTGCTTTTTCTATTGAATTGTGTCGAAATTCGATGTCGGATAAGGTAATTGTCAGGCCAATTATGATAGATTTTTTTTGTGATAAGGGATGGTTTGATTTATAGTTGAGATATCTACCCGACCATGTGATTTTTGTATACCAACTTGTTTACATTGTATTGTTTGTTCGGTGTAAAGTTGAGTCTAAGAAATTGATTTTATAATTTTTTTCTGATTCGATTGTAAATTTTGGTTTGGATGGAAATAGTTGAACATGTTTTGGACCTAGTTTGATTTTTCACTTGGGATAATAAGAATCCAGTCGTCAACATATCTACGATATAAGGGCAAAGCAAAATTCAATTCAGGTATGATGTTGTTTTCAAGTTCTTCAAGGACGAGCTGTGTTACAGTGTTACATATATCTGACCTGAGCTCAATTTTCTCTCGTTCATGGAGGTGGTTTATGTTGGTTTCTATCGTGGCTAATATATCATGAATGGGAATGTCGTTTCCAACGCAAAATTAGGGCCCAATGCTGAAATTTCTTGGACATCTTCTGGTATTATGATGTTGGTTTTGTTTTCTAGCCAATCTGGGTTGTTAGTTAGTTTTTCCCGGTTGTTTTTGTTTATGAGTGATTGGATATTTCTCAATTATTTCTCTTGAAATTTGGTGAATACCTTTAAAAAAAATTGTGTCTGTATATAAATGAAATTGTTGTATATCTGGGTTGGCAGTTGGAAGCATGAGCTCGATTTGATTTTTTGAATGGCATTTTCAGTTGATTTGATTTGTAAGTCGTTGTCTGCGATAAGTAGGTTTAGGGTTTAATGCTTGAAATTTTCAATAATTACTTTCTCGAATTCGTGTTTTAGGGTTACAGCAGAGAGGGAAACGTGTGGACGATTCACTTCTAGAAATTTGGGGACAATTCTTTGGGTTCTGCATCGTAGTAGAAATAATGCCGAACTACTACCTATCAATACAACGGAGCTATGGTGACAACACTGTTGAATTAATGAAGAACTCTGCCAGAACTTCAAAAAAATTTATCAACCAATCAAACAGAAGAATATTTCTACTACGATGCAGAACCCAAAGAATTGTCCCCAAATGTCTAGAAGTGGAACTTCCACACGTTTTTTTGTCTGCTGCGAACCTAAAATACAAATCCAAGAAAAAATTTATTTAAATTTTAAGCACCAAACCATAAACCAACTCATCGCAGACTTACACATCAAATCAACTAAAAATGCTATCGAAAAACTCAAATCGAGCTTATGCTTTCAACCCAGATGTACAACAATTTCATTGATATGGAAACAAAAAAAAATTAAAAGCTATTCAACAAAATTAAAGAAAAAACAATTGAAAAAAATTCCAATTACTCATATAGAAGAACAACCAAGAAAAACTAACTTACAACCCAGATTGGCTAGAAAACAAAACAAACATCATAATACCAGAAGATGTCCAAGAAATACTAGCATTAGGCTCCAATTTTGCGTTAGAAACAGAAAAAACGACATTCCCATTCATGATATATCAGCTACGATAGGAACCAACATAAACCACCTCCATGAACAAGAGAAAATTAAGCTCAGGTCAAATATGTGTAACAAATTCCATAACTGAAAACGAACGACCAAATCTTGAACAAAAGGTACTTCAACGAAAATTAAAAAAAAAACAGACATTTTATAAAGAAATAATGATGACATAATCATCTTAAAACCAGACGAAACCAACAAAACGGTTGTCATGTACAAGAGTCAATACGAATAGAATATTCATGACCTTTCACAAGATGTCCATACATACAAATAAATGAAAAACAACCCAACAAACATCTTTCAAACAAATAATAATAATTTAATGAAACATTGGGACAAAAATAAATACGTTTCGTCAACTGTATCTACACTAAAAATGTATAATGCTTTACAACCTCAAATGTATGGTTTACCAAAATTGCATAAAAAAAACATGCCACTCCGACCAATTATATCGCGCAATTATTCTCCATTCGAACAACTGTCAACAATTTCCGCAAACATTCTAAGTAACATTACATGCAAAAGTGAATATTCCATAAAAGACTCGTTCCATTTCAAATCACGAATAAAAAACATAACTGTACCACCATATACTCATTTCATTAGACGCCGTATCGTTATATACCAACATACTACTAGATTTAGCGCAAGACATAGTTACAACAAACTGGAAAAAAATCGAAAATTACACCTCATTACCCCTCACTGAATTTCAAAATGCATTAGAATACACTCTCACTTCCACATATTTTCAACACAAAGATAGATTCTACAAACAAATAGAAGGCTGCGCAATGGAAGCAGCAATGTTCAGTGTCATAGCACAGCTTGTCATTGAAGAACTTGAAAACAACATCACACCTAAATTGAATTTTACTCTGCCCTTATATCGTAAATATGTGAACGAGTGCATACTCATTATCCCAAGTGAAAAATTAAACTAGGTCCATAACATGATCAACTCTCTTCATCCTCAACTAAAATTTACAATCGAATCAGAAAAAAATAATAAAATCAATTTCCTAGAGTCAACTTTACACCGAACAAACAATACAATAAAAACAAGTTGGTATACAGAAACCACATGGTCGGGCAGATATCTCAACTACGAATCAAACCATCCTTTATCACAAAAAAATATGTCATAAATCCGACCGCGAATTACGACACGATGCAATAGAAAAAACAAAAAAGCATTAATTAATAACAAGTATTCAACAAACATGATAAATAATATTTTCAAAAACAGGATACATAAATTTTATAACCAATGGAAAAAACCCAAAACCCTTTTAAATAATCTTCATATAGGGACTACCTTACATAAAAAGATTGTCAGATAAAATATCTAATATTATAAAACCATACAATCTACAAATTGGACACAAGGGATATAACACACTTAACAAATCAACATTTTCTAAATTGAAAACAGACAATACAGAAAATAAAAAAACACATGTGATCCATCAAATTCCGTGCAACGAAGAAAATGGCAGCCAAGTATTTATTGAATAAAACTTCCAATATCTAGAATCCAGAATAAATGGACACCAATACACGAAAAATGCGGCAACTGCCTTGAATAAACACAAAAGATCAACCAATCAAGAATTCAACTACAACGATACAAAAATACTGGCAACTGAAAAAAAAACACCAAAATAGAGAATTCCCCGAGATGATACACATAAAACTTAACCCAAATTCATTGAACGATAGAACTGACATAAAAAACCTCAGTAAAACATACCATAATATCATTTAAAATGAAAATTCTTACTATCAATAATTCCTTATTCGTTTTTCATTTTGGCATGTTTCATAACTACAAGAACAATAATTATCTTTCATATTTTTAAAATGAAGCACAATCACCGAAACAAAACCACAGAAAAAAACAACAGATGGCAGCACAAACAAAACACACAATCACAATAAACCTGCCGATTAAAAACCAGAACCCTCTCTTCGTATTCACGCTTGCCACATGATTACCCAAACCAACATGGTTATTCGTTTAAAAAACCTATATTACAACCAGCCGTTTTCCAAAGTTCAAATAACAAACATAGTGACAACTGTCATAATTTTGAAGATATCTAGCTGTCATTAAATACTGGTTTTGTGCTGCTTTCTGCCCAGTTCCATGCTTTCAGAACAAACAAGACCACATTTTATCAAGTGGAAAAAGTTATTTCAAAATGATTGAAACTATTTCCAATAATGTCAATATGAAAGAGAAACAATGAATTCCTAATCAACTATAATCGCCACAGATTATTAAAAAAAATAACCTAAAAACGAACAAAAAAATTTAAATGAGGAAATAAAAAATACCCCAAAAAAAGTAGCAACACATATATACATGTGGACCTTTGTGAAAAATTTGTTTCTAGGTAAGAAAGAGGAATAAAAAAAAAAGATATTGCCATGTCATAACCATAACTCCCCTTTTCTGAAAGAACATAAATGTATAACGTTTTATCGAAAATTCATTTATGAATCACTGAACTCTTCTTATCAACGAACCAAGAAAATCATATATATACCAGGTTCACTATATTATAAAAGCCTCAGGTAATTCAAATAGGCACCATACCAAATTCCGCTTTGCAATGGCCGCAATAATAATAAATAGTAAATCTATGGCCTTCTAACATATAATCAATACCGCAGGTGACATAATATCTAGTATGGTATGAGCCACAGCGTAAGAGAATACAACAGCAAGTTGAGTATAATACAACACCGATGAATAATGAAGGCAGCGCCTTCTAATATGTAATCAATACGGCAGATGGGATAATATATATCTAGATAGCACGAGCAACATCAGAAGTGAACACAACAACGGGTGGTATGTAATACCACAACGATAATCAATATTTAACTTGCGTGTCCATCGTAAGAGAGAAACTCCGTGGTAATTCCATACTACTGGATCACCCTGTAGATTCGACTCGACTTCTGGTGATAGCTTCCCCGTGAAATCACCCCGTAGACGCAGAGATTGCACTCCCCCAGCATTTGTAATTGCTCATCCTGTATACCATTAACTGGGCCATTCTGTACTCCCAAATAGTCAAAGGTCAATTGGCACAACACAAATCCGAAACGACTCCAAAATCCAAAACCAATATCAAAACAAAAAACCCTATGGAAGGAAACACTGAATGAGAATTAACCTTCTCATAGAAAGAAATCCCAGAGCCAAATTATTCAACCCCCTTGGCTTGTAGCAACCCAAAATAATGAGCTCTATTGCACCCATAAGGATCACAACAGTATATGATTCTAGAAAACAGAATAAATCATAATATATAAACTCCTAGGTTATTATTCAATCAATTGAACCCTGTATGATAATGACCATAAAAAAAGTGAAATATTCAACCCCTAAAACTAAAAAGAGCATTCGTCATTATTATTTATCACTCTGGTGGCCATATCACTAGCTAAAAATGACCTGTATATCAAATGAAAAACCCAACCAATGATCGTATCATTGATTGAAATAATGAAGGATATCCCAATCTATCATTTCATGAAGAATGTTGACTTCCAAAGTGGAATCATCCACACATTAATTAATTATTAAAAGTATCTACTTTTCCATAAGGAACAGTTCACTGGCCACCTCGCTTCAAATACAATTCAGCGACGACTGTGAAGCTTTTCGAAAGAAATAATCGTTCGGAGACAAGGAGAAATCATTCATCACAGTGGATTTCATTAGGTTCATGTAAAATTAACATACCCTGACCGATTGGGGGTTCTGTCCTTGGGACAACACCATCAAGTGCGTCTCGTCGTTGAAATGGATGGTTCAGTTTTACTGGAATATGTTCGGCCCTAACGCATCTGTTGATAGAAAAAACATTTATCACTCAGGATATTCAGACAAAAGATTTCGAAGCCCATCAGACATAACGAGCAACACATACCTGTTGAATTCGATGTACCGTGCCCCAAGAGTACGAAAAGCCGGTAGGCGTGAAGTTTTTCAAATCCTCCCAAGAGTTCCGAATCCGGATAAATACAAAAAATAAGCACATAGGCTTTACAAATTATCTGGGATTCGGCGAGTTTTGATTCAAAAGAATTCCCGATTGAGGATTACACGAAGGTCACAATTTATTTTCAGAACCAAATACTTACACGTCACCCACCATTTTACTTTCGCAACATCAAGAAGCAGGAAAGGAAATTTCTCTTTTGACACCGAACACCGCCAAATCAACGACGAGTACAATATCAATCACCACAAATTTAGTGTACAAACTCACCTACCGATGTCGCTGTTTCAGAGTTTCCTCAGGATCTAGAGCCCCCTTTCGAGTTTTTCCTGTTTCATCTCGTGACACACGCACTTTGACACGATAAATCTATGATAACAAACACTTACTATGGAATAGGAGACCTATTTCTCCAACCCTGGACGACTTGTCTCGAGAAATTACTGATGGATGCTTGGCAACATGTATCCCTGTCAATCGGATTTCAGATTTTGCGCAGAACAAAATTAACTGCAGTGTCAGCCAAGTGCCTAAAAAACTATGGGCGTATCACACTATTGTTCCCTAGACATAATATGATGATTTCAATTAATGATATGCCAAATGAGAGTGGAAGTTTTGTACAATGAAAGTAGTTCATTTACTCTAGAGGAGAATGTTCTAGGGTCAAAAATGGACGCAACACTGATGATTGGAGAAGGTGCGAGGTCTTATCGTGAAGCAGCTCCTGAATTTAATCACGTGATACTCCTATACACTCTGGAACAGTTTCCAAAATTAACACCAGTTCAAAAAAACTGGTCCAGTAATGGAGGTGAGGAAATTTGAAAAACATCATGTTGATGATGATACCATTTTGGCGGCATATCGAGTCGACCCCCCAATCAGTTTGAGAAACTTGTCGCTTCAACATAATATAAGTCGAAGTAACATTTGAAGCTGTTCGAAAAAGCATTAGATACATGACTTCAAACCCAAATTTATCCACCCTTTACACGAAGTGAATGTGGTATATTGAATGAGAGAATAATAGACCTTTTTTCAACGAAATCTGAATGGTGAAGTATCCGTTCATTTTGTGCAGAATTAATTTTCCAACAGTAGATATGATATGTACGTTCTACGACCAAAGCTTCTCATTTTCTCCACTAGATGGCGCCACTTCTCAAGTCGCGTATAGCGCTCAATGTGTTGGAGAGAGAAAGCGCGGGTATGGGTGGGAGAGAGATGGATAGTGAAGAACTGCTGCGTTCATGTGTGACGTAGTCGAGCTAGATCCAGTTGGGAGAAAAAGTCGCGCTGCGAACTGAAGAATGATTTGATTGTGTGTTGGAGAGAGAAAGCCAAAGTATGGGTGGAGAGAATGGAAGTGAGGGTGCGCGTTAATGTGTGATATTGTCGATAGATCCAGTTGGGAGATAAAGTCGCGCGGTGTACTGAAGAATGATTCAATGTGTGTTGGAGAGAGAAAGCTCGGAAAGTATGGGTGGAAGAGAGATGGATAGTGAAGCGGTGCCAGCGTTAATGTGTGATATTGTCGAACTAGATCCAGTTGGGGGGGAAAATTAAAAAAACCGAACATGGGAGGGAATAGTGAAGCAGTGCCAATGCTTAGGTGTGACGTAGTCGAGCTGGATTCAGTTGGGAGATAAAACTGAATGCGCGGTCTGAAGCATAATTTGATGTATGTTGGAGAGAGAAAGCGCAGAACGTATGGGCGGGAGAGAAATGGACATATGTCGAAGGATGCAAAAGCGTTAAATAACATGGCCGACGCACATAGAAAAACAAATATGGCCAACGCTTATAGAAAAATACACATGGCCTACGCTTACAGAAAAAATATAGCTGTCGTTTATAGAAGAAAAAACATGGCAACTCTCATTGGTAATGTGATTGGCGTTTCATAAAGGATGAGAGAGGCATGATGAATGGAACATAATTAATAAACGCGTATAAACGGAATTTGAAAAACGTTTGCAAGAATTAGAAACAGACAAAAGAGACATTGAAAGTTGCGAAAGAATCGAGGTCACCGTGACGCTGCTAAATAATTTGAGCATTTGGGAGAACTCTTTCGAACATGAGACGCCACCATCAAGGTACCCTCTCCAAAGAATTCAACCCCAAACTCGAAAATGATGTTGCTGCGAACGAATTTCATACTTTCAACATCGATCGTTAGTTCCTATACGTAAATGTACCAAAAAGAGTTGTATATATGACAGTATGTACGGAAGACTTCAAACATATATGCAATAGAACATAATGGAAGATGATACTCTTCGAGTTACCGAAACATAGGCCATACATCGATTATTTGTCTGCCAAAAAGCATTGTTTGGTGTTCCGAGGGTGCATGGGTACCGCAAAGCAGTATCCAGTAGCTTCATTCGAAATTGTGCAGCAGCAGCCCCAAGAACAATAAATTGGAAGGAAAACTGAGCATCAGCAGGAAAAGGGTGAGATATTTCTTGTGGTTTTGAGATGAATTCGAAAATAAATATTGCTATAGTGATATCTTGAAAATTACTCGCTTTTATAAAACGGGTGAGAAAAAAAATCGATAAATTCAATAGTAGATATGGGTTTGTGAGGATGACACGATTGAATAAACACATTAGAATCTGTTATCGAGAAATGTGTTAAAATAAATTACCAATGGGTTTGTTGAAAAGACTGTAAACGAATGTCAGTCATTTCGAACATTTCCGTAAATTGATTCATGCCAGACATATTGGTGTTGCTAAATCAAAATTGAAGAATATGGTCAGGGGAAAAATGTATCAAGTTTCTCTGGCAGAATTAGAACTGGTATCATCATAAATTCACGCCATGAACACTTGGGGCAACTTTTGTATGAACTACCATGTTTATGTTCTATATATGTTTCTATGTATCAATATATAAATTGTGAACTGACATGTGTATGTTTTATCATTTTTTAATATTTTGAGTCACCGTTTTCCTCTACCAAACACGGTGTTTAATTTTTTATCGTTTATTTTTTCGATATGATTGATGGATTTCTGATGATTCAAAAAGCTGTTTTTTAACGTTTTCAAACATGAGTTCAACTTTTCAAGAAAAGACCATTTTTTTCAAACAATTTATTTGGGTTATTTGTCATATATCTATTTATACAAAATATCTATATTTCGAAGACTACAAGAACGATGCTTCGGATGGTAATGCATACAGCATGCTCTTTCATTGTTGTTGAATGTAGAAACCATCAACCATGTGAGAGATAAGTGCCATGTGAAGTGGAATGAATAGAAAAATCGAATTTAAACGGTTTTCTTCACATAAAGGATTCAATATAAAATTGAACCAGAGAAAGGTAGATCTCAGGTGAAAAACAACTACTTTCCTGGCAAATACCACGCAGAACGTTGAATGATATTCACCTGAAAATCCATGCATACTTCCATAAAATATCAATGGACATTGAATGCAAATGTTTTCTTTCTGATAAGCTCGATTATGTTTAATTTGAGTCGTGTTCACCTAACAATCCGCATACCGGTTTCAGGCTTCGGCCCTCATCAGTACGGAGTAGTCAACCAGCCAAAGTCCAAAGAACTCTCTGCTGAAGTGAGACACAACGTAAACAAACCATCATCGATCTTGTAACACCTATAGGTACGCCGGAAAAGATAAACTTTAAAAAAAAAGGTTTTTTTAAAAAGGGGTTTTTTTTTTAAAAAAAAAAAAAAAAAGGTTTTTTGTTTTTTAAAAAAAAAGGTTTTTTTGGGGTTTTTTTTTGGGGGGGTTTTTTTAAAAAAAAAAAAAAAGGTTTTTAAAAAAGGGCCTTTTAAAAAAAAAAAAAAAGGGGAAAAAAAAAACCCCAAAAACCAAGGGAAGTTTTTATTTTAAAAAAATTTTTTTTAAAAAAAAAACCAAAGGGGCCCCTTTTTTTTTAAAAAAAAATTTTTTGGCCCCCCCCAAAAAAAAAGGGGAAAAATTTTTTTGGTTTTTTTCCCAATTCGGAAATTTTTTTTGGGGGCCCAAAAAGGGGGGAAAAATTTTTTTTGGGGGGGGGGGAAAATTTTTTTTTTTAAAAAAAATTTTCCCAAAAAAATTTTTTTGGGAATAAAAAAAATGGGTTTTAGGGTTTTTTTTCCAATTTTCCCCCCCATTTGGGAAAATTTTTTTTAAAAAAATTTTGGGGAAAAAAAAACCTTTTTGGGGGGGTTTAAAAAAATTTTTTAAAACCCCTTTCCCGGAAAATTTTTTTTCCCCCCCCTTTTTTTAAAAAAAATTTTTTTTTTTTACTGATTAATTTTTTTTTTAAAAGGAAAATTTTTTCCCCTTTTCCCTTTTTTTCCCTTTTTTTTTTTTTGGGGTTTTTTTGGTTTTTTCCCCCTTTTCCCCCAAGGGCCCCCCCCCTTTTTTTTTAAAAAAAAAAAAAAAAATTTTTTTTAAAAAAAATTTTTTTAAATTTTTTTTTTCCCGGGCCCCCCTTAAAGGTTTTTCTTTTTTTCCCCGGGGGGGTTTTTTTTTCCCCCCCGGGAATTTTTTTTGGGGTTCCCTTTTTTTTTGGGGGGGGGGTTTTTCCCTTTTCCCCCCCTGGAAAAAATTTTTTTGGGGGGCCCAAATTTTAAAAAAAATTTTTAAAAAAAAAAATTTTTTTTTTTTTTTAAAAAGGGGGGGTTTTTTTTTCCCCCCCCCGGGTTTTCCCCCCCGGGGGGCCCCCCCTTTTTTTTTTTCCCTTTTTTTTTTTTAAAAAAAAAAAAGGGGGGTTTTTTTAAACCACTTCCAAAAATTTTCCCCAAAAAAAACCCCAAATTTTTTGGGGGTTTTTTTTTTTTTTTTTAAGGGTTTTTTGGAAGGGAAAAATTTTTTCCCCCCCCTTGGGAAAATTTAATTTTTTTAAAAAAAAATTTTTTTTTTCCCCCCGGTTTTCCCCCCCTTTTTTTAAAAACCCCCCGGGGGGAAAACCCAAAGGGGGAAAATTTTTGAAATTAAAAAAAATTTTAAAAATTTTTTTCCCCCCCGGGAAAACCCCTTTAAAAAATTTTTAAAATTTTTTTTTTTTGGGGGGGGTTTTAAAAGGTTCCGGGGGTTTTTGGGGGTTTTTTTGGGGGGGGTTTTTTTTTAAAAAAATTTTTTTAAAAAAAAAAAAGGTTTTTAAAAAACCCCCCTTTCCCCGGCCTTTTTTTTAAAAAGGGTTTTTAAAAAAATTTTTTTTGGAAAAGGGGGGGGGTTTTTTTTTTTTTAAAAAACCCCCCCCTTTTTTTTTTTCCCTTTTAAAAAATTTTAAAAAACCCTTTTTTTTTAAGGGCCCCCCCCAAAAAAATTTTTTTTTAAAAATTTTTTGGGGAAAAAAACCCTTTTTTTTTTAAAAAAAAAAATTTAAACCCCTTTTAAAAAATTTTTCAAAGGGTTTTTTTTTTTAATTTCCCCCCTTTTTTTTTTCCAAAATTTTTCCCCCCAAAAAAAAAGGGCCCCCTTTTTTTTTTTTTAAAAATTTTGGGAAAAAAAATTTTTTTTTTTTTCCCCCCGGGTTTCCCCCCTTTTTTTTTAAAAATTTTCCCCCCGGGGCCGGGAAAAAAAATTTTTTTCCCCCCTTTTCCCCCCCCTTTTTTTTTTTCCCGGGGGGGAAAAAAGGTTTTAAAAAATTTTAAAAAAGGTTTTAAAACCTTAAAAATTTTAAAAAAAGGGGGGTTTTTTTAAAAAAAATTTCCCCCCTTTTTCCCCCAAAAAGGGGGGGGGTAAAAAAAAAAAAAAATTTTTTTAAAAAAAAAAAGTTTTTTAAATTTTTTTTTTGGGAAATTTTAAAGGGAAAAAAAAAAAAAATTTTCCCGGGGAAAAAATTTTTAAAAAAAATTTTAAAAAAATTTTTGATAAAAAAAAATTTTTTTTTTTTTGGGGAAAAAAAAAATTTTAAAAGGGGGGGAAAATTTAAAAAAAGGGTTTTTTTGGGGGGTTTAGAAAAAAAAAATTTTTTTTTTTTTTAAAAAAATTTTTTGGGGGTTTTTTTTTTTTTGGAAAACCCCAAAAAATTAAACCAAACCAAAAAAAAAAATTTTTAAAAAAAAAAACCCCCCCCCCGGGGGGTTTTTTTTCCCCCCCAAAAAAATTTTAAAAAAAATTTTTTTTAAAAAAAGGGTTTTTAAAAAAAAATTTTTGAACCCCCCTAAAATTTTTTTTTTGGGGAAAAAAAGGATTTTTTCCCCCCAAATTTAAAAGGTTTAGGGAAGGCATGGATTTTCAGGGAATATCATTCAACGTTTTTTGGTGATTTTGGGGGAAAGTATTTTTTTTCACCTGAGATCTACCTTCCTCTGGTTCAATTTTATATTGAATCCTTTATGTGAAGAAAACCGTTTAAATTCGATTTTTTCTATTCATCAACCATGTGTCATCCAATTCTTCCAAATTCATTACTTGTGAGACAATATTCAATTGCTGGAATTTTTGACCAAGAAAATATTCCTTCTGATGTCCTCGTATATAAATTATATTAACATTATTCTGCTTGAGGATCGAGTAAATGATATTCAACAAAACCTGTAGAATATTATAATCCATGAACGTTTTTTCCACATAGATGGGGTTTCTCTGGCAGATTAGAACTGGTATCATCATAAATTCACGCCAAAAAGACTTGGGGCCATTTTTGCAGGATGCCTCCATACTATTGAAAAATAAAATCAACAAATTTTAAAGATAATTTTTGATGATCAAGGTTAATATTTTTAATTTTTGTGGGAAACTTTGTTATGAGTAATATGAAGGAGAAGATTTGCAATATTTCAATACTAAAAACGGCATGATTGATACTCCGTAGGATTTAGAACTGTAGTTCTGCGACAATGTGTTTGATCAAATCTCAAAAAAATTTAGTTTATTTCAGGAAAGTGAGTCCAAACAATAGCTATCGAGGGACGGATTGCAGGGATTTGCAAATCAGATGTCACGATTAGCTGTTGAAATTCGAGCAAAAATCAAAACAATTGTACGCATGTCTGAAGAGCCGGATAAATGTGAGGCAGATATTCTCTAGCATTTGCGAGAAACCTTCCACAGACAAAAATATCAATGTCCGCGATCATAATCATGTCTCGGGTGAATTTAGAGCACAGCTTCCTGTAACCTCAATTTTCGAAAATTGGTTGTAGTTTCCGTCGTTCTCCACAATTTAAGCAGTTTTTTTAAAGCATTTTTTTACAAATTGACATCTCTAATATTTCGGCAAGATTTCGAAATTTCAAAAAAGGAATACAGTTATTCGAATGCAGGAAAATTCGCTCTCCTCACAGAGAACGGCGTATTTTCCAGGATTTACATTCGCTGCAATTTTGAAATATGTTTGTGGAACAAGCGACAGGCGGTGGACTTTCAGTTTGTAGTAGCAGATATAGGGCAGCCAATAATTAGCCTTCGTCGTCTGAATATGATCCCAAGAAACCATCCTCCTATATTTTGTATTGAGACGTGAATAATCATCATGGAAAAGCAATGTCAGACATTTTACTTCATGAAGGACTACAAGAACGATTCTTCGGATGGTAATGCATACATACAGCATGCTCTCTCATTGTTGTTGAATGTGGAAACCATCAACCATGAGTCATCCAATTTTTCCAAATTCATTACTGATGAGACAATATTCAATTGCTGGAGTTTTTGACCAAGAAAATATTTCTTCTGATGTCCTCGTACATGAATTATATTAATATTATTCTGCTTGAGGATCGAGTCCAGTAAATGATATTCAACAAAACCTGAAGAATATAATAATCCATGAACATTTATTCCAAATAATAGATGGCATTTCCTCTTTACTAAGCGAGAAGGAGTATTTGTTTGGTAATGGTTCCATTGATCTCCGGTTCTGATGGCAATCTCCTTTGGTTGAAAGATTCCATCAACGAAGAACGCTTGAATATCAATGAACGCTACTCTCATATCAAAGGTTGGCGGTAAACTAAACTTTGACATGCAGTTAGTTGAATTTTTTCATAATTTCGCTGAGTGGGAGGTGTTTCATGATGGTGTCATACACGATGATGATTCGATCTTCAGTTTGATATCGAAATTCTTGATGCTCTCTGGATTCTCTCGTCTATTCTGGAACAATCGATGACAAAAAATGTTTCAATTGTGAAGACGGCATGAGACAAGAAATGGATTGTCTTGATAGGAATTTTTGTAGCTGAATCCAAATTGCGTGTCATTGTTATAGACTTGCAAAAAGTCTCCTTTGGCGAATTTCAAATGCATTTTTTCTCCGGGGTGATTTTCTCCGTTGAAAGTCAAAGTGATATTCTCGATATTTATGATACTGGATTATGTAGGATAATTATTGACGCTGTTATGTCCCGATTTTTCTAAAGGCATACATAACATATCGAGGACTTTCGAGAAATGATTAAGTTTTCACTGCCCACATTTTGGTGGTGGAACGGCTTTCAGAAGCTGCAATTTGATGGGATCGCTGGAAAACAATCGCTCAATTCGCAGTTCAATGTTTTCGAATCCTTATTTGACTTATGTGGGTATTGTAGCATTTGCCGCCTCCTTAATTTTGAAACAGTTATTATCGTTTCCGGCTCGTACCAATCGTATAGCTTGTTTTCCATAAGAAGCGCATTTATAGTCGTTCAAAATGTTTAGAAAGTGTTTCTGCGGAATAAACATGTTGAATGTCAGAAAAGTCGGTGGAATGACGTCCACATAATTGAGGTTAGTCCAGCTAGAGTTGGACAGAAGTTTCGTTACTTCGTTAGTGTGGCACAAAAAGCCTCTGACGGTACTAAAGATCCCCACATCATATACAGTCTCCAATTCCTAGCTGTTTTGTTCATAGCTGGTCGATTGAAACATGAAAGCAGAAGTATTTACAGAAGTCACTTTTCCATTACCTTGAGTTCTGGTTACTTTTTCACTGATGTAGAAATGACTATCGTACAAAGCATCGAAGTTATCCGATTGATTGACGCTGATCTCTATGACGTCATTATTTCGGAAAAATTTGACTCAAGGGTAATACGTTCTCCATTCAACTTCTTGTATGGTTTCATCCATTTGAGGTCCCCGAAAAATGTTGAACACTTGGCTCAACAACATGTTAACCAAGAGATTTCAGGAAGGGTGTTTAGGCCTGGTGAAGACTAAGGGATTGAATGTTGATGCTGAACTTTTATAGATTTTTATGACCATAGTTATTTCAGTTCTAGGCGAAAAATTCTTTCCTCTCCTCGAAAATCAATCAATAGGATGTTTTGATCCAACACTCTCAGCGCGATATTATCGATTTCACTTCAATGATGAATGTGTAGATATAAAATATGATTTTGGGTTTCGTCGATGGCGTAACCTGCGTCAGCGTCGATAGCAAATTTGTATACCGTAAGAAACGGTTTGTCGTTGTAGAAGGCACCCGACGAAATATTATCGTCGACGTGAATCGTTCGTACTTGTATGATATTAACGGGTCGATCGGATGTGTGATAAATGTTAGGTTCGAAGATGGAAGACTAAAATCCCATCATATGAGCTAGAGTATCTTCAGAAGTAAAGTCGATGGCGTGTTTTGCACAAAAAATTTTGCTTTTCAGCGTATTATTATTGGTGAGAAGGGAAACATTCTCAATTGAATATTGAAAAGGAAGATTTTTTGTGAAATGAACAATCCACGATGAAAATGAAGTTATTCTTGTGAATAGGAAACAACTACTTTCCCGGCTAAAGCTACGTTGAACATTGAACTACATCTAAAAGACATTTTGTAAGGATCCTAGCTCAAAAAAAAAAACTGGAAGTGAAAATTTGATTTTCTATTGCAGTCTCGATCAAGAACTCATATAGATGAATGAGATGAAGAAAAATATTTTCTCATGGAGAGCACTCACCAGGAATCATTTGTTACATCGATGCAAGACTGGTATTGCATTCACTAGGTCTTCAATACATTACTGTTGATGAAAATATATTCCAAGCTTCCACGATCATCAGGAAAAAACTATTGGAAATATTTCTTTCAGAGGGACAGTTTGAAGTGGCTAAACGAATGGTTATTCATTCAACAGTAGTGTGGGCAATAAACTCCTTCAAACCTCACAAGTCTCCGGGCCCAGATGGAGTATTTCCCATACTACTTCAGAGCGGAGTTGAATATCTAGCACCAGAACTATGCAGACTGTACAGGCTGAGCCTAGCATTGGGATGGCTAACTCAAACCTGGAAAACTGTGAACGTGGGCATTATTCCAAAACCTGAACGGGACTCATACGACCAGGCAAATGCATACAGACCAATAAGCCTATCGTCATTTCTTCTGAAAGGCTTATAAAAACTGATTGATAGAGACATGAATGAAACCGCTCTTGTAGAACGGCCTTTACATCAAAAACAACATGCCTATCTAACAGGAAAATCATGCAAGACAGCACTTCATCAGCTTGTTTCGAAACTTCGAAAGTCTCTAGCAAACAAAGAAATTACACTATGCACTTTCCTAGACATCGAAGGAGCCTTCGACAACACCTCATTCGAAAGTATGGTCTCTGCGGCCACCTGCAGGGGGATACACTCAATGTTTCACAATAGACTGGTCCAAGCCAACATGTTCGAGGGAACAGAGCAGGTTGAAATTTCCAGAGGAACCCCACAGGGGGGCATACTCTGCCCCCTTCTGTGGGACATGGTTGTAGATGAACTGCAAATTTCTCTGAATAACCGAGGGTATTACTCTCAAGGGTATGCATATGACTTGGTTACCTTCATCAGAGAAAAGAATACTCGAACAACCTCAGAGCTAATGCAAAATGTACTGAGGACAGTAGAGAAATGGTGTAACAGAGAGAGCCTAAGGGCAAATTCGAACAAAACAACTCTAATTCCCTTCACCCGGAGAAGAAACATGGGAGATCTCATACCTCCCAGACCATTCGGTAAAACATCACAAGTAGAAGAGCAGGTGAAATATCTAGGGCTGATTCTTGACAAGAAACTAACCTAGAACCCGCATCTTCAACATGTAACCAATAAAAGCAAGATAACCTTCATGATGTGCAGGAGAGCTTCTATAAAAACCTGGAGGCTCAAACCGAAAGCCATGCACTGGCCTTACACAGCGGTAATAAGACCAAGAGTAACTTATGGCTCACTCTTATGGTGGCCAAAAACAAATCAAAGACAGACAAAACCAACCTTGGGAAAATCCAGAGGCTTGCCTGTCTCTGTATCACGGGTGCAATGAATAGCACTCCAACAGCTGCAATGGAAATCATCCTGAACCTCGAACCCCTTGACTCACATGTCATTGGAGAGGCCAGGATGAGTGCATACAGACTGAAACAAACACAAAACTGGAGAATCCGAACAACTGGACATACCAGAATCACTCATGTAATCAACATCGAAGAACTCGAAATGATTTCAGACTACATGCAACCCCTATACTCATTCGAAAAACTTTTCGAAACACGAATTGACGGATCTGGATGGGCCCCGAGTATACAGCAGTTCAAAGACAGTTGAAGGAACGGGAGCAGGAATACATGGGGTAAGGCCAAGAAGGGACTACATGATACCACTTGGCAAATGCTCCACGATATTCCAAGCTAAAACACATGCTATTATGGTATGCATTCAGAAGAATCTAGGAAGTGGTTATAGGAAAAACACATCTATTCTATCTGACTGTCAAAGTGCTATCAAAGCACTCAACTCTATACAGATGAAGTCTGAACTGGTCTATGACTGCCTCCAGAACCTCATCGAGCTGGCAAAACACAACAAGGTCACCTTGATGTGGGTGCCAGGTCATAGAGGCTTCGAAGGCAACGGAAAAGCGGACCAGCTAGCTAGACAAGCATCTGAAACGCTATTCACAGGGCCAGAATCTGTACATGGGATCAGCAAAAACCGATGCAGGACCCTGATCAACGAGTGGATAAAAAGAAGACACCAACAATATTGGGATCAAACTTCCGGGCGAACACACAGCTCAGTCATGGTAGGGCATCCAAACCGAACCCTGACGGCTGACCTTCTGAACCTGAACAGAACTAAGGCACGTATAATAATAGGTCTGTTGACTGGACACTGCGGCCTAAGAAAACACCCAAACACCATGGGAGTACGCAGGGAAACCATGGAGTGTGGGCTATGTGATGAAGAGGAGGAAACAACCTCTCATATTATCTTCGACTATGACGCCCTAAGTAGTAGGCGACACAGAACCTTCGGAGAGATCAGCCCGGAAACAGGCATGAATCCGAAAAACCTTATCAACAGGCTACCGAACCTAATTGAAGGCACAAACCTATTTGAATGAGGAACCACTGACGACAGAGTGATACAATAGACCCCAGCTGGTCACAGTGTCAAGGAAAGTGCCAACCCTGTCTCTGGTTCGTCAGCTTTCAACCAACCAACACTTTGAAATCAGTGTTTTTTTATCTCATTCATCCATATGAGTTTCTAGTTAAGATTGGAAAATCAAATCAAATTTTCACCTCTAGATTTTTCTTTTGAGTTGGGGTCCTTTCAAAATATCAATCAGAGGCATTTCGATGTCCAGCGTGGCTTCAGACGGAGAAGTAATTGCTTTCTGTTAGATATTCACAAGAATAACTTCATGTCCATCGTGGATTCTTCAATTTACAGAAAATTTTTTCTATTCAATATTCAATTGAGAATGTTTCCCTTTTCGCTCAACAATGTGTTTCTGCAGGAATGCTTCAATATCTTCGATTTTCTAAGCTCCAACGGAAATAGCGATGCTTTTTCTCTTGGATCCATCGCTGTTCTCGAAATAATGGAAATGTTTTTCCTTCGATATGTTGGGTATACGTTGTTCGATTGAAAACTTAATGAAGCCAATCCGTATTCTGCATCCAATTGAATGAGCGACGTGAAATTGATGGGAAGTGTCGATGAACGACCGTTTGAAGTTAATATCATAGACATGACTGAACCATTTCGATCAGGTGTAGGATATAAATGAGGAACAAAATGCATAATATTTTATTCAAGCAATAATAACATTCAATTTGTTAACCATACCATAAGACGAAAATAAAAGTCAGTGACTCATCTTAGCTCGATTGTTCAGTGTTGCAACCTCCGCGCCGTCGTCGATAAATATCAGTACAATTGGTAACCTCGACCAGGAACTTTCGTCAGAATACAGGCTGCTTCACATGCTCCGTAAGATCTATTGCATGTGTCGAAATAAATTTGGCACCGGTGCGCTGTGTCCGCATTTAGAACAAGCGGCATATTGGGATTATAGATTCGGGATACAATAGATTTTTATTGTAAAATATTATATTATTTTGCCGCTTGTATTGTGTTGTTTCTGAACTAGTCACTGACGTCACTGACGATCATTTCTGACTCATGGTATAACATATCCAAAATACTGAATGGGAGAAGGAGTGGCGCACTCTTTTCGATGATGGATAGAACATGGCAGACAAATATTTAACTCGAAACAAACTCAATATTCTTCAGGTAATTCACATACATCTAGTGATTCCCGAAGTCCTGCATGTTTCGTCAGATAATCTCAGTTCTGCATCGAAAAAGTCTCTCAGACATATTTCAGACATTTTGCGTAGACATAGATGATCGTAATTGAATCGACTATAATTCTGAGAGCGATCGATGTTTTATATAATTTCAGCGATTCTACCAAAATATCGTACAAGTTCCAATGACAGCTTCAGGTTGCCAAAGCTATCGAAATAATTTGCAGTGTTGCCTACTGTAATGTGTTCCTGCATTTTTTTTAGAGTCCAAATTGAGTACAGCACATTACTTTTGTAGAGGGCGTTGCGGTAGCGAGTCTCGCATGAAGACTCTTCGAAAATGAGGTTTTTTCAATTGACGAGCATATTTTCTATATCCGAATCGTACAACGCTCTTTTGGGCAGCTTCAACGAGAAATTTTTTGCTTCTTCAATTGGTGGCTGCGTCCTCTTTTACTGTCTTGGCTACTAACGCTTTTCACCAACGAACCCAAGGCTGAAAGTCCAGCATATATAGGAATCAGTGTTAGAAAACCTTCACATTTGGAATCGAAAGGTTGGCGTATTTTCTCACATCCTCCCGCTTGTTGAACACCCATTTTTGCCGCTTTCAAAGCTGATGCAATTGAATTATTCACATCATTCGAACGAGGTTTTCATTTCTTGATTATTTTTCCAATATGACTATGAAATGATTTCATATACATGGCAAATTTGCGTTTAGTTTTCATTGCTCCGAAAACGAATAGAGCACTCATTTTTCACCAAGTTACGCGTTTTTGGATTTGACTCGTTGCTACGCCTTTTCTTCGGGAGGTCTATCAGTTTCATGACTTGCAACCTGCGTCCAAAGGATACACTGTTGCTGTTGTAATCGAGTTTCAGGACCACAAAACTGATATCCCGGTAGATGTAACTCGAATGGTAACTTATCTAGGAGCGAATTGATGACACCTTCTCCGATATACGTCAACATGGGGAATGACGTCATAGCCATGGCATCGCCTAGTTATCAAGATTTCAACAGAGGTTCGAGGTTATGTATACCAATATTTGGGTTAAGTTATATTGAGTACCAAAGAGTTACATTGAGTACTATAACACACTGTTGTACTTTGATTGACTTTATCGAATAACTCTACTTACCTCTAGTTAATCCTCGCTAAAGGGACAAGTCGTCCCTCGGCGTCTACAGATGCTTGTTGTGCGTTCGGCGTTCACTTCTAACCAGTAGTCGCCAGTAACTTTGGATAACACTTCCCCATTCCCCAGGTAGTTCCAAGAAAACGAACTGATTCTAATGTGACTTTGATTGAGGAGAATAATTATGTGGATAAAATGAACACGTGAAGCTGTGAATCAAGACTAGATGAAATAATCAACACTAGAAAACAAATTGAGTGAACTTTGTAAACAAACTGAGTTATTTGAATAACACTCTGCAACCAAAAATGTATGATATTAAACCACACGGAAGTCAGCTACTTTTGACAGTTGTAAAATTCTACTAAGAACAAATAATTCTACGGTTTCTGGTGAACGAAATTTGGTAATTAATGGAAGGGGCTCCCCCGCGAATCCGTAAGCGCTTATCTCGATACGGAAATAATGGATTTTCAACTTTTCTCTAGCTCAACCGACAAGAAAAAGGAACTATTGACTTGAATAAAATTTCTGCTGAGTTAGTTCACCCCGGGCCACGATAAAATATCAACTGACTATTTTTCTGCGAGAATTTACAACGTCAAATTTCCCCTACCAAGTGCTTTGAGAATCCCTAATTGAGTCAAATTTTGACTGGTTTCAATAATCTTATTCCTTATTTTACAACGTACTACGGTACTACTTCAAACTATGGAATTCTCTGTTCTACTTTTGGTTGTTTTTAACAATTATCTCTTTCCTTTAGACTGCTTGGAGTGATCATTCTGTATAACTAGAAATTTCCGGTTTTCATTTGATAGAAAAATAATCAGAAAAAAACTCTCACCCTAGATCTGTTGCAGTCTAATAAGCCGTTAATCTAAATGCAAATAATTGTTCATGTGGGTGCTAATTAATTTCGCCAACGAGAACAAACAAATTCTCCCGTTGCATAAAAATTGGATACAATTTTCCCTCTTTCGGCTAGTCAACCTATATTTCCCATATCTCGAAGGTTTTATTCCGTACGTGACGGAAACAATTTCCGATATTCATAGCTCTGGAGATGTGCCACCCGCTAGGCCCATTTGAGCCCTCTTGTAATTTGATTCATCTTTCGAAATTGTTGACGAACAACCGGCTAGCAGATGTAGAAATTCTACGAAAATTATAATTTTTGTTTTCGACTTTTTGCACAGCAAATCTACGTTCCAAATGATGAGGTTTCTGAAAACTGTGATTGTTCAACTCACTTAAATCCAACTGTTCATAACCCTTAAAAAGAAAGCTTTTAGGGCCCGAGTATGAAAATCTGCTATTGAACCCGGTGATAGATTCTCACAGAACAATCCTTCAATTTTGTTACAGAACCATTGAGTTCCATTGAGTTCCATTGAGTTCCATTGGGTTACATTGAGGTCTATTTGATACCATTGAGTTACATTGATTCACATTGAGTTTCATTGAGTTACATTGAGTACTATTGAGTTCCATTGAGTTACTTTGAGTACCATTGAGTTACATTGAGTTAAATTGGTTACCATTGAGTTATATTGAATATCATTGAAATCCATTGAGTTATATTCCTATAAACATGATGATGCGACAGTGATATTCAGTTGTAGTTGAAACGTCAACATGTCCAAGCTACTACTACCTGATTCCGAATGTTATGGTATCGATATAAATGGAATGACATTTTCCATTAGCAGAGGACCCATAGTCATTGAGGGTAATACACTGAAATTGGGTCGAGACACTTTTGAACTAACCGAGGGCTTGGAGGAAGTTCTAACTTGAAAGAATCCAACGAACTTCAGCAATCAGGACATTATGAACTATAGAACGATTCTGATGTCGACCGATGCACACGAAATATCAGATTGGAAATATAAAAATATCATATCCAAGATATTTCCATCTCAGAAGAGAACATGTAGATCAAAGAAATATACATAACAAAATAGGACAATCCTCCAAGTGAACAGCACATATGACGAACAGTATGCGGATTCCGATCAGAATATGGGGATTGTTTAACAAAAAAAGTCGTTACCAATTGACAACTTGGACTATTTGAGCGACGGTCCCAAGTGTAGTAATAATCATGGTGAACCATTACCAAATTCCTTCCAGGTCATCATCTCGGGTCCTAGCGTATCTAGAAAAAAGAATATGGCGTTATCATTGCTATTCAATCCGAATGCCGCAAAATTCGAAAACGTTCACATCAATTCAAAGTCGATGTATAACCAAAATATCAGCTGCTTCTAGAGATACTGGGAAAAGTCAAAAGAGTTGAATATTTTCCGTTCCAAGAAAACGAGGAAATTATGAGTCCCTATGAAGCCAAACACAATTCGATATCTATTTTCGACAAGCTTTTTCTATTTGAGTTCCATTAGCAGCAGCAACCTGTCTTTCGATGGTAGTTACATAAGCAGTAGTATGTTTGAGAGTAATTGTGATTTCGATGACATCGATCGAGCACTGAACCTATACGAGGCTACAGCTCAACGAATTATGACCATGGTGTTGATGAATCATCAATCCGATGCGAAACCACAGCTGAAAGTGAAAATCATTTGTTGTTGATGGTATTTCCACTCACTTTCTGCATCGAAATTCGATGCGGTCTAAGTCCTGCTAGAGACTCCAGTTCATGTGTGATTCTGCAAAAGAAATATTCTTCTCGACATATATCGTTCTCCTCCAACGACTGGGCTACACTCATCCACATTCTGAACGATATATTGGAGATTTTTTTCCGAGACGATATCGATTTTTTTTCTTATAAGTATGGATCTTTTACGACTTGTTGTGGAGATTTCGTAACCGTCACTCAATTCATCAAGACTGACATGAAGCAACTGAACATCATCAAAGGCGATATCGAAATGGAACTGACTGAGCAAGATATAGCAAGAATTTTTCAAACTCATAAGGGAGTGGTGTCTGATCGAATCGCCATGTTGGACTTTCTTAACTTTTGTGATTATTATGCGAATGTTTTTGATATGGTTAAGTCATAGCAAAGTGATAATAAGACTAATTCAACTGTAGATCCAATCATACATGGATTTTTCGCTTCCTCTCTCCAACACACACATCAAATCCATTTTCCTTCCCCCCATACTCCCGTGCTTTCTCTCTCCAGCAAAAAAAGCGCGCCACTATCATCGAGCGATATACGCGACGTGAAAGGTGGTGCCATCTAGCGAAGAAAATGTGGAGCTTTGGTCGTAGAACCTACATAGCATAACTACTTCCAACTTTCTGGAAGAATTGCATATGGATTCAGGGAATAAATGGATTTTTCAGTTGGTCTGTTCACCCGTTCACAATATCAGCATAACAAGGGTATGGCTGAATAGAAACCTACGAAAAAATGAATAGGACCTAATAGCCCTGTCGTGATGTGGTCTCCACCTTTTTATGATCTCACCCCCCTTGACTTGCATATATGGGGAACCTTAAGAAATGAAGTGTACAGGAATAGGATTGCTTCTCGTGAAGATCTCCGCACGAGAATAGGCCTGCCAAGAAGTTACACCTGGGAATCTAAGAGAAGTAGTTATGAATGATAGAAGAAGAATAGACAAATGTATCCTATTCAAAGAAGGATTCATAGAACGAACCATTATTCGAATTTTGTGAATCCGAATCAGTACAAAATGTTTCTATTCTTCTTTGAATGGATCTTTAACCATTTGCAGTTGGATATACATATTTCATATTGAGTTTTTTCTCAACTCTGAAACTTCAGTATATTGATTTGACTCTGAATGATGCAATTATATTTCAATAATTTATAAAATTGTGATATTTTTGCGGTTATTTTCCAATTTCGTTGTATGACTTCTAAGGGGCAAAATTAATATTAATTAATTTCTGTATAATCAAAATGACTAATTTTTAATGAAAATGAGATATTTCTGTCAGACAATTGAGAATGAATATACATAGACAAATACGAACAACAATATCTTATTCAAAATAATTTCGACACATGTACGAACATTGGAAAATAGTCGAGGTTATTCCTGTTACGTTCAGTTTTGTCTTTAGAACGTTTTTCTCTGGAATAAATGAACTCCACCAGTTTAATTGTACAGTACTTCCATTTCGATTTGTTCGAAAATATGAACAGGATGTTCATAAAATCAGATGTGGAATCAGATAACAATCTGAATAAAAATGTAAATCATTAATTTCTGATTTTTTCTTCTGAGTTAGGGTCTTTTCAGAATATCTATCAGAAGTAGTTCAATGTCCAGCGTGGCCTTAGCCGGGAGAGTAATTTCACCATGTCTCTTCAAATCCAATAGATCCCCGCCAGTATCGAATAAAGTAGTTGCCAAAGATCTGCGAAAACAGTGTCCTGTGCATTTTCCATAAATATATTTTCTAAAAAAAAAAAATTTTCATTTAGTATTGTCTTGCGTATAGTGTAATATTTTTTGATTCTAGAATGGAAATGGTCAGAGATCACAAAAAAACTTTGGTTTTTGTATTTGGATTTTCCTGTGTCCTCATCATCTTCAATTTTCATATCTCACAGTTCTTGTTTTCGGCATGCACCACATACGCCAATTATAATAACAGTCTAAAAATAAAAATAACTGTAAGTTTGGAAAATATAAATTACTTTACCTTCATAAACATGTACTGATTGTCAGGAGCCGTTTCGAAAAAAACTTGAAGATTTTTGGCCGTCAAAATTTTAGATTTTGTGCTTCTAAAGCCATCCGATTTCATTTTTGATAGCGCTATTAATTTGGAATAGGCTTCTATATTTATGTTGTTTGTTATGTTTCAAGTCGATCTAAGCATTGAGTGGAAGGCCCATACAGAGCTGGGTTTCATTTTTTTCTAATAGGTGTTGAAAATATGCTACCAAAATATTTTCGGAAGAAGAATTCACCTTATTTTCTCCAGTCCATGAATCTTATGTAACAATTTTCGTAGCGTTCGAGGATTCACTTGGCAATCGTTGCCATTTTTGCAATTGTCATGACGTTGGGAGGAGTTAAATTTTCACTTACCATATTGAAAACGTAGGTATTCTTTTTTCAACAGTATGTATCCTATAATTATAAACAAGAACTTATTTGTCTTTCAAAAAAGTTTGTTTGTATTATTTTGATTTTGACAGTTGCTATGACTACACTGTTGACAAAATCTGTGCGATTTTTTTACCATGCGTAATGAGTTATTTTCTGAGGCTGTGTGTCGTGTGTTTTTGCCCATTTTCTACAGTGGTCGTAGGTGAATAATTTTACTTATCAACAGTTGCGATGGGGCCGAATAGAATACATCCATTGCCAACTATGGGACGCATTTTGATGGTGACAACTGACTAAAAAACCACTCTCGGCCAGAGTATTTCAATTTTTCATCATTTTCCCGAAATTCTATGTGATAGTACAATTCTTCTTTGTTTCCCAAAAATAGTTCATTTCGCAAAAGTTTCGAAGTCAATGATTTTTATTCAGGGAGCAGTGTTGCCAGTGAAACAGTTCACCTAGTGAAGTGGCTGTATTTTATGAAATAATTCATGTGTATTTAGGATGCACTTTGAAAGTCCAAGTTCATTATAAAATGGTAGATTGAAATAACCATTATTATTTTAATCGATGATACGATCATTGGTTGATTTTATCTGATGGGGATGGGCAGGTCATTTTCAGCTAGTGATACGATCACTAGAGTGAATTATAATGGCTCTAAATGCTCTTAGGGTTAGAAGTTGAATATTCCATATTTTTTTATGGTTATTCTGGTACAGGGTGATTCAATCAAATCATTGATGATTTGATGTTGATATATTATGATGAATTTTCGTTTTCTAGAAGCATATACGGTTGTGAATTCTATGGGCTTATTATTTCTTGTTGCTATACGCCAATGAGGTTGATAATTTTTGCTCCTTGATATTTTTCTATGGAAAGGAAAATTCTAATTTGGTGTTTCCTTCCATAGGGTGCCTCCGGTTTTTTTATGTCTTGTACCTTTTTATTCGTGGATCTTCTGGACTCGTTGTACTTCTTGGAATTTTGGGTTTGGGTTCCCACATACTGCGTGAGGAAGGCCAATTGTCCATTTGGGTTCTTGTATTCTGGAGATGGTTTGTGAACTTGGATTTTGGTTCATGGTTTTGAATTATGATTCCTGGTTCCTGGTTTTGGTTTTCCACATACTTTTCGAGGAAGGCTAATGGTCCTTTTGGGTACTCGAGTGTACAGGGTGACCCAGTTCATGGTCTATAGGATGACCAATCTCGACTTTCGGTAGCATGCAGTCCTTTCGTCTACAGGGTCATTCCACAAGGGAATGATCACTAGGATTTGATAACGATGGACGATGGTGCCACATTAAGATGAAATACATCACATATTTGTACTGGATCACGAAAAAAATTGTTGATTGTTGTTTTTGGAATGTTGTTTATATTTGCTTGTTGCCTATGATTTGTTGTTTATGTTTATCTGAGATATTATCACCCATGTGATATTACTCACATGTTTGAAGGCGCTGCATTTATTTTCCAATATTGTTGTATTATACTGTCCTGTCGTCGCTTTTTTTTTTTCAGATATTATCCCACCTACGGTATGGGCCATATGTTATCAGAATTTAAGATGGTCTAAAGGCTGAAGGGATTATCTGGGGGTATTGGATTCACGCAAGCGCAACGCTCGAGATCACGTAGTCCCTTATAGTGAATTTTGGTGAATACTGATTGTTGAATAACCTCTCAACTTCTGTAATCACTCCGTGATTTTATGGGCTATGCCATCTGATATTTTGTCAAGCTCTTAGTATGAAGGTATGAATATTATGAGCTTGGCTGGCGCTTTTTAGATTTTGTATGGTATTGGACACTTTGATAAATTGACGTTTGGAATTTGATAGTTCGATCCTTGATAATTTGATATTTTTGATACATCAATGATTTGATATTTTGATCATTGATGTTTTGATATTTGATAGTTCGATACTTGATATTTTGATTTTCGATAGTTTGCTAGTTTGATACATTTGTAACTTGATTGGTATTCGACGGTCGAATGCTACTGTTGTACTCAACGCTTAGAAGTATTCGATATTTCTGCTTAGATTCAACTGTTTTATTTTTTAGTTGTTGATGTTCTTACAGATACAGATGAATACATATGATCTTTGTTATTTGTATAGTAAATCAATGAATTCCATAGAGTCGTACTTCGTATTTTTTTTTAGTTCTAATCCTTTGGTAAATTGAGGTTTGAAATTTTGAACCTATTTTGCCCCCATTATGATTCACCGTAAAAATGGGTTGTTCCATCGCAACTGCCGGGAGTTGTATATTACTTAGGCTAATGCCATCAAGTCAGTATGTGTATTTTCAGCATGTTTATCAGTCCTGAGAGATCCATCATTCTACCTCAATAATTACAGAAGTAACGGGGATGCTTGCATGAAAAGTGAGAAATTCCGATATTTCAAGACTGAAATTTTATCAGGAAGGAGGTGTATCGATAATATCATCACGAATCTGAAGAAATTTTGAGCCTTTTTTGCCCTCTTTCATGATTTTGCTTAATGAGAATTAAAAAAAAAACATTCAAGACAGAAGCATTTATACAAATGCACTAAAAAGGAACAAATAGCTTCTTCAATTGTTTGATCTGAGTTTTTCTGTGAGAAGCAGATTCCAAATTTTGCCGCGCAGAAAAACTTATTTTATATTCGCAAGCTTTTGAATCTGCTACCCACAGAATAATTTAGGTCAAACAATTAACGAAATCATTTGATCTTTTTCAGTGCGTTTGTATGAAAACTTAATTTTTTCCAAATTATTTTTATTCAATTCTCTTTATTAATTCATGAAATACGCATTCTCATTGAATTGTGAAAAAAAAATTATAATCTTCGACCCCAAAAAAACCCACATACTAATTTTGAATGGAATCGAGTCATAATAACAAAACACGTCCACCATATTAGAGACATCATTTTGTTTTTTCTCTAGCAAAAATTCTTTGTCACCGAAATTATGAACAGTCAGAAGGTGTATTTTCAGCATTTCCATTCGCCCTGAGGGTGTCATCATTCTACCACGATAATTACGGGAGTAACGGGGGTGCTTCCAGGAAAAAAGAAACAAATTCGGATTTTTCAGGACTGACATTTTTTTAGGAAGGAGGTGTATCGATAGTGAGTTGGGAGTCCTGATCACAAATCTGAAGGAATTTTGGCGGCTCCAATATAGTGGACGAGTTTTGTGATTAGGGTTCGATTCTATTCAAAACTGATATGTGGGAGTTTTCGGGGACATAGATTACGATTTTTTTGTCAAAATTCATGAATTGGAGATGGCGGCTCCAATATGTCGACGAGTTTTGTGGTTATAGCACGATTCCGATGAAAATTGGCATATAAGGGTTTTTGGAGTCGTAGATCATGATTATTCTGTCAAAATCCACGAATTCAAGATGGCGACAAGTTTTGTGATTATAACTTGATTATATTCAAGATTGGTGTTTTGGGATTTTTGGGGACAAACATCATAATGTTTTTGTCAAAATCCATGAACTCACAATGGCGACGTGTTTTGTTATTACATTCCAAATTGGTAGGTGGGTTTTTTGAGGTCAAAGATAATCAATTTTTGTCAGAATTCAATAAGATGACGACAACTAAAAAGATTGGATAAAAATGATTGAAAAAAATTTTGGATACAAGTTTTATGAGGAAACAATGATTCCTTCAATTGTTTGACCTAGGTAATTCTGTGAGTATCAGATTCAAAAGCTTGCCCCGATTATAAAATTGGTGTTCTTGCGCGGCAAGATATTGAATCAACTATTCACAGAATAACCTAGATCAGACAATTACATGATTTTTTTCTTTTCAAGTGCATTGTATATACGGTTGTTTTGAATTGTTTTTATCATTCTTATTGCTCTTTAATATGATTTACCATGAAAATGTCTTCAGTCCTGAGAGTTTCATCATTCTACCTCATTGATGACGGAAATTACGGAAATGCTTCCATGAAAAGTGAGACAAATTCGGATTTTTCAGAACTGAAAGTTCTTCGGGAAAAATGTGTAAGTTGGAGAGATCACGAATCTGAAGGAATTTTGAGCCTATTTCGCCCCCTAATATGAATTACTGTGAAAATTGGTAGTTCCATTGCAACTGGCGGGCGGTGTACATCTCTTAGTGTAACGTCATTAAGTCAATAGGTATATTTCCAGCATTTCCACCAGTCCTGAGTTTCATCATTCTACCTCAAAAATTAGGCAATATATATATATATATATAGTGTGTCTCACTTTTTATAGAAGCACCCCCCTAGCTTGCCAACTCCGTTATTATTGATACTACGATTTCGGTTGAATGAACAAACTGGTAGCATTTTCAGTGGCCTTCTCGATGCCGAAAACAAATAGAAAATTGACAGTCGCGTTGTCATAATATTTCATAGAATTATATTTTCTTCAATGGAACACCCTATATTTTTTCATGCATTTCGATTCGTAATAACATTCTCAACAACAAAGCTCATTTGACTTTTTTTCGTAAAGGTGGAAATAAGACAGTTGTATTAATAGGAAACATTTATAACAAACGGGTTTGATAAAGCGCTATAAAATATCGAGTAAATGTTCAAAAACACCGCCTTCTTGTTGAACACATATTTGGTCCCTTCTATTGAACAGTAGTTGACAGTTACAATAATTTATGACATTGTCATGACATACTTGAGGATATTAGACAAGTAGAATTTCAACAAAGTTTCAAGGCAACTTGATTGCTCATAATAATTATGTTTTATCGAATCAAACACATTTTTTCCAACCACATTCATATGACCCTCCAGTATTTTCTGTTCTGTACAAAAACGGCTTCAGAGTTATCATTACAGCAGACATAATTTGATTCACAAAATAAATGCGGCTAGCGGATTGGCTTTAAGATGGAAATTATCGTTTTGTACATTAATACCAAATAGCTTAGTGGTGTCAATTGAGTGGTGCGACATGATGATCACGGGTTTCACGAGTTCACATCCCAGCGCAATTTTTTCTTTTTACTGTCTTATTTTGCTATTAGTAACAAAATATTGTCATTCGTATAAGTACAAAAAATGGGTATTTGGACAATCATGACGTTTTAGTCGCCAAAACAAAGAAATTTTTTGTACTAGTGTAAGAAATAAATATTTCCACATAAGTCGCCCATTTTCCACTTTAGGAGGAAAAGTGATATAAGCTTTGTTGTTGGGAATGTTATTACGAATCGAAATGTATAAAAAAATATAGGGTGTTCCATTGAAAAAAATATCATTTTATGAAATATTATGAGAACGCGACTGTCAATTTTTGTTTTGTTTTCGTCATCGAGAAGGCCACTAAAAATGCTAGCAGTTTGCTCATTTAACCGAAATCGTAGTATCAATAATAACGGAGTTGGCAATGGTGCCGACTTAATTTGGAACACCCTGTATATATATATATATATATATATATTTATATATACATAAATATATATATATATATATATATATATATATATATACAGGGTGTAACTCAATAAGTGTAAAACATTTAAGGAGGTGATTCCTCATCGAAAAAAAGATAGGATCTTTCATATAAAGAAACTTCATTGGAGCATCCCTTGTTAAGATACAGCCCCTTAAAGGGGGTACATAAAATTTGTATAACAATTTTTTTCACAAGCACTGAAAAGTTACAATATTGAAATTAACCTGACGTTTTGTACTACCAAAAGACACTTAGCCAGTAATTTATTTGGTTTACCCCATGGTTGTAAGGGTGAAAAACGCAACCCCTAAAATTTATTTCCCAAAGTAACTTTTTGTCTTATTATTTGTTTACCATTTAAAATTTATTTCCGATAGCCTGTTTCATTCTAAACAAAAATGTCTCTTGGGTTTTTGCCCAAAATAAACCAGTAAGCAGCAAAACATTATTTTACGAACAACTACAGAGATACATCGTCATAAATGCGAAAATACGAAACTAATCTATCTAGTAGGTCGCTATTAGCGATAGTGACAATTAAATTGGTATGACGCTGTCAGTTTGGGAATTTTCGAAATTGAATTGATACTAATTGTGTGTTGTTGTTCTGTTCTTAATTTGTTACTTTAATAATTCACTTGTTAATAAAATGGCATACACAAATGAGGAAATGGCTGATATGCATTACGTTTACGGTCTGTCGCAGGGGAATGGGTTAGAAGCTTCTAGAAGATATGCTGAAATGTATCCTCAACGGCAGCATCCTTCACATAGAATATTTGCTCGACTTCATCAACGATTACGAGAATATGGTTCATTCGACAAAAGAACGCAGGATTGTGGTCGCCATCGAGAAATACGAACACCACAGCTTGAGGAAGCAGTACTTAATTTGATTGAAGAACAACCTACTACCAGTACTAGAAAGATTGCTTTCCAGCTAAATGTTGATCATATGACGGTATTTCGAATTTTAAAGGAACAACTCTTATACCCTTACCATCTGCAACGAGTACAGGCACTGTTACCGCGAGACTTTCGAACCGTCTTGAATTTTGCAATTGGATGCTGGAAATGATTAGAAGAAATTGTGACTTTCTGAAGACGATAGAATTCACAGACGAATGTAGTTTTCTCGGGACAAGATTATTAATTTTCATAATTACCACATATGGGCTGATGAAAACCCTCACGCTATTGTCGAAACTAGCCATCAAGAACAGTTTTCTCTTTAGAAGTGCATCCAGTACTGCTGGAGGAAGTTCCTTTGAGCGTCAGAAGGGATATGTTTTTTATGCATGATGGGGCTCCCGCCCATTTTAGTCAAGTAGCACGTCAGCATTTAACTGAAACATATGCAAATCAGTGGAAGGTCGAGGAGGACCACATAAATGGCCCGCTCGATCCCCGGATCTCAATCCTCTCGATTTCTCTATTTGGGGCCATTAACAGCATTTGGTTTATCGTACTCCTGTTCGCGATGTAGAGGACTTAAGAAACCGCATCATCGATGCGTGCAGGGTAATCAGAGAGACTCCAGGAATATTTGAGCGAATACGTGGCTCAATGCGCCGACGTCTAGACGCATGCGTAATGTTTGAAGGTAGACATATTGAACATTCACTATGATTTCTACATGTTGTGTGTTTTGTTATTAATAACTTAGTTTTGTTTATTACCCTTTAATCGTTTAATGCAGGTACTAACTACAAAATAACAATAAATCCAGTTCGCATTTATGACGATGTATCTCTGTAGTTGTTCGTAAAATAATGTTTTGCTGCTTACTGGTTTATTTTGGGCAAAAAACCCAAGAGACATTTTTTGTTTAGAATGAAACAGGCTATCGGAAATAAATTTTTAAATGGTAAACAAATAATAAGACAAAAGTTACATTGGAAATAAATTTTAGGGGTTGCGTTTTCACCTTACAACCATGGGGTAAACCAAATAAATTACTGGCTAAGTGTCTTTTGGTAGTACAAAACGTCAGGTTAATTTCAATATTGTAACTTTTTCAGTGCTTGTGAAAAAAATTGTTATACAAATTTTATGTACCCCCTTTAAGGGGCTGTATCTTAACAAGGGATGCTCCAATGAAGTTTCTTTATATGAAAGATCCTATCTTTTTTTCGATGAGGAATCACCTCCTTAAATGTTTTACACTTATTCAGTTACACCCTGTATATATATGTATTGCGACGGTGAATAAAAAGCACATATTTTATTGATATGTATATTTAAAATATAAGGTGTCTGCAAGCTCTCACACGTTAGCAGGACTTTCCTACGACTCGTAATCAACAATCCCTTCAATATTATTCTCATCGTCGGTCATACCATAATCAGATAAAGTCTTAGAATCATCCATTGGTTCACCGTCATACACGAGGGATACTTGTTCTACTTTGACTCCCTCTTCGTTCGCAAACTCTTTTTTCACGTCAGACACTAGAGTATCTGAGGTAAATTCGTGACCCCAGATATCGTCCTGGAACTTTTCGTTCTCGTAACGCACGACAACATCGACAGCCTCACTGGTGTAGACACAAAACATCGCGATCAATGTCAAATGTATGATGTTAGTAGTGGAAAACTTCATTTTTCAGGTTTTCTGGAGACGTTGACTCTGAAAAATATTCAATCAATTACATATTTTCTTCCACACCATACTAGAGATGTTAGAGATGTTATCTGGGTGATTAAAAAGATATTTTGTGGATCATCGCCAATCATTTATGCTCAGTCTATAATCTTAATGCAAAATATGAATTATCTGAGTAACACTGTAGTGATTTACTTTATTTCAAGGTGTTCCAGCTCAATTGATGTTTTTCATAAATTGAGTATACTGTTATTTTTGTTTTGGATCAGATATTCCAGGTTTTCCATCATCAATCTTAAGAAACGTATGTAAATTAATAGTTCAATCAAAAGAGTATTGTTTTCACCAAAATCCAACAACAGAAACCATTAAACAGCTGGAATTCTGAATTCAAGTCTGTTAAATGTATGAAGTTTTGAATAGACGCGGCCGATACTTGGAAAACCATAATTGAAGTAAACTAAAAATACTTCAATACGATTTTCACAAAAATTGGTTTACAAAACCCACCACACGCTATACTTTGGTTTGATATATATAATAGGAGTAGGTAGTCAGTTGGATAGTAGGTGATTATTGGACGAAATTTTTTTCAATTTCTAGTAAACATATTTGAAGGGGGCGAATTATTCAAATTAATCTGGTCATTCAATTGATATTATAAATTCTTGTCTTTGTTAGACGCATATAATAGTATGATCCAACCGGTTTAGATACCTAGTCGAATTTCAGGGTTATCACTTATCTCGGCAAACCTCTGGAGAAAATTTCTGATTATTCAAGACATAAAGACTTAATATCAATTTGTTGAAAATATAAACAGGATGTTCATAAAATCAGATGTGGAATCATCTGCGACTGAAAGATAAACTTTAGTCACTATCTTCCATCGTCAAGATAACCTCTTGTGGGGGTATTCATGTTGAAAAGGGAAACATTCTCAATTGAATATTGATAGAAAGATTTTTCTGTGAATTGTAAAAACCAAGATTAAAATGGAGTTATTTTTTGTGAATGTCTAACAGAAAACAACTACTCCCCCGGCTAAAGCCACGCTGGACATTGAACTTCATCTGATAGATATTCCGAAAAGGCCCTAATTCAAAAGAAAAAATCTGAAATTGAAAATTTGCATTTTCATTCAGATAGTTATTTGATTTTCTAGTCCAGTCTTAATTAAGAACTCATAAAGATGAATTAGGCAAAGAAGAATGTTTTCCAAAAGAGAGTACTCACCAGAAATCATTCGTAACATTGACGCAGGAGAGACATCGCATTCACTAGGTCTTCAATACATTTTTGTCGACGAAAATCTATTTCACGCTTCCACGATCATCAGGAAGACCGGAAGAAATGGGAAACACATTTTCAAGAAGCAACCTCACTTTGCAAAGATGGAAAAAGTTAGAATCATTTCTTTTGGAGAGACACTTTGAAATTAGTGTTTTCTGACATTGAAACCTGTCATGGGGTATGATAGATTGATTTGTTGAAAATATAAACAGGATGTTCATAAAATCAGATGTGGAATCATCTGCGACTGAAAGATAAATTTTAGTCACTATCTTCCATCGTCAAGATAACCTCTTGTGGGGGTATTCATGTTGAAAAGGAAATCATTCTCAATTGAATATTGATAGAAAGATATTTCTGTGAATTGTAAAAACCACGATTAAAATGAAATTATTTTTTGTGAATGTCTAACAGAAAACAAATACTTCCCCGGCTGAAGCCACGCTGGACATTGAACTACATCTGATAGATATTCTGAAAAGGCCCTAACTCAAAAGAAAAAGTCTGAAATTGAAAATTTGCATTTTCATTCAGATAGTTATTTGATTTTCTATTCCAGTCTTAATTAGGAACTCATAAAGATGAATGAGGCAAAGAAGAATGTTTTCCAAAAGAGAGTACTCACCAGAAATCATTCGTAACATTGACGCAGGAGAGACATCGCATTCACTAGGTCTTCAATCCATTTTTGTCGACGAAAATCTATTTCTCGCTTCCACGATCACCAGGAAGACCGGAACAAATGTGAAACACATTTTCAAGAAGCAATCTCACTTTGCAAAGATGGAAAGAGTTAGAATCATTTCTTTTGGAGAGACACTTTGAAATTAGTGTTTTCTGACATTAAAACCTGTCATGGGGTATGATAGATTGATTTGTTGAAAATATAAACAGGATGTTCATAAAATCAGATGTGGAATCATCTGCGACTGAAAGATAAACTCTACCATCGTCAAGATAACCTCCTGTGGGGGTATTCATGTTAAAAAGGGAAAGATTGTCAATTGAATATTGATAGAAAGATTTTTCTGTGAATTGTAAAAACCACGATTAAAATGAAGTTATTTGTTGTGAATGTCTAACAGAAAACAACTACTTTCCCGGCTAAAGCCACGCTGGACATTGAACTACATCTGATAGATATTCTGAAAAGGCCCTAACTCAAAAGAAAAAATCTGAAATTGAAAATTTGCATTTTCATTCAGATAGTTATTTGATTTTCTATTCCAGTCTTGATCTTGATTTGTTGAAAATATAAACAGGATGTTCACAAAAAATAACTTCATTTTAATCGTGGTTTTTACAATTCACAGAAAAATCTTTCTATCAATATTCAATTCAGAATGTTTCCCTTTTCAACACTTACAGAACAAATAGTACTTTGAGAAAATTTATTAAAAACAACAAAGATCGAATTGGGAAGTCCGACAAATCTGGAGTATATGAACTAACTTGTGGTACTAGTCCAAGTTTTAACATGGGATAAATAGGTAGAACTTCCAAGTAACGCATATCCGAGCATAGAAACAGTTTCATTAGGGGCAAATCTATTTTAATTTTGTTAATCATCTCCTGACTGAAAAGCATTGCTTTGCTAATGACTTTGAACTCTTGCATGTAAAAAAGGTCAAAAACTCAATCTCCTAGAAAGCTGAGGGATCGAAAAAGACGACAATTCACAATATTTTCCGAATGACCAGATGAATTTGAATAACTCGTCCCTTTTGATTCTGTTCACTGGAAACTTAATGATCTTCCGTCTAATAATCACTTAATCAGCTGATATGCAACTGACTACCTGCTCCCATTATTTATAATGAACCCCAGTAATTGTAATTTAGTTTATCTCTACTTGAAATAGCTATAGTATAGCGAAACACATGTCACAGGTTTAATTAACCAATTTCTGTAAAAATCGTAGTGAAGTGATTTCATTTTACTTTCGAAGTATGGAGTATCCATCAAGTAATTATTCACCATTCTATGGATATCTCCTCAGTATCGAGTGTAATTGAAATTATATGAATGACCTCAGAGGGTCAGATTACATAATAATGAATGTTTCTTAGGTTCAACAGGGAGAAGATTTAACAAATGTGATCGAGAATTTTGCGAAACTCTCTGCATTATCTCGCAACATACGATTCTCCGTACAGTGGAAGTAAGAGAGATGCAGGAAAGTTAGAAAAAATATGGAGATCAGACAATTCCAATTACAAAAGTGAAAATTCTTCATTTCTTATCATAGAACAATGATTTCTCAACTAAACCTATCATGCAAGGTCATTTCAAGTGGACCTTGGGCTTCATCCGCGTCAGTTTCACCTGGCTGAAATTCTAATTTGGTTAGAAAACAATTATTTTATCCTTTATCGACAGATGTATCATCTACATCAGAAGTGTCTTCGCCGTCAGAGATCACCAGATAATTTCTGGCAAAATTGGTACAATTGCCGGTTAGGGAGTGGCTAGATGCAGCAGTACAAGAATGGCAAGGAAGTATGGCTTTTTGACAACTTCCTCCTGAGCAGCCCCTTGCGTCATTTTCATAGGGATCAGGGTCCCTTTTTTTCCAGTCTCAACCTTCAGCAGAAACTGCTCTTGCCAGCCAATTTTGAACTTGAATGTAGACTCTTACGAAATACTATCCTGCAGCGTCCAATTCCGGTGGGAGGATTGCCAAATCGACAGCAGTAGGAGATTTGAGCCAGTTCTGGGTCTTCCCCCACCACTTTGACGTCACGTGTGATCTTGAATGCTTGCAGGTGTGCAATGTGTGTGTGTGTGTTTGATCTCGGGATTTGACCTTGAGATTTGTCATTGAGTTTTGACATTAAGTTTCGGTGACTTTGATATTCGAACTTCAGTTTTGACCTTGAATTTGACCTTGAGATTCATAAGATTACTTTTGACTTCGAGATTTGACCTTGAGTTCTGATGATGGGATTGTTTCGGCAACCTTAAGATTTGATATTGATTTTTTTATTTGACCTTAACTAAAGTTGTGGCGTAAGCATGCATATTCTGTGAGGTTATGACCTCCATGAATCTTTGAACTCTCCAAGCAAGGAGAGCGTTCATCCTGTGAGAGAGCTAAGAGTGAACTGCGAGTATTGATGAGTGTGTTGATGGTCAAGTGCGCAATGACCTTCAAACTCCCATCTACTAAAACTGGGGTGGGGGTGTCTCTTATAAAAATGTGTAAAGTCGTTGTTGGGAAATCAGATAATAGATAATATCATTAAAGTGAAAACAGAGTACGAGAAGTGGTGTATCAATTCAGTGAGTGTATTTCTTATCAGTGGAAATAATCTTTATTTCTTCATACAGTCTTACTATGTCTTCTCTTCCAAAAGTTCTGGAATTGAAGAGAATGAATTCCTCAATGATTGAACAGAGGGTGGGAGTTTTTTAACAAAGAGCAATATCATCATTACCCATCGGTTAAGCTTTCAACATAATTTTTATGACGATTTGTAACACTCTTTATTCAAATCATGACTGTCAAAAATTATTTCAGATGAATTCAATGATTCAGATTTCAAATATACAATAACATATTCGGGTCAGAGTCCACAAGTATCGGGGAGTTTAAGAACTCGACCTCTAGTAGAATTCAACTTTATTGAATGATAATATTGTTTATATGTTAATAGTTAGGATATAGTGATTTTATGTTGAATATAGATATTCCTCCAGTTGAAAATAACATTTAGTGTAGGAGTAATATATTTGGAGCATCACATTTTTTTCATGTAAGTGAAATTATTTGAATATCAATGGAATATATTAACAATTCTTTTTTTTTTTCAGTTTCCAATTTCAAACATGTGGATGCACTAGGCCTCCCGACATTGGGTGGAAGCCGTCGACATCAATACAGCCATCGAGAGACTACGTTGGCTGAAGATGCCCTCCATCTACAGTCTATGATTTAAATGATTGTTTCGATGAAGATGAAATCCAAATATGTGCACATTTATCCGAAAAGTACGACAAGGGTGCAGTACTTTGTGAGGGATTCAATCAAGACGCCATCATCATACCACAGTTTTGTGGAGAAATGATCAAATTGGATCTGGAACGATTCCTCCACACTCTTTTACCATTCCTCCCCGATGACAATATCGAGAAATATCAACTATATAATGTACATGATGATGACTATGATCATGTAGATATTTGATATGGAATGAAAACTGTATTTACAAAATCTTGTTTATTTATTTTTCCATTACACATAAACATTATTGAAATACTTAAAAATATTCAGATATAGCACATAAATGAAATATTGCATATTTCAAAGTGGATTACGATCAGAGCCATCCAATGCATTGTAAGTTAAGGAGGTGCCGTGTATAATGAGTGCATATACTTTGGTGTTGCCTGGAATTTTAGTCTTTCTTGTCTCTAACTCTGAAGTATTGGTTGATTTCATTGCCCATATGTCTGAAGATGTGCTAGGCAATAAGGGTAATTCATAAAGATCCCACATACGATAAGCCGTCTTGATTTTCGAATTCAGACCACTCTTATTTATTCTACTGAATAATTTGAGCTTCTGCTTGTCATCGGGCACAACATATTCCATTTTCCATTCAATCTTTGTAATTTCCAAAGTGACATCAACTTCTCCAATATATGAATTCTTGAATGAGCCAGCTATAATCAGAATCAGTTCTCGTTTTGTATCCAGAATGCTCTTCTTATAATCCTCGGCAAAACCCATCGAATATTTGAGAGGAAGTTTTCCACTGAATAAATGATTGCATGCATCAATGATGTGTTGTTTTGTGTCGGAAAGTCCCCATCCAGTTGTCAAAAGCAAGTGAGAGTGTGATTGACCAAATGAAACCATATTCTCCGTTAAGGATATTATGCCTGGTTTTCGAACAACGGCAACTTGCTCACCACCCATTTCATAGCGGATTTCATCGAAGAGAAATGCCAAAGCATTGTTGGAAAGATAGCATACTTTGTTTACCTCATTTGGATTGAATTTTCCCTCAATGTAAATGAAACTGTAGGCAATGTCGAGTTTTACACCTTGATTGTTGATTGCAATTCGGATTCCACCTGAATCCTCGAACAATGGTGATCCGTACGGCTCATAGGTATGCTCGTGTAGACTCATGAGAGAATGATCGACCACTGGTTCATTGAAAATTCTCAACTTGTCACTGTTTGCTTCGAGTACCATTTTACTGCCGCCTTCGAATTCTGAGTCCAATAGATTTCAGAAAATTGAGACAATGAATGTTTTTGCCGTTCAGCAAACACTTGTGGAATGACCTTCTTCCTGGCAAAGCTATTCTTCTTGACAGTATTTGATGGACGACGACCTTCGTTTGGTGAAAATATTTCGTATTTACTGTTTTGTCGTTTGTTGTAGCAAAAACCCATTACATTCGTCATTGCAATTTTCTCAATTCCAAAATGACAACCATTTGACTGAAATATCATTCAAATACTCAAACAGTTTTATATCACGCAATTTTACTGGGAAATACATAACTGTTACATTCAAGACAGTCTCATAATGTGGATATAATTATAATAATCGTTTTTATTGATAGTAAGTGAGAGCTTTACATGAAATGTGATTCTAGTACTATCAAAGGAGGGAGTTAGCGTTTACCCATGTGTTAGATGGGTAAGTACTTTTTTACACTCAACCTTTATTCTAATATGCTGATGGAGAATAGAAATGAAAGAAAAAAAAGCTGAATTACATATCTAGCAATATATCTATATAATAATAATGTGTAAGGCACAAAAAAAACAATGTAAGTAATGATATGTTAGTATGTCAGAACACGTAGAATGGGGATAGATTAAACATGGATAATTATTTTATTTAAAAGTGTAGATATACAGCGGGAATACTTTTAAATGTATATCATCCATCAACAGAAGTTTTTCCATTTTTTTCTTGAAGAGTCCAATGAAAGTATTTTTTAGAGCATCTGGTACCTTATTGTATAGCTGTGATATCATGTAGGCAAATGAAGACTGATAGAGAGAGGTTTTATGCAAAGGTGGTGTCAATTTGGACTTGAATCTGATATTAATATTGTGGACGTCTGTTTGGAACGATACTTTTTCAAATAAGTATGGTGGCTTCTTCTCGAAGATAATTTTATGATACAGCACAGATGAATGCAGAAAAATGCGTTTTTGAACACTTAGCCAACCCAGCTCGCTCAAAGGGGTTGATATATTATTTCGTTTCCTTAAACCACAGATAAGACGGACACATGAATTTTGTACCAAATGTAGTCTGTTTATATCCGATTTGAGTAAGGCTGGGCCGAAGACAACATCTGCGTGATTTGAGTGAGACAAGACTAGGGCTTCGCATAAGATTATTTTACTTTTTTTGTCAAGAAAGGATCTGTTAGAGTAGATAGGTTTCGGATTGCAAAATGCTCTTCTGATGACAGTATTCACATGTTTCGTGTACCTCAGAGTATAGTCCATAAATAAGCCTAGATTTTCAAGGGTATCTATGAATGGAATGAGTTCGTCATTGACTCGGAGGATGATATGTGATTACACCTGCGACACTTTATTGTTTGTGGGAAATAATGCAGATGTCACAGCCTATGCAAAGCACCATTGGTCTTCATTTTTCACGTTGACAATGAATTCGGTAAGTTTCATGTAGGATGATCCGCCAAGTGGACTGTATTTGTTTATGTTCACCTCAAAAAACATAATTTTTTCGCAACTCCAGCCTGAAAACATAACTTTATCAAACCTTTCATCATTTGCAACAATTATTACTACAAACCTGAATCACGCTCCTCATACTCCGTACTTTGGGCAATTATAATTTCACGGAACGCATCGAATAATCGATTCAAATCAGTTGATCGATCTGCTATACGATTGGGAAAATTGAACGATTTGATGTCTGTCAATTCCTGGGTTTGAATGATATAACTTTCAAACACTTCCATGTTGACCTTGATGGAGTTCTTTTCAATAGCTCGAGTACTTTATGCTTGATATCATAAAAAAAGGTGTGTACTCAGTATACATATTATACTAGATACTCTGTAGCTAAAAATGCGACATTCGAATGCATTCTCAATGAGGTGTACACCACCACCAAAGTGAACACATAAATTCGTCCTATGTGCGAGTGTTCTATTGTGAGAATTGACTGGACCATATGGGATTGTCACATTACAACGATTACATGTATAGAGTGTACAGGTGGTTAGTCATCGCCATTGTTCAATTCAACTCGTTTCACTGGAGGACCTCCCTGGCAAGTTTTCCGTTGATGCCGACGAGTGAAATCTTTACCACAATCACACGAATACATTTCACCAATTTGTTTTCAATAGCTCATTGGAGGAGACACTGATCCGAAATACTCTTCTCCTGGAATATTTCAATGAAATATCCCCACCCTACAACAAGTCCGATACGATGCGCAATCTGTATGGATTCTGAGGGGATTCTCTTGGCATCCGGCGCACTCATCAATACTTGCAGTTCACTCTCAGCTCTCCCACAGGATGAGCACTTTCCTCGCTTGGGGAGGATGCATGAAGGTCATGATCACACAGAATATGTATGCCCACGCCACAACTTTAGTTAAGGTGAAATAAAAAAATCAAGATCAAATCTCAAGGGTGCCGAAACAATCCCAACATCAAAACTGAAGGTCAAATTTCGAAGTCAAAACTCAAGGTCGGAACCAAAGGCCAAATCTCAAAGTCGACGAAACTCAATGTCAAAACTCAATGACAAAACAAAGTCAAACACACACACATTGCACACCTGCAAGCATTCAAGATCACACGTGACATCATAGTGGTGGGGGGACCCAGAACCGGCTCAAATCTCCTACTGACAGCTCTCGGTTCGACCACCGCTGTCTAGAATAATATGTATTAGAGTTCATCAATATATTCAACTATTTTCGGTACTTCATATATAAACAGAAGACATTTTATCCCACTATGAATTTTTTCTGTTTTCTTTTTCGGAGTGAAATGGATGAATTGCATTCTTCAAATGCTTGTTGTTTTTTTCCTCAAATTGAAAACAATTTTCTTACCTTTAATATAAAGATATGGCGTGATATCGCAGCCAGACATAGCATGCAAAAATAAAATTTAATGTTTTTGAAAAATGGAGTATTAAGACACTTTGGAGGGTATAATTTATCCTGTGTTTCATGTTTACCTAATTACAAAAAATCAATTTGCCTTGCATTAGACCTCCATGCTATACTAAGGGCCAGAACATCAGTATCCTCTGAAACAAATACGTTTTTCGAAACAGCGCCGTAAGACTGCCGCTGGCCACCGCTTACTGATTTCATCCCTGAGTTCTCTGGCCTTCTTCTCCTTTCACACAATGGTAGCTCCACCCCACCGCATACAATCGCATACAATATATATATATATATATATATATATATATATATATATATATATATATATATATATATATATATATATATATATATATATATATATATATATATATATATATATATATATATATATATATATATATATATATATAGAAGAATCCTTTTTAAATTCGGGTATGCAGTCAACAGGGGTATGGAAAATGTGTACTCTTTTTTCTATTCAAGCTTTCGAGTCATTTATTGTCTCTTCATCAGGAACTCTACAATGAATTAAATTGAACATTATAATATTTGAAAACCAATTAGGCATGTGTACTTACAAAAGTGAGGTTAAAAATCCCTTTCACTTGCAGCAAATTATAAAATACCATGTCACAACAGACAACACTCTTGGTAAAGTCATATATAGTTAAAACTTTGATCGAAATTGATCAAGATTACTTAAACATAAGTGTATAAACATTTTAAAATTCCAAATGGGCTCTTATGGAGGACATGTTGGATTCAAGGAGCAGTGGTGACAAATGAAAATGGATGATTATTGAAGTAAATGAAGTTGACAATTGACAAGTATGAAAAATAGATCTACGACCTGTTGCCAACATACAATGCGATGAAAAATAATATCACCAAACAATTACATGGTACCAACTTATGTTAATTAAAACGATTTAGGTAAGTCTCATAAGGAGACTGCCAGAGAAAATATGAGTTTTTAACAATTAAAAAATATTAAAACTAATATATAACAAAATTTGACAGAGTGCAAAATTTCATTACCCACCATTCAGGGGACACAATAATGTTAATGTATTGAGTTGTGGTCTGTCTCATACGGAGAACGACTGAGTAAATATGAATAGATTATGCTGAGATTATCGATGTCAGTTCTCGAATTCATTGAATTAGGTTCTTTGAAAATTTGTGTCATTTCGAGAAAAGTTCTCTTTTTACATTAGATTCATGTTCCAAGATATTCACATTATCATAATCTGGGTTATGGTTCAAAGCCATGGTGTGATGAGCTAAAGAACACGTTTTTTAAAATTTCTAATATCGCTTTTATGCGAGGTGATTCTGTCTTTCAATTTCCTTTTGGTTTGGCCAATGTACTTCTTTTCACATTGAGAACAGGGGATACAATAAACCAAGTTTGAATTGTCTAATAAAGGATCTTTGTCTTTTAACTTTGAAAAATCTTGTTCAATACTATTTGGTTTTATACGCGATTTTGATGTTAGGAATCTTGGAAAATAATTTGTTGAATTTATAGTTTAAAGATTCTATATGTGGTAAGGTAAGATAGAACGTTGGTTCCAAAATGTTATTATTAGAATTAATTATAATATTATTATTGTTATTGTTTGGATGATCAATATCAATGGAAGACCTACTGAAAATCAGTTTATACACAAGGTTCCGTGGGTAACCACTGTTAATGAAAGTTGCAAAGTTTTTAAATTGATTGTTCTTAGTGAAGTGTGACTTGTTTTGATTACTCTATCTTTCATGCACAAGACCAGATTTATCTTTTGTCTGTGTCGATGATATGATTCGTAATGTAAGATCTTCCTGAAGCACCAGGTTTTGTATACCAGCTGGTGATTAGAGTATTGTCTGCTCTTCTGATTACTTTTGTATCTAAGAAGGGGACACTCTGTTCTATGTTTTCTTCTTCGATGGTAAATTGCAGTTTTTCATGATAAGAGTTGAAAACAAGTAACAATTCTTGTAATTTGTCCTGAGGGGCACTTAATATGTTTTCATCTACATATTTCTTCAAAAATGGGATCTCAAATTGAATCTTGCTTAAACAATCATCAATGAGATCATCCATTACATATTGAGCAATTATCGGTGAAACTGGGCTGCCCATTGCATACCTAGACATTGTTTATAAATTTTATTTTCAAAACTAAAACTGTTGTATCAAACAGGAAATCAATCAATTTTAAGAATAACACTTCGGAAACATTGCAATGTCAGGAAATATCATTCCAGTGTCTAGAGACACTATCCTTTGCCACTTCTACTGTATGTTATTGAACAAGATACTACATCAAGACTAATAATCTTAAAATCAAAGGAAGTTGAAACTCATTTATGAAAGAGCAAAATTCGAGGTCTTTGACAAAATATTATTATTTGAATTGTATGACGTGTGAGTATATTAGTAACAATCATACAATTCAAAAATATTTTTCAAAAGACTCCCTATTTTCCTTTCATAAATGGTTTAACTTCCTTTGATTTTAAGATTATTAATCTTGATATATCTTTTTCAATAACATCAGTAGAAGGACAAAGATATACCGGAGTACTAATTTGTTTCCGAAATGTTATTCTTAAAATTGTTTCCCTTTGTCAACAGTTTTTCAAAATAAAAATTTTAAAATGTCTGGAATAATACCATATTCTTTAATGGATGATCCTTGATGATTGTTTAACTTCAGTCCCCCTTTTAATATGAATGATAATATTAAGTGCCCTGGAAAATTACCGAATTGTTCGTTTTAACCAAGCCTTTAAATCGGGCATGCAGGTGTCCTTCTTAAAAAATGAAGAGCAAAATACTCTTCCCGGCTGGTGTTCAAAGGCCAAATTACCGAAATATCATCGACACGAAAGAAAATCGGTCTTTAGAAAATAAGTTCAAAACAGTCCCTTCACTAAAACAATCTTTAAAAAAACTTTGCAACTTTTTCGGGTTACCCCGGCTTTTATAAACGATTTTCGAGGTCTTCCGGTATTGAACCAACAACAATAAATATTATTTAAATTTTCTTTAAAAACTTTTTAACCCTTCTTACCCATATAAATCTTTTAAACTAAAATTCAACAAACAAGATTCAACATCAAAATCGCGTATAAACAAAAGATTGAACAAGATTTTCAAAGTTAAAGAAAAGATCAACAATTCAACTTGTTTTTTATCTGTTTAGAAAAGTTGGCAAAGAAATTGAAGAATCACCCGCAAAAAAACATTAAAAAAAAAACGTGTTCAGCTCATCCACCGGTTTAACAACGAATTATGGGTAATCTTGGAACATAATCTAATGTAAAAAAAGAACTTTCTCGAAATACCTTTAAAGAACTAATTCAATAATTCGAGAACTGACTCGTTTCGCATAATTATTCATGTTTCTCCGTATGGGAACCCAATAAAAACATTTTGTCCCTGGAAATTGGAGGCCCTTCAAATTTTTTTATATTTTTTTTATTTTTTGTTAAAAAAATATTTTGCGTCTTTTTACCTAAATGTTTAATTAACAGTTGCACCATGATTGTTGGACCTATTTTCTCGCATTATTGGCCGGTCTGAAAATTTTTATTGTTGTCAACTTCATTACTTAATAATCATCCATTTTCTTGCCCTGTTTTATCAACTCTCCATAAACCCATTTAAATTTTAAATGTTTTAACTTATGTTTAAAATTGATCAATTTTCGGTTTTTAATATATATTTTACCAAAGTGTTGTCTGTTTGAATAGTATTTATAATTTGTCAAAAGGATTTTAACCACTTTAATATAAAATCTAATTGTTTTCAAATTATAATGTTCAATTTAATTCATTGTAGAGTTCCTGATGAAGAGACAATAAATGACTCGAAAGCTTGAATAGAAAAAAGAGTACACTTTTTCCATACCCCTGTTGACTGCATACCCGAATTTAAAAAGGATTCTTCTTTAACTTAGACAGTCGTCTAACCTTCACAACTATATATATATATATATATACATATATATATATATATATATATATGTATATATATAAAATGCACAAAATTATAGATGTGACACCTATAATTTGTGGAGTGAAGCTTAGACCTAATGGAGTGGAATTCAATGACAAGAAATTTCGTGCAACATTGATAGGTCACCAACAGATGCCAGTATAGGCCAATCCATGACACCAAGAGTCGTATTTCTGGTGCGTTCAGAGTAACGCAAAATGAATAACGAAAGAAAGAGATATTCGTTCCGATTCCAAGAAAGTCACCATTCGCCTACAGCTGTTTCATGGTTTCCCAATCATCAGGACGGCTTGTGGTCTTTCTTTAATTCGTAAAATCTCTCAGAGTGCTAATACCTACCGGCAAGTATAAAAATGTGAAATGCACAAAATTATAGATGTGACACCTATAATTTTTGGGGTTAAGCTTAGACCTAATGAAGTGGATTTCAATGACAAGAAATTTCGTGCAACATTGATAGGTCACCAACAGATGCCAGAATAAGCGAATCCACGATACCAAAAGTCGTACTTCTACTGCGTCCAGAGTAATGCAAAACAAATGACGGAAGAAAGAGAGATTTGTTTCGATTCCAAGAAAGCTACCATCTACCTACAGCTGTTTCATGGTTTCTCAATCATCAGGACGGCTTGTGGTCTTTCTCAAATTCGTATCAAATCCCTTAGAGTGCTAATACCCACCTGCAAATATAGAAATGTGAAATCCACAAAATCATAGATGTGACACCTATAATTGGTGAGGTGTAGCTTAGACCTAATGAAGAGGAATTCAATAACACGAAATGTATGGGCCATTCCACGACACCAAAAGTCGAACTTCTAGTGCGTTCAGAGTAACGCAAAACAAATAACGAAAGAAAGAGAGATTTGTTTCGATTCCAAAAAAAACACCATCCGCCTATAGCTCTTTCGTACCAGGATTGTCGTCGATAACATATGGAATCTCTTCATCTCTCGGAGTCTGAAATCTTCCAAATTTCCGAGGGTGCTTGAGAATTGATGATAGTTGGGGAGCCGGCGATGAGGAAATCTCAGCGCGTACCACCTCTGAGCTTCAAGTCCGTTACCATTAGCCAGACCATAAACAAAATGAATGTCAGCCAGACGTTCAAATGAATATGTTTCATTTTCCATTTTGATGTTGAACAAATATACTATGAGACATTCACCAACTTTCAAATAATGCTTCAAAACACACATGCTTCAAAACAAACCTCAACGTCAAAATGAAAATAGCAGTCGAAGCCCATTAATCATCTTATTCATTGTTTCGTTGAACAAATTAACTCTAGCAAATTACAAACAAAATGATATTACTTTTTTCTCGATAACAGTCGCAGATGCATGAAAGTTACAAGTGCTAAAAAAATTTAAAAACAACAAAGAATTCAATTCATATGTTAAAATCTACCAGCAACGCAGTACAAAAAAAATTTTGGGGCGGAAAAGGGCTTGATCCCTGAAAAAATATCTCCCTGTGGATTCTAACAATTACTTGGCATACTGGATGATGTAATCCCTAAAACGTAACCTATGTTTCAAATTTCATCTTAATATCGCAATCACTATAAGAGCTATGAGAAAAAATATAAAAAAATCGTGAAACTTCAACGCTCTGTAGATCGATAACGAAGCGTTTGCGGACACATATACATGTTTATGGAAAAAAAAGTCTTATTTTGACCAAAAAAATACGCCCCTGAATTTTGAAACACCCTGCATGTATATACCTACATATATTAATAAATAAACAATGTAAAATGCAGACCAGTTGTTTGAATTTTTCTCTTCATAAAATAATCATTATTTATAATTTTTTGGAGTAATTTTTTGACCCAGGTTACTAAACTGTCCATACCCTGTGTGCTTTTGATCAAGACCTGAGTAAACTTCTGTATTTCCAGATCTGAATGTTCAACTCTTCGATATCTTGATGAAATTCTCAAGTTACACAGAAAGGACACCAGTTTGGTTATACTTTATCTTTTCACAAGCTGGTATTAGTATCTGTTGTTAGTTCGTTAGTTAGGGTCAAATCTTGCAAGTGAATTTTGCTGACTTCTAGTCGTCCGATTTATTTGAAATTTGGATGGTGTTCGCTATTCCGGTGACAACGCATTATATAATTTTTGTTAGGAAAAAAAACCTTGATGGCTGCTCTAAGATGGCGGACAATATTTGTAATTATGGTCCGATTTGATTCATAATTGGTATGTAGGGGTTTCAAGGGTCGGAGATTATTGATTTTCTGTCAAAATTCAAGATTTTGGCTCCAAGATGGCGGACGAGTTTTGTGATTATGGTCCGATTCGATTCAAAATTGGTATGTGGGGGTTTTCTGGGTGGGATATAATGAAATTTTCGTCAAAATTCATAAATTTAAGATGGCAACCCCAAGATGTGGGATGAGTTTTGTGATTATGGTCCGTCCAATTCGATACAAAATTGGTATGCAGGGGTTTTTGGGGTCATATATTATGATTTTTTTGTCTAAATTCATAAATTTAAGATGGCGGCACCAAGATGGAGAACGAGTTTTCTGATTATGGTCCGACTCGATTCAAAATTCATATGCGGTGGTTTTCGCGGTCGGAGATTTTTAATTATTTGTCAAAATTTAGGAATTTGAGATGGTGGCTTTAAGATGGAGGACAAATTTTCTGCTCAAAACTCACAGGGAAGTGACCGATGCTCTATTAGAAATGAACAGATCAATGCTAACTAAATAAAAAGCAAAAAATAGAATAACTAATAAAACACCTTTTTGAAGACAAGCTTTCATTTGAGCCGTGTACTAAAACGTATGAAATAAGTTCAAGTCATCGCAGACAATTATTTAATTATTTTTCGTTGGATAATTTAGTTTCAAAAACTTGTCGCGCGAATTATAATAAAATTAATACTTCAACAAGTTGTTACCCACCAACTATTCATTGTCCAATTAAATAAATTGGTACCCACTCTTATGAACACTTCGCGCGACAATGTTTTTGAAACCATATAATTCAACAAAAAATAATTAAATCATTGTCAGCGATGACTTACACTCATTTTATACGTTTCAGTACATGGCTCAAATGGAAGCTTGTCTTCAAGAAAATTTTTCATTTGTTATTTTTTTTATTCGAGTCAGATTACATAGAAATGATAGGCAGCGTTTAGGTAGATTTGACTCCTCATCCAGTTCTCGATGGTTGAGTTCAAGGTTGACACAAAAATAGGAATACTGTTTGTATGCTTGATTCATGGCAATTTCAAAATTGATAAATGAATTCTGTAATCTAGGTTTTTAACTAGCCGCGCGATGGGTTTCTTCTATTCAATGAACTGGATAAGCTGAAACAATTGCTAAGAAACCCAGAACCAATTACATAGTTAGTTGGGTCCAAATCAAAACCATAGGCAATTCGTTTTCCAAAATATGGACAAACCATTGTGGATATTTGAAAATATTAGATCTCAAATAAACTATACAAAATTATTTTTCCGGTTCCACTCACCTAATGTTTTTTTCCAAGTAACGGACTAACTGTGTAGGAAAACCTTCTCCTCTTGCATTTATACTAACCTCACCACGTATATTATCATATCAAACAATAATACAGGTTTGTACTCAGTGTTCGAAATTGCTATATTATCAAGAGAAAGTGAGTAACTATTTCTATACATAACGCAGGGAGCACGTATATGCATTTGCGATGGGAATTGTGTGTGTATATGTGTCTGTAAGTTTATCATCTTTAACGACCAGTTCAATTTGAAAAAAATTTAATAACATTATTCTTCGTAGATGTTACAACTGTCTGAAAATATATGATCAGTCTATTTCTGTGGTGAAGGCATCGGATACAGTTATGAGAGCCATCTATTGAACTTCCAGGAAAACTGATCAAAACTAAGCTTTTTTTAGAAAAAGACGGCGAGGAAAATTTTTTCCATTTTTCGGAAGACAGATATATAATTTTTTGGGCACCAATGGACTAACGCCATCTACTAATGGACTCTATCTTCATCCAATGATGAACCCGTACGGTTGACTGACTATATATCTCAAGACAATTATGTTATGAATTATCAGAGGGATCAGATAACTAGTGATTTCTGACTCAAATAAGTGGACTTATTTGTTGGAATTATTCTTGAGTAATTATTCAAATTTTTGCCTGTTAATACTTATCAGAAAAAGTCATACTTTTTTGAAAAAAATATTTTAGTGGATGTACATAAAAAATAGTTCATCGAGAGAATTGACGGTCACAGTATTTTTGAGTATCCCAGACGAAACACTCACATTTAACGACTCCATGACCCAAATCATGAGAAATTTGTATTGATAAATATTGAAAGTATGGCGGGATTCAGGGGTATATTTGAGAAATTTTATATAAAAAATTGACAGAGAGTCGAGTAGTACAATTGTCGGGAGTAGAATCGATGGTCGGAGTTTTGGGGTGGCATTGAGGTGGCTGTAGGGTCCTATGGTAAGTTGGTGAGTTATTTTAACGCCTAGGGCCGAATGTGGATCGTGTACTGTGTGAGAAGTAAATGATCGGTTTATGTACAGGGCCGTGCAAGTATGGACACGTCACGTTGCGTGGAACCGTTTGGTGATATAATTCGGGTTGGAACGTAATTGTGTTATTTGGGATATAGAGAATATTTGAAAATAATACGGAATGAACATGGAAATTAGAAATCTCTGGTTGAGGTAAAGGATTTGTTTCTTGTTGTGGTGAGTCGCAAGCTTTTCTAGAAAAATAAATTAACAGTACATGAAAGTTTTTATTTCAACGACAGAATGAAACTGTATAGTTGAAGATTGGCTCCTTTTCCACAGAATCGGGTATGTGATGTTTTCTGATTCATTTTTGTTATAAACTACTCTCGATTGCTGTGATGAAATATTAAATTCATTATTTTATAACAGATTTTCCATTCCAATTTTATATTCACAAGTCAACTCGAAAAATATCCATTGTTGATGAAATTAAGGTAATATATAGAACGATTCATTTCTCAATAACATCCTTCGCCCAGTTAGGAGCTCGGATCTTCACATCGATGGGCAAAATACCCAATTCACTGATAGATCTACCATAACTTCATTTCTTCGTTTGGAACTGAACTACTCGAACTATGTTGTCTGCATATGGGTGAACCTCATCGATACGTTCTATTAATCATCCGTTCATACGTGTATTATCATCAACTACCACAACTATGTCTGCGTTCTTGATTGGTTGAGTTTTAGCATGCAACTTACTCCACTTGAATTAGAGTAAGCCGATATCATTCCACAAATCGTTTTCAATATGCATTCGCCAAGCTTTCAGCCACCCTTAACTGCTTTCTGTTGAGAATATCATGTGCACTTTTATTGTGATTGACAACTCCACCAGATTCTACTTGCAGGAAATGATTTGGCGTTATCACCTCTGGTCATTGGGGTCCACTGGTATGTGAGTTGAAGCTATTGAATTCAATGTGTATTCCGCTGAAGCTAGCAGGATTCCAAACTTCTTCACAAATTTCAAAATGCAATTCTGGTGCATGTTTCCACTGTCAGTGTCATTTCCCATTTTCACCCTTATGACTGTAACATTTGTTTCCCTCAAAACGTTCAATTTCACTAGTCTGCACACAGTAATATGAAATATAACAGCAATCAGTTGAATAACAGCAATATATTTTATTCAAATCTGGTAAGATGTACCCTGCTGGGGGTATTACACTGCCATAAGTAATCCTTTTATTTCAACATCTCCACGAATTCTCTGATCATTCACCTCAGGATGTTATTTGAATATATTTCGATATTTGAGAACGTTAAGAATGGGTAAATTATTCTCTGACGAGAAGAAATAGGAACCTGATTCGAGGTTATTATAATATAATATAATATAATATATATATATATATATATATATATATATATATATATATAATTCAGTAATGTCATTCATAATAAGTTTCCCAATGTAGTCGAACTACAGACTAGGGAAAAAGAAGAGACACTTGCAGGCAAAGATATGTGTTGTTCTATAACTAGGTTCGGTTCTGTGAATCCTCCGCATATATATCTTCACATTTCAGAACACAGCGTTGAATATAACCAAAGAAATATGAGAAATTGGAAGTGTGAAGGCTTGATATTTATTGGGGAGAAAGGAAGTTGGTGTTCGACTATTCCCGATCCTGGCTTCACAGGATGAACTCATGAGTGTGATAGATAATTTTTCCATACCATTTCAATACAAAGAAGGAGAACAACTTCGCTATTTTCGTTTCACGAATTATTAAGTATTTTTCACAATATGTCACGAGGCTATAAAATCAAGCTCGTTTAGCAATATTATACGAGATTCACTAGAATTTGATAAGAGGTTTCCCAGAGCCAAGAAAGTCCTAGAACTATGAATAATCTAGCATTGAATTTGAATCAACTATGACTAGTTGGGACGAAAGTGCTCATGAAGATCTCATATAAGACCTTGTGAACGGACCAGTATCAACGGAAGCATGTAAGGTTGAATGTATTTAATCGAGTATTTAAACGTGAAAAACACTATGAATATAAATATATATATATACATATATATATATATATATATATATATTTATAGTGTTTTTCACGTTTAGTATTTAAACGTGAAAAACACTATATATATATATATATATATATATATATATATATATATATATATATATATATATATATATATATATATATATATATATATATACCATATATATATATATATTTATAGTGTTTTTCACGTTTAAATACTCGATTAAATGCATCCAACCTTACATGCTTCCGTTGATATTGGTCCGTTAACAAGGTCTCATGTGAGATCTTCATCAGCACTTTCGTCCCAACAAGTCATAGTTGATTCAAATCCAATGCTAGATTATTCATAGTTCTAAGGACTTCCTTGGCTCTGGGGAACCTCTTATCAAATTCTAGTGAATCTCGTAAAATATTGCTGAACGAGCTTGATTTTATAGCCTCGTGACATATTTTGAAAACTACTTAATAATTCGTAAAACGAAAATAGCGAAGTTGTTCTCCATATATATATATATATATATATATATATATAATATAACATATAAATATTATATATATATATATATATAATATATATATATATATATATATATATATATATATATATATATTTATGGTTATATGTATATATATATATATGTGTGGGAAGTATTTGCTGACTAGAGATATTTGGGTAAGCTGCTCACCCCAATATCCCTAGTTTTGTATATATATAAAAAAAATAATCTACGGAACTATCTTGAGGATGCAATCAAAATAACTGGGCTGGGTTAAATAATACTCTTTGATATATGGTCGAGCTTTCGGAAACGTTTATTTTCTTTTTCAAGACATCTAAAAATGTAAAAAAGAACAAATTTGAGTCACATGGTACTCCATAAAAGGTTAAAATATAACCACTTCAATTTAAAAACTAGAAACATTCTTATCATGGAGATGTCAAAATTAATTCTGCACATGGTCAAGTTATGCCAAAGGCATGGATCACACAGAAAAGGAAATGATATGCATTCGACAAATGACAATTCTCAATATGCAAAGTGGGGAGGGATCAACCAATTCACAAAATAATGATACATTTGGAATAAGAGATAAATAAAATGGAAAAAGTTAATCTGATTTTAAAAATTTGAAGAGTCCACAGTCATTTGTGGTCGAGAAACGTAATGTTGTTTCAATTTTATAATGTATTTGAACATAATACTAAGATTGTTTAATGAAAAGTGATGAAGAAAACGTGACAGTCCTTATGTACAAGGAAGATTACATTTTGAAAAGCTTAGATTTACTGAATGATGATAAATATTATAAGAAATAGAATAACAGACCTGTTAGTACTTTACAACAAAAAGCTAACAAAATTGTCTCTAATATAAAGTAACTTGAAATGATTGATGCGGGTACAGCAAAATCACTGACAATCTATAATTCAGTCACTCCACGCTTTTACTCACTTCCAAAAATGCATAAACCCAACCTTTCTGTGAGACCTATTGTATCATCAATGAATTCTCCGAAGAGCAAACTAGCCAAATGTTTAGCATCTATTCTCACTAATGCCTTCGATACTGACAAGACTCCATAACGTTTAGAAATTTTATCAATAATTACCAACTTCCTGAAAATTATGATCTACTGAGTTTTGATGTAGTATCACTTTTTACAAACTGACCCTTATCAGTGATTTCAACTAGTCTGAGAAATTGTTGGGATTCAGTTTGGCAACATTGCTCTCTTGATTTTGAAACCTGTAGATCTATATCAGAATTCATATTCGATTCAAATGTTCTTGATTTCAATTACACTTTTCACAAACAAATTCATGGCACACCAATGGGTTCAACCATTTCTCTTATTCTTGTTAATTTCGTTTCGGACGACCTTGTTACTGAATGCAAAAGTAAGATACCTTTTAATATACCCTTCATAAAACGATATATGGACGACTTGATTTTATCTGTTCGAACTAATAGAATTGAGAAAGCCCTAAATTTTTTCAACGACTATGATGAATACTCACAATTTACTGTAGAACGAGAAGATGGTTATCGCACCATTTCTTTTCCCGATATGAGAATATGCAGAAATAGTTAAAACTTGTTACAAACCAAATAGTATCGTAAACCTAGTTCAAGTAACAGGTTACTGAACTACCACTCTCACCACCCAACCAAGATGAAAATTAACCTCGTGATGGCAATGAAGAACAGGATCATCAAGTTGTCACACGCATGTTTTTCCACACAATGTTTCATTGAACTAGGAGATATCCCACTTGAGAATTCATACCCAAGGAAGATGGTAAATCAATTGATTTTCAGTTCACACTTGAGTACCTCAACTTCTCACATTGAAAACAGTCACCAGAATCAGAATGATCACTCTATTAACGGAAACCAAAACATCCCCAATAATAATAATCAAGACAACAATGTGGCGAACCCCCCTGACAACTCTCCACGAGTTTTCTCCTGCTCTTCACCATATATTGAGAATTGAACTCCTGAACTCATTATTATTTTCAAAAATGTCAACCTTAAAGTCACTCAACGTATCATATTAACTAATCATAGAATTTTCACAAACACCAAAACAAAATTGAAAACTTCAGAACAATCAAATATAGTCTCTAATATACCTTGTCAGTTTTGCAACAAATCATATATTGGACAAACCTCGAGGAATTTATCTGGACGCATTACTTCTCACAAAAGCGATTGTAATGGGAATAAGTGTTCTTGTGCTCTTGCTGAACATGTGACCAAGAACAAATACATTATGGACTGTGAAAATATTGAAATTCTCTGCACTGAAAACAACTATCATAAAAGGATGTTCCATATTAATGATGCCTCTAACACCATGAATGAAGAAACTGATTTGAACAATCTTAGCATTATGTACAATTACATTATTGAATTGGAACAACATTACATTTCTCGACCACAAATCTAATTAACTTTTTCCGGTTTATTTATCTCTTATTCCAAATGTATCATAATTTTGTAAATTTCAAATTTGCCGATACTATTAATTTGGCAATACATTCAAACAGGTTGATCCCTCCCCACTTTGCATATTGACAGTTGTCATTTGTCAAATGTATATCATTTCCTTTTCTGTGTAATCCATGCCTTTGGCATAATTTGACCATGTGCAGAATTAATTTTAACATTTCCTTGACGAGAATTTTTCTAGTTTTTGAATAAAAGTGGTTGTATTTTACTCACTTTTGAAGAAATGCATTGTTTAGTTATCTGTTCAATTGTTTTCGTTCCTGATTATGTACTCTTTAATTTTGTGATGTCATCCTCAAGTTAGTAAGTATTTGTTACCTTTTATGGTGTACCATGTGACTCAAATTTGTTCTTTATTACATTTTTAGATGTCTTGAAAAAGGAAATGAACGTTTCCGAAAGCTCGACCATATAACAAAGAGTATTCTTCAACCCAGCCCAGTTATTTTGACTGCATCCCCAAGATAGTTTCGTAGATTTTTTTCTTCAACTGGTCAGTCAAGACTACCCTACTATTATATGTATATATATATATATATATATATACCCCGGTAAGAAATTTCATCAGATATTTTCGAATGATCTAACAGATTGAAGATCTCCTCCAACTCACATTCTGCTACAACGAAGTTGGTCTCAATTGTCTGTAATGAATTCTGAGAGTGAGAATTTTTGATCTCGTATCGATAAACCCAGCAATTTCAATATGTACTGCACGTATGGTGATACATATGAACAACACAATATGCTTTATTTTCTTATCGGCCAATTGAAAGAGTCATTTTAGCAACAAACAAAAAAAATAAATGGCCACATAAGTAAATGGAAGAGCGAGAGTTTCAAGTACCTTTATTGGTAACATTTCCATTTTACGGAAAAACTGTCGTTATTTCTTCATGCGACATTCTCAACAAGTCTTCAAAACTTTTTTACCGTTGAACAAATCTGTAGTACCCAATTGTTTCCTATAAGATTGTTAATAACATATTTTCGATGTGGCCAATCCGGTTGTGATAGTCCTGTATCAATAATTCAGTTAATTTTTGGTTTGGGCCAATATGATCGCATTGCGAGTCTTGAAACCACATCCAGTTTTTTCATCATCTGGAAATCTTCCACCTAACCACTATCCATTTCCAGCAAAAGCTCATTCGGTCTGGATTCTTCCGGAACTGAAATCATTCTCCTAAAGTGTAGCATCCAGTACGAATCGATCTATTCCATTTTGCCAGTAGTTCCTCCTCTGGACACTGGAATTCTTTCTGCCAATGCCCACTGGGGAGCTTTAGAAAAACGTGAACCTGTGAACCTTCACTTTCTGGTTGCATATCTATATTTTCCAGCTCTTTTGTTGCTCGATCAGTTACATTCAATTCAGACGGCAACTAAATGTTTTTTTTCCTATGGCCATTGACGATAATCCTTCAGCCACACACGATTTTTAAAATTAGGTTTATATTTCAATATTGTTTTTTTATGTAATCTGATAGTGAGTCAAATACACGTTTATCTCCAGTAGATAGCAACGGACGCACAGATGTTGGTAAATTTATCCCAATCCCCACAAGGTCTTTTAACAGATCATTTTCCTGGAATTTACGCTTTTGAAAATAATATGAAAATTCACTACTACTGTGAACACCCAGATCAAAAAATTTAAGTTCCATCTTTTGTATAAAATTTTGATTTATGCAAAGCGCATTCAGCCTACGGCCATCTTCAGTGGTTATAAAAAATGTATATGATATATTTTTGATAAACAAATATTAAATATTGCTCAGTACATGTCATGAGAATAAACCTCGCGCTATTCTTTGCCGGTGATGTGTCAATTCAAAGAATAGCACCTCAACCACATCCGTTGGTCGTGAGAGGCGACTGAGGCTATCTGTCCTCCACCCCTTTTTGTTCCTTTGCCTTCCTTCTCGAGAACAGCCACTGTTATTGATTATCTCCTCGAATAGATCAAGCGACTTTCGCATCCGTGGTTGTTACTCCTTTATTCTGGTTGGAATTCCTCACTACCCCTCATATGGGATAAGGACTCTAAGCAGTTTCATCCACCGCATCTTTACTTCACTTTATTTCTTCTTACTCAATGTTCTCATCGAAATGTCCTGTATCGATCCAGCGTTTTATGAAAACTATCTATCTCTTACCTTTTTCAACTTATCTAGAACATTTTCAAGCCAACCCTATATGGAATAAGGAGTTTGGAAATGTTTTCACTTTTTTAAAACACTCTCTCTCTTCTTCTTACTTCAAACTCACCTCGAAATGCCTTGTATTGAAAAGACCATCTTTCTCTCAGTAGTTCAAGATTCTCAAGAGGAGCCTTTTTATGCCAACCTCATATGGAATGAGGAGTTTGAAAGTCTTTTCACCAGCTTATTGAAGAGAATCGACTTCGTCAAGCCAATCTAATATAACACAAAAAGCTTCACTTGTTCATTATCATAAGAGAATTGACTACGTCAAGCCAAACTAATAGACCTCAAGGAGTTTGAAAGTAATTCCACCAGTTTACTATTACTATTATTATCATTATTATTGATTGATCCTTCTTCTACTTCCGTGCCACCCATCTGTTAACAACGCATCTATCAAAACTTATTTTTTCCAAACCTCTTATGTTCTCCTATTCCACGAAATTCGCAACAAAACAGGAAATTCACTATCTAGTTCCTTTCGATATTTCTCATAAAATAAGATGATTCATTTTCAAATAAGTCATAATTGTGCAATACTTTCTGTTGACTTCATCATCGAATATATATATAATATATATATATATATATATATATATATAAATATTATATATATATATATATATATATATATATATATATATATATATAACGAAAGGAATAGAGATTTGTTCCGATTCCAAAAAGCCACCTTCCGCCTACAGCTCTTTCATGGATTCCACTTCATCAGGTCTTAGCTTCACCCCCCAAATTATAGGTGTCACTTCTATAATTTTGTGCATTTATATATATATATATATATATATCTGTTTATGTTAGAAAGATTGATTGTAAAATGATCAAATGATAAATGATTCCAAAAATAGTGAGATAGTTGTTTTTTATTGAAATATCACCTAAAACAATCTATGCCTGCGATATCTATCTTATTCTAGTAATACTTTTCAACCAATCAAAATTGTAAACTTCACACTTGCCTGCTTATGCGCAATAATAGAAATATTACAAAATATATTTATAGGTTATTCTCAGTCTTTTTTTGATAAACAGAAGAAGAATATTTCCACCCAAATAATGTGTTTTTGTAATCAAACCGATAATGTGACAGTTCTATGAATATTCCCACTTGATTGAGTTTATGAAGATGAAGTACCTGTTATGAGTATTTCTTGCACTTACACGAATCCAGGAGTGTTCTGTGATCAGTTTGAAATGGATTTCTTTCAAAATTCGGCCTCCTTACTGCTCCTTAGTAGAGTTTGCTCCTGATTTGTTGCAAAGTTCATTGTATGCATGCATGTCTCTCAAATGCCTCAGTTATAAGCATTTTTCCTTCAAAATTGTTTATAGAAATTTTCAGTTCTGCTTCATTTTCCATTTTCATTTCTCGATTTCTCTTTCTTCGTGGTGAACCATCACTTTTTGTAATCTTTTATCAATTTTCACTATTAGCTCCTTTCTTTAAACACATCTTCCAACTTCTTACCTATTATACTTACGTTATTTACAAATTTTATTTCTACACATAGTTCTATTTACAAATATTTCTTCAGAGTTGACATTTTTCTATTCTCAAATTTTATTATTCTCATCATTTAGAAGAAAAATAATATGACTTTTGCCTGTCATAATTCCTTTTGGTTCCAAGTTTGTATACATGATATTTCTTGCATATAAATATAATGTCCACTTGAATTCTGAATATTTCTTTCCAAATTATTGGTATATTTATATAGTGTGTGCCAATTGAATGAACTGATGAAACATAATGATGATAATAGAAAAACTCTACTGCTTGAATTATCTGCGTCGTCTAGAATATGGCCAAAGTTTTTCAAGATGCAAATCGTACAGAAAAAAAAAGATTATAAAAACAATCATAACAGGTATTTATGCAGTTTTTAAATATCATTGTGCCCTATTTTTACTTTTTTATTTGACATATATACAATATCACTGCAATATGTATATATATATATATATATATATATATATATATATATATATATATATATATAAAATACTATGGTTTACCCAAAATTCATAAACCAATCATGAAACTCAGACCTATCATTTCATCTATTGATGCACCCAATAGCAAAATATCTAAATTATTCACAGACATCCTAACAGATGCATATGACTTCGGAAATAAGTTTTATATTAAAGATTCTTTCGAGTTTTCTAAATTCATCAACAAAAACAACTTTCACAAAGCTATGTCTTGATAAGCCTAGATGTTGTTTCCTTATTCAGTAACATACCGATAGAATTAGTGTTGAAAAGTATAACTAAAAGATGGAGTGGAATAGAAGAATACTGTAATATTTCACAAACAAAATTTTAAGAAATCATTCAATTCATATTCAAATCTAGTTTCTTTTCGATCGAAGGAAATTTCCACAAACAAATTCTTGGAACACCTATGAAAGCTACCATCTCACCAATCATTGCTTCGTATGTAATGGATGACCTTTTCGAAGAAATATTACCACAATTGACGTTTGAAGTAACATTTAAAAAAAAAATTGTAGATGATATTATATGTTCGGTACCAATGGATAAATCCGATGAAATTTTGAGAAAAGTAAATAACTACAATAAAAATTTACAATTCACAATTGAATTAGAAAAAAATAAAAGTATTCCGTTTTTAGATACTAGAATAATTCGTAGAGAAAACAATTCACTAATCACAGATTGGTATATAAAACCAACAAACTCTGAAAGATACATAAACTATCATTCCTTCCACTCAAAAAGAATGAAAATAAATTTGATTCTTTGTATGAAAAAAAGAATCGAGATGTTGGTTCATCCTTCATTAAAAAACAAAAAATTAAAAATTCTCAGAAATATTTTACTAGATAATTCTTTCCCCAAAAAACTTCTTAACATAATTCTTTTCAATACCAACTCTGATAGACAAATTAATAACAATGTAACAACTGTGATTTGAACTTTATTGGTACAAGTTCAAGAACTTTGAATAATCGTATTATCTCTCACAGAAGTGATATAAGACTCAACAAGAAATCATGTGCATTAGCTCAACATGCTATCGAAACAGGCCATAAAATATCATTCGAGGAAGCACAAGTTTTACATTCAAAAAAAATTTTCTCTAAAAGATTATTTCTTGAAATGATTGAAATTAATAAATCCAATCAAAATATGAACAAAAAACAGATATCGAAAATCTTAGCAAAATCTACAGTTATCTTTTACAAATGGATTAAAACTGATGATTCTCAAAGAATAAATAAAAAAAATCAACACACCCACTACATATTTTATATTTTTTTGACGATTAATCATAGGTTGTCACTTCAAATCCTTCAATGTCACTCGAAACGTCAAAGATATAACACCATTCCGACAAATATTTACATATTTTACGTTTTTTTAAAGTTAATGTTCATTAATCAACCACTCAGATTACTGTCAGTACTTCCTTCATTTTAAGTATTTTTTTCTCAATAATGTAATTTACATATTTTAGGACCCTGAAGAAGTTTCGAAATTGAAACGGAAGCTCGGTCCAACGTATTAAATACTTTTTCATAGTTCAACATTTGTGCTGACTGAAGATCCCCGTTATTCCCCACTGTTCACTGTTACTGACAATCATATACAACATAACAATATATATATATATATATATATATATATATATATATATATATATATATATATATATATATATATATATATATATATATATATATATATATATATATATATATATATATATATATATTGTTATGTTATGTTATGGAAAACCAGTTATATATTTTAAAAGGAAAAAAAGGAAACAATTTCATAAAAAAAACCACAAAAAGAATAATTACTTAATAGCAATCAGTTCAAGAGATATGGTTTTTAGATATTTTAAAATTCTATTTCCTTAATGAAGCCTCTGTATAATATTAATAGATAAAAATATTCAATCACTATCGTTTCGGACGTCCATCGTCTTAATGTATTCAAAAGGTTTTCACGACGTTTTGAATGCTTGTATCTGCAATCGTCTTCAGGTGAATACTGACAAGTTTAGGTGCTACTTACCAATTTATATAACTGTCGGCGCAATGATGCGTGCAATTCTGCCATGTGCAGCGGTGCGTGTAATTTCGCGCGGTGTGGTGGTGCGTGAAGTTTCGCGCATCTGCAGCTCGCCAGAAAGAGCAATCAGGGGTTTCCATACGTTCTTGATTTCAACGCTTGGTTGACTAAAGGCGTTATTGGCTTCGATGTAGGCGGCCTCTTTGAACTTCCATTTGAACCAATGCTCCTCTCTATGTAGAACACTTGCGTCGTCCCATAGAACTCGATGGTGCTCAGTCCAGGCGTGGTCAGCGATTCCCGATTTTGATGTTTCTCCACGTTGAGTCCATTTCTTGTGCTCATCCAATCTTACCGATAACGGTCTCTCCAATGTAGGAATCTCCGCATTCACATGGAACTTCATAAATGCAATTTTTACTGATTTCATTTTTGTTGTCAGGTTTGGTCTTGGTCAGGAAACTCCGTAAAGTACTGCCGGATTGGAAGCAGCTCTTGATGTTGAACTTGTTTCCTTTTTCGAATTTTTGTGGGACTCGTTTTATGTTTCGGGGTTTTCCGCGTCGTTGCATATGTGCGTCGCTCTCTCCACCAATGTTCTCACGATCCCTCTCTTCGTCGAACTCGGATGGTTGTAGCTGTAACTGAGGTACTGTCCTGTATGTGTTTCCTTTCTGTAGACGGAGGTGCGAATTTCATTGCCTATTCTCTCAACGTTCACATCGAGGAAGGGTAAGGCACTGTTGGTTTCCATCTCCATCGTGAACTTGATCGAATCCCTGATTCTGTTAATTCCTGAGAAGAAATCCTGGAGATGTTCGTCTCCGCGATTCCATACAATGAAGGTGTCATCCACGTACCTCAACCACAGCTTTGGTTTGTATTCTGCCTTCCGTATAGCCAATTCCTCGAACCACTCCATGTATATGTTGGCGATGATGAGTTTCCTGACCAAGACCAAACCTGACAACAAAAATGAAATCAATAAAAATTACATTTATGAAGTTCCATGTGAATGCGGAGATTCCTACATTGGAGAGACAAAGAGACCGTTATCTGTAAGATTGGATGAGCACAAGAAATGGACTCAACGTGGAGAAACATCAAAATCGGGAATCGCTGACCACGCCTGGACTGAGCACCATCGAGTTCTATGGAACGACGCAAGTGTTCTACATAGAGAGGAGCATTGGTTCAAACGAAAGTTCAAAGAGGCCGCCTACATCGAAGCCAATAACGCCTTTAGTCAAGCAAGCGTTGAAATCAAGAACGTATGGAAACCACTTATTGCTCTTTCTGGCGGGCTGCAGAGGCGCGAAACTTCACGCACCACCACACCGCGCGAAATTACACGCACCGCTGCACATGGCAGAATAGCACGCATCATTGCGCCGACAGTTATATAAATTGGTAAGTAGCACCTAAACTTGTCAGTATTCACCTGAAGACGATTGCAGATACAAGCATTCGAAACGTCGTGAAAACCTTTCAAATACATTAAGACGATGGACCTCCGAAACGATAGTAATCAAGTTACCACATCGTCTACAACCTTCAAACAAAAATATTCAAATACAATAATACAATCAATTTCATACACTGTCATAATGATTACAACCCATAATTATTCAAAAGACAACAAGAAAGGTCTAGATTTACAAAATCATCCTGAATAAAATGTGATAAACAAAATGATAAGCTTGAAACATACAGTATATGAAATTGTAAGTAACTAAAAATAGCCAATGGGAGAACAACGAACTTCTTGATGACAATAGCCAATCAGGGAACAGTATGGTCAAATGTAAGATTTGAAATTGTGAGAAAATAAGAACGGAAAAGTGTCAGAGACAATTATGATTGAATATTGTAAATAGTCTGTAAGAAAGGAAAAATAGTTTTATTTATAAGTTTTGACAAATAACCCCAAACAGTGGAAATGTAAGAACATAGTGCGCGAATTCAAAAATTCAAATCAAAAGGAATGAGGAAAAATGGTATCCAAGAGACGGAAAAAACAAAGCCAAAGGTGATCGAAAATAATTTGAAAAAGAATGCCACGTTTTGTTAGGAGGATAAAAGAAATTCAATAATTTCAATAATTATAAGCAGCAAACTATATTTCCTTGTATGTACTCCATATACAAGTATTCCAAAGCAGATTTCTGGATTTGTATAGTTCCTTCTTTTGGTATTGGAGTTCCTGAGAGCATTGGATTGAAAGGGGATCCAAATTCTGGTTGTGTATTGAACAGCAACAGTTCCAACGTCAGGTATAAACTTTCCTAGTGCACATCACGAACTGAACAATTTCACTAATGACTCATATTCCATCAGAAGAACTTTATTTCATTTGATTTTGAACTATTAAAGAAATTTTCACCTTCAAGGTAAAAGTGAGGTTGTGTCTATTCATCCATGACCTGTTTCTCATGATTATCCATGAAAATTTGTAGATTGACCATAGAATAAGTTATCTATCGTAGGCCAGGTTGATTTAAGTTTTCCTGAATTAAGGAAATAATTGCTATTTGATACTTTGTCGTTTGTTTTTCACAATTATCAACAATCATACTTATAAACATTGAATAGATTGAAATTTGACATCAAGCAGTGGCTAGTGGCTCAATTGCCTGAACCGGCTATCTGAGACGAGAGGCGTACCAACTGAGTTTAGTCGTGGTAAGAAAAGTGATAACAATTGGCAGCAACGTGACGAGAGAACAGTGACGTTAGCTAGCAATTATTATTACATCATCACAGTATATCATACAGAGCGAAAATAATTTTCTATCAATATTTCTTAACAAAAAGCTAATATCTCATAACAACTATTGATTAGACAATAATCATTATATACCAATATATATATATATATATATATATATATATATATATATATATATATATAATAACAGTGGGGAATAACGGGGATCTTCAGTCAGCACAAGTTTTGAACTATGAAAAACTCTTTAATACGTTGGACCGAGCTTTCGTTTCAATTTTGGAACTTCTTCAGGGTCCTAAAATATGTAAATCACATCATTGAGAAAAAAATACTTGAAATGAAGGAAGTCTCACAGTAATCTGAGTGGTTGATTGATGAACATTTACTTAAAAAAAACGTCAAATGAAGTTTTTCATAGTTCAAAACTTGTACTGACTGAAGATCCCCGTTATTCCCCACTGTTCATTTCAATTTTCAGTCGTTATTTCTAAATTTATATATATATATGTATATATATGTATATATGTATATATATATATATATGTATTCATCAGTTTTTTTTATGTATTGAAAATATGAACTATATGAATTTGATGTTATTTCTCTCCAGTAACTGCTCCAGTCATTGTGTGGGTATTACTTTGGAACAATTGAAAGAAGTCTGCAACAAGGATTGTTTTGGAAGTTTTCACATGTAGTAACTTCTTCTGCAGTGAATCCTCTATCTCATTTTCATAAATACCACTGTGACGCTTTATACATATAAATATTACTGAATATTTTTAATTTCTAACTGGTAAAATTAATTTTTTGTCTCACAGATAATAATGTTATCAAACCAGTTGGTAGTGCTATTTTCAATACTTTCCAGCACAGATTTGGAGTCTGATATTATTGTAGGCTGCTTATGTTATTATACAATGCATACCACCCCAAAGGCTACTGAATGGCGATGGCTTCAGCTGTGAAAATACTACTTATCTTTGGTATTTGAAATTTATATATTTTTCTTATTTCAGACTGAACAAGTACTACCTACCTCCTTCCAGTTTTTTTTTCCATCTCTATATATTATTGTTTTTATTTTGTAATCTTTATCATATTTTTCATCAAAGCATCGTTATAGGAAACTATTTCACTATATTTCGGAGATATGACAGTGGGTTCAGGAAACATAATTTCATAATTGTATATTTATACAGGTGAGCTATTTGTTATAACAATGTGTTATTTATATTCATTCATTTCTAGAAAAGCAGCTGGTAATAATGGGTAGTTCTTGACACCCAAATGTTGATTTGTTCATTCCCATTCTATTTCTCAATATAAGTATCAACGTTTCTGAATAATCTTATTTGGAGAGGGAATGGAATATTTGAAATTTGGTAGAAATGAGAATGAACTTGAGGAAATAGTTTCAACATGGAGATTGTATTTGATGAAAGAGTAATTATTTAAGACCAACACATGTTGAATCGTGACAAGACTACATATTCTCAGGGAATAGTGTAATGCCTTGAATTATGTTAGAAAAAAATTCAAGTTATTTGTATTTTTGGTAGGTATATATTTTTCAAAGAAAAAGAAACAATTATATTATGATATCAAACAGTATTTTTCTACATTTCGGTACTCACTATTTTCGTTATTAAAATGTCAAATTCGTTAAAATCCTAGTGGTATAGAGGAGGAAGTGGCTTGAGGTCCATGTGCATCATTGTGCTCCTCTGGGATATATCTAGAGCGTATATTCAAGAACGATTATTTGTGCTCTAGCCTGAGGTTCATAACATTATATTTGGTACTTAAGATAATATAGCAATCGTGCTAGTCTGATATTCTTGTAGTTCTGTGTGATTCAAAACAGAATGATATGGCTCCAGTGCTCTCCAACTTCATATGGCGATACACATTGGGTGCGAATTGGGCACGGGCAGTTTGATTTCGCTGATGACAAGGAAATAATTATTGAAATCATCGTCAAAAAAGCATTCCACGATGTCTTTCGGATACCACGGTAACCCATACATATTTCGTCATCCAATGACAATCAACTTTTCTTTTCCAATTTCAGAATGAACTTTCCAAGTATAGCGCTGATATATTCATTATGGGGTTGAATGTAAAAAGTTTCAAGGGAGAGTAAGCTTCATAATAGCACCAGATAGATGAAGAGACATAATACAGGAGAAATATATATACGAAATCCTCGTGAAAATTGCAGAGGGGGAATTCAATATAATGATGGCATATGGGGATTAAGATCATGCAAGAATAGGAAAGAAATACATATCTTCGAAAAATTAAAGTAAATAATCTTGAAGATATTAATGAAGTTGTCAAAAGAAGACTCATTACTTATTTAAGAAAAAAGTATTTTCAATCGAATCCATAACTGCAAGGAATAATATTTTCATTAAGTAAAGAAATTATTTTTATTTTTTACCGCGGATAACTGAAAATATTGGCCTTGTGTTCCAGAAATTGTTATGAATGTCACTATTTTTAAAGGAACGGTGAGAAAATATATTCATTCTGAGCATGCATTCGAATTTAGGGAGCCGATAATGATTCAGTTTCTATTGACTTCAGATGAATTCATTACCATGATAATTTCATCACAAAGTTCATTCCTGTATTACGGAATCCAATTCATTTCCAGAAAAATATTCGAAGGTTGACATTTTGCCTTTATCAGCTCATTTGTCAGTTTTTGTCGGATAAGCATTGAACAAAAGCCTTTATTTTCCAAAGCACCGAAAATTGGAATCCTTTGAATATTCGAGATAACTCACGTCCTCGCCCAATGGGAAAAAAAATGAAAATGAAGGTCAAGTGCTAGTCATGCCTTACACAATGGTAGTTCCGTACCAGTGCAAAGATTACAATTGAATAATTGATTGAAGATTCGGATATATCCAAGCTGTGTTCAATTTTTCTCTAGTGATTTATTTCTTTGTTGGTATTTGGAATTCAGCAGAGGATCAGCATTCATTTATTTTCTTACACAACAAATCATTTTCAATTACATTATTATTATTGAAAATGAAAACTTAGATGCACCAAGATGCAAGCCTCTGTTGATATTGGTTCATCAAGGGATATTTGAGAACAATGTTGAAACAAAGAGCATTCCATTGCTAGTCTCAGGAGTGTCGAAGCAAAAAATCCAGGGTATGTCGAAGCAAAAAATTCACCCAACGAAGCAATCAACTCGTCGAAAGAGGTGCATAATGCCAGAATAGAATCCAAATCGACAAAATTCTCAAATGGGTTTTGTTATTTCTGGTCATGAGCGAAAGAAATAGGAAGAAATTTCACTACCAGTTCTTTTTCTCTTGTTTCATGTTGAATAGGCAAAGCAGGTTGCAGTGTGTATATGAACGTAATAAGGATTATAACCATAGGTAATTGAGTAGAACGGAGATTATCATTACTTGTTTGATCTGCAATATAACAATGCCAACAACTCATATAATTCAAATTAATCTGCTTATAAAGTAAACATTGTGACTTTTCGTATTTATTGATAAGGAGACATCAGTGAAAAAAGATAGGATGATTTATATGGCCATGGGTATATTTGAAACATCAGCACCATCAGATAAAAGTGGTGAATAGTTTGTCCTGGTTTTTCCGGGAGTGACGTCTTTTTTGTTATTTATAAAATTTTTGAAGTCTCGTCATGAGAATTGCAATCTTTAGTGATATGCAGTGACTGAATGATGAATAATGGAGGTTAAACGGATCACTCATCATGATCATATCCACTGAATAACTCACAGGGTGCGCAAAAGTGAATGAGAAACATTAAAAATATCAGTTTTTCCAAAAGGAAACCGCAATTAGTTTTTTCATGATTCAATTCTATTATAAAAATGAGCTCGAGTTCTGATATACTTCTGTTTACCCAAAACCTAGTATTTCGTTGAAATTCCAAAACCCTTTATTTCGTTGAAATTCCAAAACACTTTATTTCGTTGAAATTCCAAAACCCTTTATTTCGTAAATTCTGCATATTTACTGCCTGAAATTTTGATTTTTCTAATAATAAAGATTTTGTTAATCTATTGGTGATTCAGGGGAAATGTTATGATATTTTTACAAGAACATGTGAACATATCGTTCTCGACGAAATTTTTTCATGGTTCGCTCTCTTCGAATTCTGCGTTTGATTGAAACTGTTCGAGGAAAGTTCTTGTGCGTGGAATTGATTTCTGGTGAGGTTACAAATTATTAATTTCGAAAAATAGCTATACACTGTTGATTACTGGTTGAGTATATTTTATTATCTGCTTTTGAGTTATGAATTTCATGATTCATCAACCTATTTTTCGCTTATTTGAACTTATAACTGGACACTTGGCAAAATTACATCGCATGTGCTTATAATCTCATCATGCTCATATCCTTGCTGCAACATCTTTGCTCATCTCTGAATTTGCCAGTTCCTTATCTATTCCATATTTTCGACATTACCTATCGAGTAACTTATTTTTGGAGTTGAATCAGATTTTGTGATAATTTTCAGATACATTTTTTTGCATGAGATTTTCAGGTTATCTGTTGATATTTCGTTTATAACTAGTTACTGAGTTGATTTTTCCATATTTTATTGTTTCTCTTTTGACTCTTGTAAGTTCGATTGAATTCAATTTTGTAATATTACAACTGTACTCCTCCTTCACGGTTTGTATAAATCGTTGCAACCTTGAAAAGGCATGAGACAAATCTGTCTGGCCAATGGAAGCTCATGAAAGGAGGTTTTTTCTCAAGAAAAAAAGACTTGCAGCTGAGACATCATAATGACAATGTTGTGAGGCATAATTTGATGAATTCTGACGACGTGAGTATCTTTCACTTGAATGTACATACAATCCCAAACAAAGTGGACAAACTCTCTATGTTTTTGGATAGTAACAAAAAATGTAGTGTTCTTTGTTTCTCCGAGCACTGGTTGGATGAGGACTGCTTAAAATTCTGTAATATTCCAGGCTGTAAATTGGCAACATATTTCTGTAGATCTAACTCTATACACTATATTTGTTCGTGAAAACATTGTATCAGAACCTCTCCACCCTGGTGAATATTGTATCGAACGTAACATCGAATTGTGTGGCATTGTCTCAGCATCTCTAAGATTGCAATACTCACTATATATAGATTAGCTTGCATAGCTGATTGCACAATTTTTCTCCACAAATTAGAAGAATGTCTGATATCTATCTCGAAAATACCGAAAAAATTATTTTTTTGGGCAATTTCAATATCATTTTCGTGAAATCATCTGCTGATCTCAGTAACCTAGTCTGCCTAACTAACTCTTTTGGTCTCCAGGCCACTATTGCTGGGTACACTAGGATTCAAAACGACTCTTGCAGTTGTATTGATGATATTCAAACAAGCTTAGATGAATCGTGGTACCAAACTAGTCCAATTGATCCCTGCCTCTCCGACCATTACGCTCAGATTATGAATTTCAGAAATTTTGTGAGTAAATGAAGTACTCCGATTCTCAGGAGGCAAATGACCAGTAATGGAATACTTGCTTTCCAAGAATCCTTACATTCAGTGAACCGGAACACCTTTTACATTTCAAAAACCATGTTGGAGTTTCTCTTGAACCTTTATTGTAGTATAGGAAAGGAACATTCTCCTCAAAAAAAAAGTGTAAATCATCACATAGAACCCCTCTCAGGTGGTTCAATGATGAGTCAAGAAATTTAAGGGACACGGTACGTGCAGTAAAGATAATAGATGACGCGACAAATGATCCCGTTCATAAGCAAGCTCATAACCTGATCAACAGGAAACAAAATAATTGACTCTATTTTGCAAGATATAGAAAATTCCATTTCTTTTTGAAGAGCAATAAATATCATCAGAACCAAAAGTTTCATTCGGAACGATAAGATCGTGTAACGATATATCTGTTACATTTCTTATTGATATGCTAAGAGATACATACCAGCACACAAAAAAAAAAGTTGTCTGTGCACCGGGCGCCACCTATCTACGGGCATGTTTTTCGACCCGCTGAACACGAATTTCAAGTCAGTTTAGGCCGTCCGGGCTTCAATTTCGAGTAAATTGCAAAAAACCCCAAAAATAGCGAAAATTCGATATTTTGACAAGATAAAAAATTCTGATTCTGCAATAAATTTGGCCCATAGTCCCCTCAAACATTCATAAAACTGCAAAAAACCGATAAAATAGCAGAAAATTGCTGCTGAAAAAATGGATTTTTTTTTTAAAGACAATTAAATAAATTTCTTGTATTTTTTATTCCTAAAATACAAGATTAAGATCCAAGAATTAACAAATTGAATTTTTAACGGTTTTTCGAGGGTATTGTACTGTTTCATTCTCAAATGATCTACGATGTGGATACCTCTTTTTCCACCTTTTCCTTTATTTAGTAAAAATTTGTCATCGTGTTGGAATTTCAACTTCTTCGAAGTGCAGACTTCATTTCATTGCATGATCGCTTGTACTTGCAACCAGGGCACCTCCTCGGGGTGACGGTGGGCAACAGAACCATCTGGCAGAGTCCCTGGGTTAACGGCGTGTGTGCCGTCATGGCAGGTAAAAGTGATGAGTACTTTACGATGCAGGGATTCGGAAACCCAGTATCGGCGTCTGGTCAGGGTGAGGAAGCAGGCCCGCAGGCGTCGTCATCCAGCGACTGCAGCTCTTCAGTAGTGGAAAACTTGGCTACTGGAGAGTATACTATTACAAGAAGCAATTCCCATCTATGCAATGAGAGTCCTGATCAATTTTGTTACGTTTGTGGGGAGTTTCAGCCGGTAAAAAATTGCAGAACGTTTTCAGATAGATTAAAACAAAATCCCAATATTCTTCGATTTTTGTGATTTTGATGATTTTTTACAATATTTTTAGATATAAAACGGTTTATGATGGAAGTACGATCGAAATTAGTATTTAACAGATCAAAATACATGAAAATTATGCTTGCATTAGATCTCAAAATTTTTTTTCTTGCCAAAACATCGAATTTTCGCTATTTTTTGGGGTTTTTTGCAATTTACTTGAAATTGAAGCCCGGACGGCCTAAACTGACTTTAAATTCGTGTTCAGCGGGTCGAAAAACATGCCCGTAGATAGGTGCACAGACAACATTTTTTTTTTTGTGTGCCGGTGATTCAAACAAGCTTAGATGAATCATGGTACCAAACTCGTCTAATTGATCCCTGCCTCTCCGACCATTACGCTCAAATTATGAATTTCAGAAATTTTGTGAGTGAATGAAGTACTCCGATTCTCAGGAGGCAAATGACCAGTAATGGAATACTTGCTTTCCAAGAATCCTTACATTCAGTGAACCGGAACACCTTTAACATCTCAAAAACCATGTTGGAGTTTCTCTTGAACCTTTATTGTAGTATAGGAAAGGAACATTCTCCTCAAAAAAAAAGTGTAAATCATCACATAGAACTCCTCTCAGATGGTTCAATGATGAGTCAAGAAATTTAAGGGACACGGTACGTGCAGTAAAGATAATAGATGACGCGACAAATGATCCCGTTCATAAGCAAGCTCATAACCTGATCAACAGGAAACAAAATGCCTGCGATGAAACTATCTGACAATAAAATCAGAGATAGCTGGAGGCTGATAAACTTTGAAAGAGGCAAAGCGGTACCTCCTGTTGCATCTGACGTGATCACACCACATGAATTCAATTAATATTTCACCACCATTGCCGAAACCTTAATAAACCAACTACCACCCAATGTAAACACTTTAAAATTCCTGGATAATAAACTCCAACCTACCTCGTTTGGATTTCTCCTTCTTGGACCCATCACTTCATCTGAAGTTCTCAATGCAATGAATGAGCTAAAAAACTCCAATCGCCTTGGTGTGTACAACCTCAATAGTGAAATAATTGAAGAAACATGTACATATTTGGTAGAGCCACAAACGCTTTTACCTAATACATGTATCAGTGAAGGATCTTTTCCTGACGGACCTCAAATCAGTAAAGTCATTCCAGTTTTCAAAAAAAGGTAACCAAAATCTCATCGAAAACTACCGTCCCATATCTATCGTTCCCATTTTTGGCAAAATATTTGAGGTTATACCTAAAAAAAGGCTATACCGGTATTAGGAGGGAACTGATCTACTGAACTCGGACCAACATGGTTTCCGAAAGTCCTGCTCAACTGTTCAAGCAGGAGCTCAAGTTTTGAGGGATATGTCGATGACTTTGAAAAGAGTCCGCATAGTGCTGCGACACTGTGTGACCTTAGTAAAGCATTCGACTGTGTCTCTCATACCAATATTTCAACTGGGAAAATATGGAGTCGGAGGCGTGACATTTTAACTTTTTTCATCCTATTTGATGAATAGAAAACAGTGTGTTGATCTAGGCAATAACAGAACATCTGATCTACAGTCGATTAAATTCGGAGTTCCCCAAGATACTGTTATGGGTTCGCTTCTATTTATTGTTCACATAAATGATCTTTTATATTATCTATTACCCTACAAATGCGTCATCTATGCTGATGACACATCTGTCCTGTGCTCAGACGACAACTGTCAGAATTTACTCGTCTGCATGACACTTGCAGAAAGTCAAGCTGAATCGAGGTTCAACTCGAATCTTCTCAAACTGAATAAAGAAAAAACACAAAAAATAATTTTCTCAACTAATCATAATAATTCTGTGGAAAAAACTGTCAATTTATTGGGCATAACACTTGATGACGCCCTGAACTGGTCATCTCATATACAAGCCAGAAGTTCTCTACATATCTTTTTTTACTCCGGAAATTGAAAAATTTTGCTAGTAAAGAAACTCTTCTCTCAGCTTACCATGCATTCTTCCATTTTCATCTTGACTATATAACACTGCTCTGGGGAAACTCCTCCCACGTTTCAAAAATGTTCTTGTTTCAAAAACGCGCAGTTAGAATTATAACAAATGCGGATTACCGTGATTCCTGCAGGCCCCTCTTCAAAAAAAGTCATCAAAACGTTACCTTCTACCTTCATTTCTCAAACTCTCCTGGAAATACATAAGCATCAATATGAGTTTCCGACCAACTCCCAATTTCACTACTATCAGACTCCTATCATCGCCAATTCTCAAATTCCCAAAAGCACATCAAGCAATACCTAATTGAACATTGTTTCTATGGTACAGAGGAATATGATGCCACAACCTCAGTGCAAACAATTAAGTGTTTCCATGTATTTCACATGCGATAGAATGTATTGTATATAAAATGTATTGTATATAGAATGTAGTGTATATATTTTATGTATTGTATATATATAATCTATTTACATTTTTTCAGATCTTTGCTTGTCCATTGTTTGCTTTTTTTTGCTATCTTCTCTGTCCAGATTTACCATACGTCTACATTTGTACCAATGAGTGGCTACTGATGTATCTTCATATACCGTATTCAATAAAGATTATTTATTCTACATCTTCATCATATTTTTCTTCTTTTTCTTCTTCTTCTTCTTTTTCTTCTTCTTCCATTCTCAGTTCTTTCCAAAATTGTAATTATTTCTGATTTCTGTCATCTTCTTTACATGTATATGGATAGCACTGAGGAAAGCAGTATACTGAGTACAGAAGGATTGGTGACTCAAGAAGGTCACACAGCAGTCCACTTCCAACCTGATCCGTGAAACATATCACATTCACGAGTGAGCGACCAAAAGGTGTCGCAATCAATACAACCACCTCTCTGAGAGCAAGACCGGTGTGCTGAGACTAACGTCAAATAAACCAGCCTTCCAAGTCTCCTTTCACCGAAGACAATCTTCAGCAGCGATCAATCCTAACTAGCACCTCAGGTATAACTGTACCAACGACCATCTTCTGCTGGAATCAGTGAATTGAGTTGTGAATGTTCAAATTTTAATTGACTTATCCTAAATTTGGGATTCATTCACTTGTAATTTTTTGTTCATTCTTTCCTATTTGAATTCATCATCACACTTGTAACTGTTCGTTAAATTTGTTTGTCTTTATAACTCTTGAATTCATGATTATTTTGTATAATTGTATAACAGAAATAAATTGTGAAGTTGACTTTCTGCATATTTGTTCTGCCTTCCCATACAAGCTAGGTTAAATTTGCTTCATTAATAAATTTCCTTATTTTTCGACTTTTGTCTTTTGCAAGCCTGGCGCCCAATTTTCCAGTGGTACAATTTGAGAAAACTTTTGAAAGTCAATAATTGAACCTTACTCACGACCTAACCGAATCAACTCAGATTCTTCAAATTTGAAATTCACAATAACGAAAATATATTTTCAAGGTTTTTTCACTGTTTTACCCTATATGTATATAAATATATATAAATAAATATGAATATATATATATATATATATATTTATATAAGAGAAATCTGTTGCAAATCCAAGAGAGCCCACCATCCGTCTACATCCTGTTTCATGGTTTCCCAATCATCAGGACGGCCTGTGGTCTCTTTGAAATTCCACGATATTGGGTCTAAGCTTGGCCGCACAGATTATAGGTGTCACTAGCTATAATTTGATGCTTTTTACATTTTTGTACTTGCCGATAGGTATTAACTCTACGAGATATCTGATACGAATTTGAAAGAGACCACAGGCCGTCTTGATGACTGGGAAACCATGAAACAGGCTGTAGACGGATGGTGGGCTCTCTTGGATTCGTTACAGGTTTCTCTTATTCTCGTTATTTATTTTGCGTTACTCTGAACGCACTAGGAGTACGACTATTGGTGTCGTAGGTTGGCCTATGCTGACATCTGTTGGTGACCTGTTAATGTGCACGAGATTTCGTGCAATTAAAATTCCACGATATCAGGTCTAAGCTTCGCCGCACAGATTATAGTTGTCACTAATTTGATGGTTTTCACATTTTGTTCTTACCGATAGGTATCAACTCTACGAGATATCTGATACGAATTTGAAAGAGACAACAGGCCGTCCTGATGATTGGGAAACCATGAAACAAGCTGGGCTCTCTTGGATTCGTAACAGATTTCTCTTATTCTCGTTATTTGTTTTGTAATAATCTGAACGCACTAGGAGGACGACTATTGGTGTCGTGGGTTGGCCTATGCTGACATCTGTTGGTGACCTGTTAATGTGCACGAAATTTCGTGCCATTAAAATTCCACGATATTAGGTCTAAGCTTTGCCGCACAGATTATAGGTGTTACTATCTATAATTTGATGCCTTCTACATATATATATATATATATATATATATATATATATATATGTACGTATGTATGCATTTATACGTGACTGAATGATGAGAAATCAGTTGTGGAACACCCTAAAATTTGACCGGCAGATTGCGATTCAAGATGTAGTGTAGTGCGAACGTTCATTCAGAGCTCTCTCAAAAATGCTCAGAATGTCATAGAAAATTTGTGAAAGGTGTGAAATACTGTTTATGCCAATAAACTCCACATATCAAATGTGCAGCCCTAGAATAAAATTCAGATGTTACTGAATTCAAGTGTGAACAATGTGATGATATATATATATATATATATATATATATATATACTTGGAAGAGGAGGCGTATATGGGGACAACAAGCATTTCGATGAAACTTTCACAGATGCTTCAAAACATGATAAAATCACTACAGCAATTGGAAATGTGGCCCAAAAAGCCCTTTTTCAAATGACATAGAATGAATTTACCCAATTTAGGGATACAATCCTTTAGATTCGGATTTTGCGTATTAATCCGATTCAAATTCACTGTTCCCAAATGTGAAGACTGAACATTATGTATTTGTAACAATTTACTCACTACAATTACTAATCAATATTTTTTTAAATCAAGTGAAAAACATGAATTTCAAACTAAATAACCACTATCGAACTGAAAGAATAAATAACAAGTTTGACAAATGACAGCCAACTCGAGCTGACTAAGATGACTTAAAACCCTGGTGTATTCACTGATTCGATTTTGTTTAGAATTTTTGGGGGACAACAAATGAAAAACGTTAAATTCTGCTTAGAACTTCATTAGTAGATGGCGCGGTTAAGGAATGTTTGTTGTTTGTGTCACGCAAAATGTCAAACTTCAAACCTATGAAATTTTCTTTTTCTGTCACCATTACTTCATGCAAAAAATTGTGAATTGATCGTTTACAAAGATTTCAGTGCTACGAACAAGATCCCGCTCAGAACAGTTGGCGCCAAAATGAGATGAAATCCTGGAAACTTACTACAATGTTTACATCTGTCTATCAAAAATCAGATTTTTCTTAAGGTCTACCTGGCGATTTTTTCAAAGTTATGTCTTCTCAAATGGCCTTTTTAGGATCATGGAAACATCCACGAAAGAATGAGAAAAGGTAGGAAAGTGGACTGACGTCTCTAGATGATGAATTAACTTGAAAATTGAGGGGATTGGAAAATGTCCCCCATGACATTGTTCCATTAAACTTTCCGATAGAAACTATTACCAAGCCATTCACTGCCCATTCTGCCAGACTATTACCTCTCTAACAACCTTCTGACATGAACAAAATCAGAGAGTTCATTGTAGATATCATAAAATCTGTTGATGAAGTTGAGAAATCGATGAATCCTGGTGTGCAACAGTCTAGGCTGCTTCCAACTATCTTAGAATGACTTCGCCGGAAAAGGTGAGCCCTACTAACAGAGATGAGGGGAGGAAAAAATAATCTGAATGTTCTTCTTTCATTTTTCAGTAACACCCCGCATGAGATAATCGGAGAAGGAGGGCGATCTAAACTAAGCAGTTGTTCGGAAGAACAAGGCCCACTCCCAAGATCGATAAGGCTAATGACTATGATTAGGATGATTATCACTTTCTAATAAACACATGAATTTCAAAAGTAAGCGTGGATTTTCCATTCTATGAAGATATATTGATTTTGGCTAGTGAATTCTGAACCGTCCCATAGGGTCCCATAGTTCTTTGGAAGAAAATATCCACTATATTTAGAATTTTCCAATACTTTTAGTCAGAAGACTGTCATCTCATGGAAAAAAAATTATACAAAATATATATAATATGAAAAATAAATATTAAGTAATTATAACATTATTTGACTTGCTAGTTAGTTGATACATTACAATCACAAGTTGAAAAAAATTATTCCAATTCAAATCAATTTATACATATACGAGTCATTTTACTAGTAGTGGAATAATATTAGATTTTAGCTTCAGAAAGTTAGGGGACTGCGGGAACTATCTACTGTACATCAGTGATGATGTAAGGAATAACATATAAAAAGGTACCAACCATGAAGTATGTGCTTAATTAATTATTTAACAAATAAGTTGAAAATTACATTGTATATTGATTATAAAAAAAATTAATAAATAATGGTGCCACTCGCAAAAATGGAAAAATTGACATAAAAAAGGTAGATAAAATTTTTCTTTAAAATAAAAATTGTAAGCTGCAGAATTTTTTCGCTAACGTGCGGAAAATGTGAGGCGGCGACTCTGAAGTGCAGCGCTGGAGGAGCACGTCGCCACGAGCGAAAATGGTCCAATAGTCTCAAAATGGCAGCTGTTGAAACTTCGCAATATTTCATTTCCATACCCAATATCGGCAAACTATAAGTCGTTTGATAGAGCTTCACTATCTCACAAATTTTACTTTTATTGGTTTGAAAGCTCAATCAAGTAATTGTATGTAATTTACAGCACTTCATAAAATCATTATTGGCTCCATCATAAGATTTTTATCACAAGCAAACAGGGACAGAAATACATAAGTACCAACTCGGTATCAATAGAAAATTAACCATACAAATAAATTAGTAAGGTTCATAATTAGAATTATTTCGGAACCCTCTCGAAAATTATATATATCACTCAGGGTTATTATATATATAATACTGACAATATATAATAACCCTGATAATACTGACATTAGTACATGGAATAGTTTGTTCTAAAATATGTTAATTCGATCGATCAACCTCAAAATATTTCACAACGAATTGACATAACCTTAAAGGCGACAATAGCACAATCATAGAACGGATCAGGAGACACAAATCACAAAAACACCCTGTGTCGTATGAAATTGCAGTTTACTGAATTATGACAAGAAACGACGTCGGCGCCATCTGAAACTCTAGATAACTCCCTTCATCAAGTGGGATGTTGTCCCCCAGTTTGTCCCAATATTTTAAAGGTATAAGTGAATACACCATGTTTTTAGACATCTTAGAGCTGACAAATACTTTCGAAATAGGTAATGCGACGTTTGCCAATTTGTTTCTAGAATAAGGAGATCTACTTCGAATATATATCTGTTTACAAACTCAGTCTCGAAGAAAAAAAAGAAGGTTTTACATTTTTATTTGCATATATCAACAGGTTGACGTTTATCAGTTAGCAAATTGATTAAAAAAAAAGTGTTGAAATGAGTTGATATCAAAACTAATTGACTGAGTTCGATTTTATGCTAAACGAGACCGCCATCGGTGTTTCTGGTATTTGACACGTGAAAGAAGGGAACACAACCTAACCTAACTTTGCTAACATTGCTTCCCAAATTGAACGTTTAACGCAATCCATTTTCACATTACAAGCATTTATTTTGTCAAAATTCATAAAATAAAAATGGCGGCTCCAAGCTGGCCGACGATCTCTGTGACTATGGCCCGATTCTGTTTAAAATTGGTATGTGATGGTTTTTGGGGTCGGGAAGAATGAATTTCTATTCAAATTTGGCAAATTCAAGATGGCGGACGAGTTTTGTAATTATGGTCCGATTCGATTCAAAATTGGTATTTCATTGGTATATGGGGGTTTCAGGGAAAGAATATTGAAAAACATCTGTCAAAATTCGTGAAATCAGAATGGCGGCCCCAAGATGGCGAGCGATCTCTCTGATTATGGTCCGATTCTTTTCAAAATTGGTATGAAGAGGTTGTCGGGGTCGGAGATTAGGAATTTATTGTCAGAATTTATGAATTCGAAATGGCGGCTCCGAGATGGTAGACAAGTTTTGTAACAATGGGCCGTTCCTATTCAAAATTGGGTTTTGGGGTCGGAGATGGATTTAGTCGAAGCTATTGATTTATGTCAGTATTCATAAATTGAAGATGGCGCTCCAGGATGACGAACGAGTTGATCTTCAGATGGTCTCCTCATTGAAGAACTAGATAGCTCAGAACTGTAACCACACTTTAATTTTTTTTCACTAAATATTGTCTAATCTTGCCAACTTTTCTAAGATGAATAGAAATGGACTCCTAACCAATGATGAGCTTTTTCAGCTCATGGAAGAGGGGATGTCACTGATGAAGATAACGAGGGTAATTTGGACACTTTTCAAGAGTCATAATTTCAAGGTATGAGGAACAAAAGCGTTATTCAATTGTAAATAATGCCCTAATCAATAACATCGTTTGGAGGAAGAAGATCAAATGCGCCACAGTCTAAGCCAAAGGCTTGAGTAGACCCCACCCCGAAAACACCAAATGATTACAATTATAGTATAAAATGTAAAGTGTCAAGTAAATGTACAAAACGAAACTGATTTTCAAGTTATCATACTAAATGAGCTCTGTGTATATAGGTATTTGTTATTTTTATGATATTCTTTTTTTAAAAAATTCACTCAAAAAATATGTACTAAATCATTTTACTTTTTGAATTTCAACACACAACACATGCATATTATGATACTGCATGAAAAACAAAAACTAGCAAAATCAAAAATATTTTTGAAATACCAAAGAATTGCATTATATTTTTATATGTGCCAAGTTTCAGATTTTTATCTCTAGAAACTATAATTCATGGGCGAAAGGGTGGCCAATGTCTATATGCATTATTTCAAAAATGTATGTTAGCTTTGAAGAAAGCTGTTTGTTTTTTAAAATTCTTCTTTACGTTTTCTTTAGTTTGGTCAATGCCAACTCATATGGCAACACTGTAACTACGGAAGCTCCACGGAAGTCATTGATACTCGTTTTTTATGTGTTTCCGTTGAAAATTGTATAGATGGAGACAAAAGTAATGAAATTGATGTTTGGAGTGCATGAAAACTTTTTACAAAGCTAGGAAAGGTAATGGTGTTTGTATCAAGGCATTATTGTGAAGAAAAGTTTGATGATTCAATGGTATAGTGGCCAGTTATTGTGTTGCTGAAAAATAAAACGAGTTACAGCTCCCAGGATCGTGTTCATATAGTGACGTTTCAATGGCCAATTTTTCAACTTCAGAAGGCCATATTTCCCAAAGATACTTTTTCTGCGCCAAAATTTCGATAGCTGAAGTGATTTTTTCATGTTTTGAAGCAGCTGTGAAAGTTTCATCGAAATACCAGTTGTCCCCACATACGCTACCTTTACCATATATAATTATACAAAAAATGATTTGATTATGGAATTGACGGAGAAGATTAGAATTCTTAACACACAAATTGAATTACTGAATAGAATAAATTCCGACGTTCATAGAGACAAAAACATCGATACAAATGTCCCTAACAAAAAATATGATAACATTCCAACAAGAAGTGTGACACCTGCACCCAGTAACGTTATTGATGCAGGAGATCGCCTAAATAAACGAAAGCCTAACAAAAACACAACAAACAAAATATCAACAGGTCCGCTGTCTAGTGAATTACTGAAAATTGAAACAGGATGGAAATGCCATGACGTCATCAATTTGGCGTCACATGAATCAAATGCGTGGACAGAAGTTAGGAGAAATAAACACAACTACATGAGAAAAATTGTCGGAAATGATCAAGAGAGTACGGTGAAAGGTGTACCAAGACAAGTTGAATTACATGTATACATCTGTAGAATCTTTTACGGATTCCGTGACAAAAAACTTTCCAGAAGCTATATCTGTACCACTGAACTCCAAACATCCTGACATGAGTCATAGAAAGTTAGAATTTTCAAAGAAAACTTCAAAAAATCTATGAATCCAAATTTGTGGCCGGATGGATCCTGTATCTCCCGTTTCACAGTCTTGACCAAGAGTAAGAGTTACCACATAATGAGGGATCAGGAAACCCAGCGGTCTCAATCCATAAACCCAGCCTGCTTTTAGTGAATGTGGATACTTTAAATACATCGAAGATTAACTTTCTGAACAAGGATATTGATAGTTTTCCTTCATTAGATATTCTGTGCTTAGTGAAAACAGGTTTCGAAGAGGAGGTGGTATATTACGTACATATCAGAGGATATAATTTGATTAGCAGTTATTGTAGACCAACAAAAAATTTGGGGGCCTAGGTATCTGGGCAAAAAATGGGATTATTGCTGAAGATGTGTCAGCTGATATTTTGGCAATTGAACAAGATTACGAATACTGTATCATATCGACAAATAGAAAAGGTAAAAACTATTCTTCTGGAAATGTACAAATATTTTTTGATAAATTGACAGAAATCTTGTATTTGTTATTTAAACCAAAGAGAAGAATTCCACTATGTAGAATACTGAGAAGTTCAAACCGTAGACCTCTAGTTGGATGGCCTACTAGGGTAACGAACCATACTTGTACAATGATAGAACATATTTTCATCGATTTCAGTAACGAACTCCCCCAGAGTGAGGTTTTGGGTATCACTCTCCTGGTTTTGGCGATGAGCCCAGTATATTTTTTCGGGCTCCAAAAAAGTTGTTGTTATTCAAGGCCTTCTATATACGCGTATGCCTCAGAACAGTGAATTTGGGTAAGAGCGTTAGATGTTTATTGAAATTTCTAGTTGTTCAGTTCACATATATATATATAAATATATATATATATATATATATATATATATATATCCTTTCTTTTACCAGGATATGTATAACCTGGTAAAAGAACGTGGGCAAAAAACCAGGAGTAGACATTTATACTTCCTTAGGGTGTTATTTGGTCAATGTTACTTCTGTAGAGATACCTTTCAATGTTAAGTAAATAAAAACAAAATATTAATTAAACTATTCTCATGGCGGTCATATTCTCTAATGTCAAGATTTTGATATTATATATATATATATATATATATATATATATTGATTATATTAGCCCTCATCGCCTTAATATCGCGTGTTAACGGGCTCTTGTAGATTTTGTACGATGAAGTATTTATGTAATCATTTGCCAACTCCCGCAGCACATCCAGTCAAACGTATCTATCGCTCTTTGTGACTATACGGAGCACTTCATTAGGCACCCTGTTCAATTTCAACATGGTTGTTTTGGGTAGGTTGCAAAATACCGGACAAGCATATGACATTACCGTTGGTATGATTTGTTTGTAAATGAATAATTTATTTTCCATGGATAGTTTGGAATTCCTAGGTATCAATGGATATGTTTTTTTAACTGCAGCCGATGTACTTTGAATCGCTGGATTTGTATGTTTGTGGAATGTTAACTGCTTGTCCAGCTGTACCCTCAGGACATTGTCCGACTCGTCCACACCGTTGCAGTAAATTTTAAGTTTGCTATGAATTCTCGTGTCCGTTTCCTTGTAAAGTTCATGAACTCTGTTCTCCTTGAGTAGATTTTAATTCTATTTGCCTCCATATACGGCACGACCAACCTGTTCAAGTGAATTTGCACTTGCTGTTTAGCAATTTCACTTGCAAACGAATGCGCAAATATCGCAATGTCGTCCGCGTATATAGCCACATTCGTCCGTTGGAACTTCAGAAAGTCGTGTGTATATAGAGAATACAAGTGTGGGGAAAAGCTGGAGTCCTGTGGGACACCTGCTTCAGCTGTGTACTCTGAGGAGTTGATTTGATTAACTCTCACTCTGAAAACTCTATCTGAAAGATACGAATTTTGAAGTTTGACCATATATAAAGGCATGCCTACTCTTTGCATTTAACTGAATAATCCTCCTGTCCAGACTTCATCGAACGCTCCTTCGACATCCAACAGGACCATTACCGTGTTTTGCCCACGATGAAAGGACTCCTCCACCCCATGAATGATTCGGGCAACCTGTGATGTTGTCGAGTGTCCCTTCCGGAACACGAATTGTTCAGGTGGAATACGTTTCATCCTTTCATCTATTTTGACAAAACGTCTCAGGAGGATATTATCAATCACCTTGGCAACAACACTGAGCAGCATGATGGGCCGGTAGCTTTCTACTTTGCTTTTGTTTTTCCCCAATTTGGGTTATGGTATGATTTCTGGTGTTTTTTGTATTTCTGGGTAGTTTTGCCATTTTATTACTCCATTTATTGAATATATGAATTGGACTAGCGGTTTCCGCGGTAGATTCTCGAAAATAATTGCGTCTATTTCATCTGAACCTGGCGCTTTATTTTCGGGTAATCCTTTAATTAGGTCTGTCAGTTCGCCAAAGTTTGTCAATAATTCAGCTGTGTTGAATTGATAGCAATCAGAAGCATTTTTTCAATTTGGTTTGCAATTGAAGAAGATTGACGTTGTTCTTCTGTTGTGTCCGCGTTCGTCATATTGACATTATGCAAATATTTTCGCTTTCTGATGGTCCGTCGCCGTCCGTGTCAAACTGATCTCTATGGTTGACATGCGTTCGAAGCGTCTTTTCAATAGCTTCGACATGTGCCATAGAGAATTATTCCTCACATCAAGAGACTCGAGTTTTCTGGCTCACAGCGCATTTTGTGTATTATGATTTCGTTTCTCATTTGGTTTGCAATTGTTGTTGAATTTTCCATATGGACTTGATTTCTTCTCTGTTGCCATTTTTCTCTTCCTTTTCTTCCCATTTTCATCAAGTCAACGATGTGATACGGTAGAATATTCTTGTTTTCTTGTACCACCACCAATCAGGTTGTTTTATTTCGTGCTTCCTGTATGTTTCTAATAATTTTTCTCGTTTTAAAATCAAGTTCTGCGCTCGTCATTGTTCTTGGAAGTTGTGTGTTGTCTGTCAGAATCTTTCTGAACTCTTTTCAGTCGGTTCTCCCGTAATCACAAATACTCCCAGTATAACTAGGGTTAAATCTATCATTAAGTTTGAACATGACTGGATCGTGATCAGAAGTCATCGAATTAATGGTTCCCAAATGTTCCAGGTCAATGGTGGTTCGTGTCGTACCATTGCTTGGAAAGTGGGTGGGTTCTTCAGGGTATTCTATCACCACATGATTATTCAAAGAATATTTCCATAATGTATTACCAATTATGCAATTCCTCTCAGGTCTCCGCGCGTTGAAGTCCCCGGCCAGATTGACTTTATTACCAATATTTAATAAATATTCCACATCTGCCCCTGGAAATTAATTTCTTCGTGTATAATAGATTCCAAACGAACACATCCCGTCTACAAGGTGAATTCTCACATGCTCGAAAAAACTGGTTTTCGGTGGAAGTTTGGTATGAAGAATATTCTTTTTGACTAATACAGCTACCCCAACACCACTCTCTGTGCGTTAGGTCTGTCTGCCCTGGTGACTGAGTATCCCTTGAAGTTTGTTCCGGACAGAAACATTATATCAATATTCTGCGTATCGGCAAAGTTAGCTAAGAAACGAAATTTCCTGCTAACTCCGTCGATATTGAATGGACATACATTTATTGCCTTAGATGTCATAACTGTCAATATTGGCTATGATGTTGGAGAATTTTCCTACCCTTTCCCCCTCACTTCCACTAGTTGATATTATATTTGAGAGGTCTTTCGCGAACCCTAAAAATTCGACATGTTATCCGCATTTTTTAGTTCTGAGAAAACATTTGTCATTTGAAATGATTTTCCAAAACATCCTCCTGGTGCGCCCGCGACACTAGTATGGGTATTGGGAGGGGGTGGGAGTTTATGTTCTCTGGCTCTTCTGTCCTCTCTTTGTTTCTTTTTTTTTCCCATGCATTTGGTGTAGGTTTAGGCGCCTCTCCGTAATTACCTGACGACTGATTTCCCGCTGGCTATTCTTTCTTCTGACTGGCTCCAATTGCGTCTATCCTGTGCAGGTATGAGGGACATATTTGCCTTTACAATGAATGCATTTTGCTGACGTGTCTCTTGTCGTTGTGCAATTGTTAGTCCAATGAGGACCTACACATTCCATGCATCTTGCATTTTTTGAGAAGTTGCTTGATGCGTGGCCCCACTTAGGGCACCTATGGCGCTGTACAATCTTTCTGTAGTGTCGCTTCAGTTCCCATGTTACTTTTCGATATTGAAGTACATGGTTTTCTTCAGAAAATTCAGATTGATATTTTTGTCGGTATCAATCACGAATAGGGGTGTCCCTCATCTTGTATATTTCTAGCAGTTTCAGACCATATTCTTCTTCTATTTGTTCTCTGATGTCTTCTGTCTTTCTTCATTTTGGCATTTCAGTAATTCGTTTCGTCATTACTATCTGTTCTCCTGTGATTAGTGGAGGAGGTTTTCATTTTTTCCTTGGTGGTTAAGTCTTGGGTCCAGTGACTTTTTTTGTATATCTTCAATCATTTCTTCTGTGATAATGTCCTTGATTGCTGTGAATGGGATTTTTTGTCTCCACTGGATCCTTATTTCCTGGGGTGATTCTGTTCCTGAGGGTTTTCTTAGGAGTTTGGAAATCATTTTCTTTTTCATTTTGAGATTCTCGTATTTTGGTTGGAGATAGCGTTATTGTGTTTGTTATCTGCAATCCAATGAAGATGTCAGCTATTTCTTCCTGTCTTCCGGGTCCAAGTTCTTCCATTGCTGTGTTGAACACAAATTCTTGAACGTTATTGTTGATTTTGTTTTGGATTTCTTTGCCGAAGTTCTCAAGGTTTGGACTGCTCATTGCCATTTTTGCATTTTTCCTGGCTTTTTGAAATATTTCTTGATTTTTGCGGTATTTTCTTTATCAGATTCGTTGACATTGTCTTCTTCGAAAATAGGCTTTTCCGTACTTGGGGTTTTGATGAGTTTCAGGGTCTTGTGTGTTGTGTTGACTTCGATTTCCTCCAAATGTTCTTGTTTTACTTTTTATTTCGTGTCTTCTCTTTCTTTTTATCTTCTTCGGATGTTGTATTGTTTTCTTTATTCATTTTTTTTCCTTTTTTGCCTCTGGTTTTCTCTCGCGTATTTCATGAAATCAGACCAATTCTTCACTTGTTTTTTTTCCAGTATTCATACATATCCTGTACTTTCATGTATTTGTGCTGTTGTAATGATTAATGTTGTTCTTTTTTCAGAGGCATCTTGAGTGAATGGTTCCGAGTCTTTTCGTGTATCCAATTCCATGTATTCTTTCTCGCTATTTTTTGTGTTAGATGAAAATTTTTGGTGGTATTGGTCTATATTTCTGGTGACACTTCCCAACGTCAGTTATTCTGAATGTATGCAAATTCCCAGGGTTTGTTTTCTGGAACTACATTTTTCTCTGTTGGTTTGAGTGATTCCGGCCCTTTTTTGCTTGCTTCTTCTCATTTGAAAGGACCATCTGTGTTTAGGTTGAACAAGAACAAGAACTTCGCTGAAACCGCAGAACATCTGCTTTGCGACTGCCAATTACTGTTTTGCAAAAGGTTCCTCGAGGGGGTTTCACTAGAACCCTCAGACATCAGGAACTTATCTCTCAGGAAACTGGGAATTATCTCTCAAGGAGACTTGGAATTTCGGGTCAAGAATAGATGAAGGGTAATGTACGAAAACCCTTACAGGTTGAGGTACGGAGAGGCTGGAGAGCCATATTGATCCCCCCTACAATCTACAATCTATAAATCTTTTTTTTGTCGGGTGAGGACACTCATGTTGTCGCTCTGCACTTGGTATCCAACATGACATAGAGTGTGGGACTCAGAGCTCTAATAGTGCAGGGCTCTGCCCACATACCAAACCTCACCTCAGTTTCGTCAGCTTAGATCTCTCAATTTTCAATTACCGATTTTGTCAATTGAATTCGCGTTCATGAAGAAGATCCTCGAATTATCTTTTTTTGTTCTCTTGGAATCGTGAAGCCAGAGAGAATGGTTTTTCATAGCACTTCTCGATATGATATAAGATTATATTGATACCTCTCTTCGGAATAAGAATCAATTCAGTGGTTTTGTGTGTTGAATACTCCAACCAGAAACGCAGAAACAATTCCGACAAAATTCGCTTTGTAACCAACGAAAAAAAAGAGGAGGTTCTCTAGTCGACGCGTATTTTTTTTTGTATGACCACGCATAACTCTTCACAGAGTAGTCCGATTTTGATGATGTTTTATAATGGATAGGATATATCTCGAAAATGGTCCCATTTGGAATTGAAATAACAATCCACTTCTGAGGGTAGGAAAATGGGAAATGATTGTTGGTTCACCAACTGAATTTTTACTTCTCAACCGATTCTACCACGCATAACTCTGTACTGGGTAATCCGATTCAGATGATAATTTTTTTGTGGTATAGGGTATGCTTCGAATTTGTTTTCCCTTTTAATTTGAAGGAAATTACACCCCTCAGGGTAGGAGAATAGGGAATGATTTATTGATTTTACACCTGTGAACCGATTCTGTCGAAACTTGGTATACATATGTTGTTCTTCTACAACATAATGGAGGCTCAAAGTATATACGATAATGGAGATATGAGCCAGTCTACGGATATCCTTAACGGTTCACAGCAGCTACTTCGTGTTTGGGGTAATATGTACCTATGTAATTACTTGTCCTGACGAACTGATTCACTGATTGACTGATATACGATCAACGCCCAGACCAACTCGCTAGACCTAAGAGCTACAATTTTGACAGCATATTTTTTTGGTAGTCCATTTCTAAATGGGTGAAAAAGGTGGGTGAGAGGGGGGTGAAGGTGAAAGTACAGTTGGTTTTGAAATTGGAGTAATGGAAATCAGTATGTAGGCTCTTCTTCACAAATAAAGATAAATGTGTTTCAAGGTTTTTGAAAATTCAACCCTAAAGGGGTAAAATGTGGGTTGAAAGTCTGTTAGTTAGTTCCAAAGTTAGGTTCATGAAAAATTGTATTTGAGGTCTTTGTTACATATAAAAAATACAGATTTTGGTGTTTTTGGAAATTCAACCCGCAAAGGGGTCAAATGGGGGATTTGAAGTTAGTATAGGAGTTCGGTTAGTTTTCAAGTTGGGGTCATAAAAATTTGTATTTTGAGTCTTTGATAAAAACATAATGGAAGGAAAATGTGTTAAGGGTTTAGAAATTCAACCCCAAAAAAGGGGGGATACAAGTAAGGGTCATAGAAATTGGTATTTGAGGTCCATGTAAGTGATTAAAAATACTTGTTCTGGTATTTTTATAAATGCAACCCCAAGGGCGGTGAAAGAAGGGGTGAAAGTTTGAGTGAGAGTTCCGTTACTCTTGATGTAAGGGTTATGAAAATTAGTAGGAGATGACGTCAGGTGTGACCTTGAATGCTTGCAGGTGTGCACTGTGTGTGTGTGTTTGACCTTGAGATTTGACCTTGGGATTTGTCATTGAGTTTTGACATTGGGTTTCGTCGACTTTGAGATTCGACCTTCAGTTTTGACCTTGAATTTGACCTTGAGATTCATAACATAACTATTCCTTCCATACTACCGAAATCAATGAGATTACTTCGATGATCCAATATGCGCAAAGTAATATTGTCGATGAACTGACGTACTTCCAGGCTGATGTGCATATAAATAATGTTGTTTGGTTCTGTTGTTATATTAAAGTCCGGCTCAACATCGACATCGAATGGAAAAAGAATATGATTATCCTCATCGTTCATGTATGATCCTGAAATGATGTTGCAATCCAATCGAATGAGTCTCACGGATACAATATTCACTGGAGATGTAGATTCATGCATGCGATTCGCACTGATTTTTTTTTTTTTCTCGAATCCCAACAGAGATGCTATTGAGTTTTTATGTCTCAGGTCCACCATATACTTTGATTGCATCATGAATCTGAATGTATTATTGTTTGCTCGAAGGCTGAACAATTCATCCGATGTGGTGTCATCATGTTTCGCGCCATGAAATACTTGCAATTCAAGTTCTCGTTGGATAACAGCATTTTCATGTCATGTATAGTACTGACTGTAAGGGCTTCATTTACGGGAATGGAAAAAGTGATCAAGTTGTTTGTATTCGTGACATTATGGATTGTGTTGCATCCATAGAATCCCAAAAGCCCCAATCCATAACGGCTATTCTTACCCAGCTCAATGGGTGGGTAGAAGTCTGCACTCATGACACTGGATCCAACAGCTTGTAGTTACAATCATCAATGGTGCAATAACGGTGAAATAGTTTTCGAAGTATGGGTCCGTTATTCACATCAATGGAATTTGATGTTCCAACACTTGCATTGTCCATATGATGTTCTTATTCAATTGAGAGTTACAGAAAAATAGAAAGAAATATATATATACATTTTCACCCCTCATGTTAACATAATTTTATATTTACACCTCCTTAATCTGCCGCCTACAAGTATTTATATGTGTAGTGTATATATATATATATATATATATATATATATATGCATATATACGTATTTACATCTTTTAATTGTGTGAACGCATTAGTAATTAGTAACTTTGATCATCTTTTTCCTTCCGTTTTTTTTTCTTTTTCTTTTCTTCCTGGTTTACATAATAGATCCCTATATTCGTGATTTGAGAATTGATAACGTTGAAACATATAGCATAGACACAATTGGAGAATGCAGTCAAATACTTGATATAAACAAGAGCTACGAAAATTTCAAAATTCTGCAAATGAATATTCGTAGCATTAACAAAAACCTTGATGAACTCTCCATTATGTTACAGAATTTGAAATCTGATATCGATGTTATTGTCCTACTAGAGAGGTAATTGATCAGAGCATATTTTACATGAATGGATATAACATTATATACAATGATAGCCATTACAACCAGAATGATGGGGTAGTTGCCTATATGAAATCAAAATTTAAATTTACCTACGGAATAGTAGAGATTTCTGATGGGATGAAAGCACTCCGAATTGAACTCAAGCTAGCCACGAAAAAAACACTCTTCATTACATCCCTGTATAGATCACCCAATTCCAATATACAGGAATTCAACACTAATATATTCAACTTATTCGAGAACCACCGTGATAACACGGACGTATCCCTTTTTTTGGGCGATATCAATATTGATTTGTTGGATGTCGATAACAAGCATACAGTTGAATATCTGCATACGTTGAATGAATTTGGATATATCCCCACAATGAATGCTCCCACCAGAATACAAGAAAACAGTCAATCATGCTTGGACCATATCTTCATAAAATCAAAAGATCCAAACCTAAATGAAAATATTCTACCCATTATATTGGAAACAACAATAACAGACCACTACTCCACCCTACTACAGATTGTATTTACCGAAAAGAGAAAAGCAAATATCAGCAAAAAAAGATACGAAAAACATATCAATACTAACAAAATACACGACGCCTTCGAAAACATTTCTTGGGATGATGTTTACTCTGCACCAACCCCAAATTCTGCAACAAAAAGTTTCATCAAAATAAGCATGAAAGCGCTAGGAACATGCACAGACAAACGTCACGGACGATTTATTAAATTCTATCAACAAAAAAAACACTATGTTCAGCAACATGCGAAAGCACCCATATGATGAAAATCTGAAGAAAGAATATAATAACTACAGGAACAAGCTAACATCTTTGATAAAAAAGCCAAAATTAACTTTTATAAAAAACAAATCGATAAACACCAAAACAATATAGGTAACAAGACTGGTTGTCTCACTTTGGTTGTTTTTAAATTTTCAGCAGATTATGATAGTTGAGGGTGAAAAATGAGTTCTTTCAAAAAAAAAATGGGAATCTCAAGTTATATATATCATCAAACTCCAAAAAGGGTTTTTTTGTAGAAAATTTGGTTATTAGTATGAAACCAAAAATTTTACTTCATGGGTCGGATAAATGTTCATAGTCCTCAGGAGTCGGGTGGCGTATCATGTATATGCAAAGGACTCCCCCAATTCAGTGGAACATATCTCCGTCAACTCACCCACCCTCCTGACGGAGAAATGGGATAGGCATGTTCTGCCAAATTGGGGAAGATTTTTTGAACATGCTCCAATTATTTTGATCATAAATCATGTAGAATCAGCGATTCTTGCGATTTTGACAGGTTTATCGCCCCTATATGGAATCTTTTTTTTTTCAATTTGAATTGAATAATAATCATAACCCATTCTCCTCAAATCCAAATTATTTTTGCGATTTCATTCATAGTTATCATGATTCATTGATTATAACCCATTCTCCTCATCTCCAAATAATGTTTACGATTTCATTCATATTTATCATGATTCGTTATTGTCAGCCGTTTTGGTTGTGAACGATTTTATTCATGAACTACATTTGCATTTATTGTTCAGAGAAAAATACATTCTTCTTTTATAATTTTTTTAATTGAATAATAATTGAGTAATATTCAACAACCATTTTGGTTATGAACTGATATATTTGCACTTTCTGAATATAGCTGTGATAACAATGTTTAAATGAATTCTAGTAAAATGTATGTTTCCAGCTGAAAATTCCTATGCTAGGAGTATTTGTGACAGATTTGGAATGTTGGGAAAAATAATTGAAGAAAAAGAGCTTTGATAGAGAAAAATAATAAAACTACAATCAATTAAATGACAACTGGGATCAGCAAGTTAGTATACAACTCAATACTTCATAACAATCTATAACAGCAGCACGTAATCATTGATTGCTGCGATAAAATAGTCTAGTGTGTTGATTACTCTCGTTTCAGACGTCCATCGTCTCAATGGAATCGAAAGGTTTTCACGACGTTTCGAATGCTTGTATCTGCAATCGTCTTCAGGTGAATACTGACAAGTTTAGGTGCTACTTACCAATTTATATCACCGCCGGTGCAATGGTACGTGAAATTTCGCGCCTCTGCAGCCCGCCAGAAAAAGCAATAAGTGGTTTCCATACGTTCTTGATCTCAACGCTTGCTTGACTAAAGGCGTTATTGGCTCCGATGTAGGCGACCTCTTCGAACTTCCTTCTGAACCAATGCTCCTCTCTATGTAGAACACTTGCGTCGTCCCATAGAACTCGATGGAGCTCAGTCCAGGCGTGGTCAGCGATTCCCGATTTTGACGTTTCTCCACGTTGAGTCCATATCGTGTGCTCATCCAATCTTACCGATAACGGCCTCTTTGTCTCTCCAATGTAGGAATATCCGCATTCACATGAAACTTCATGCAATTCTTACTGATTTCATTTCTGTTGTCAGGTTTGGTCTTGGACAGGAAACTCCGTAAAGTACTGCCGGATTGAAAACAGCTCTTGATGTTGAACTTGTTTCCAATCCTTCGGATCTTCTCGGAGACACCTCCGATGTACGGAAGGCAGACCACTGTGCTTTGTTGTTGCTCTTCAGATGCCTCCGTTCTCTGGAGTTGTTTCAATACTTCTGCTAGGAGTTTCTTGGGATATCCATTCTGGTGAAGATTCTCTCTGATGTGGTTTGATTCGGCATCTAGTGATTCCTTGTCGTTGCATGTGTGCGTCGCTTTCTCTACCAATGTTCTCACGATTCCTCTCTTCGTCGAACCCGGATGGTTGGAGCTGCAACTGTGTCTTCTTTTTGTAGACAGAGGTGCGGATTTCATTGCCTATTCTCTCAACGTTCACAGCGAGGAAGGGTAAGGCACTGTTGGTTACCAGTTCCATCGTGAATTTGATCGAATCCCTGATTCTGTTAATTCTTGAGAAGAAATCCTGGAGATGTTTATCTCCGTAATTCCATATAATGAAGGTGTCATCTACGTACCTCAACCACAGCATTGGTTTGTATTCTTCCTCCCGTATGGTCAATTCTTCGAACCACTCCATGTATATGTTGCCGATGATTGCAGAAAGGGAAGATTCCATCGGAAGTCCGTCGAATTGAGAGAAGAATCGGTCCTTTTTCTGGAAATATGAGTTCTGTAGGTAGCACTGCAGTAATTCCAATATTGCTTGGGTATGAAAGTCAGTCCTCTCGTGCAGCTGGTTATACTCAGTATACACATTATCGCTAGTCACTCTATAGCTTGCAATGCGACACTTTAAAGCATTTTTGATCATGTGCACACCATTACCCAAGTGCACACATGAATTCGTCCTGTGTGCTAATGTTCTATTGTGCGAATTGTTTTGACCATATGGTAATGTCACATTACAATATTGACATGTATACAATGGCGCAAGTGACGAAATCATCATCGCCATTATCCAATTCCACACGCTTTGTTGAAGGACCTCCTCGACAACTCTCGCGTTGATGGCGACGCAAATTATCACTACGAGTAAACGATTAACCACAATTACAAGAATTTATATTTTGAACTTGCTATCGATAGTCGAGGAGAAACTAATACAGGACATGCACCCACATCTTTTTCATGTAGCGGAGTAGGCACAATGAAGGTCACACTCCGTGTGGTTCCACCCCCTCGACCTTGGGCTGCATGATGCGATTCACTCCTTACTGGAACAACTCCAGAGTGGATTCTTGTGGAAGTCACTTCCAAAATAATTGCCCTTCCACATTTATCAATGTCAACTCAATGTCAAGGTCATGCAAGATCGAATGTGGGATGAACGATATGAACTCTCCCCCAATGCTCAAGATCGTCTCAAGGTGGAGGGTGCCAAGAACGATATGCCTTCTCCCTCAATGCTCAAGGTCATCCCAAGGTGAAGAGTAGTTTGGACGATATGTCCTCTCCTCTAATGCTCAAGGTCATCTCGAAGTGAAGGGTGTCTGGAACGATATGCCCTCTCTCCCAATGCTCAAGGTCATCTCAAGGCGAAGAACAGACAACGTTACGAATGATCACGCACAACTATGTGCCTTCTACCCTCCAATGTTATCCATCCACTCGACCTTGAGTTACCCTTGAATGTCAGACTCCCTATGAGACAGCGGTCACCTTGAATGATATGCAATGTCCTCTACTCGGCCCCATCCCAAAGTCTCTTCAACGTTAACGATACACTCACACATATAGCCAACTCCCCTTCTCAAGGTCAAGGGGGTGCGTTGGAAGGGGGGGGGGAGTCATGGTCAAGGTCGTGGGGGAAAATCCAGAACCGGCTTCGATTTTCTACTGAAATCCATGTTTATGACACCTCTATAGACTTTTGCACTACTTCACAATATTTACTATGACCTAAGGATAACAACAATGTCAATATTTTTTAAGGATATCGTTTTTCGGAAAAAAATCACAAAAAAGACACACGTGCTCCAATGGAAAAAAGCTTTGCTTGCCTCCTCAGCTATTTGACAACTTGTCAATCCGATTAACGAGCACAGTACAGGGTGATACAATATGAACAATTCACATTAATATTTTTATATATGTCAAATATCAACTATTCCCAACATTCTGCCCCCTTAACAATTTCATTCAGTGGTGAAATTGTTGACTGAAAAATGCAACATTGAAATCCATAACGATGTGGTGCTACGATCTTTCGGCAGTAGAGCAAGTGAGTTTTTCTACGAATTTTGCATCGAGTCTCATGCATTTCACAGATTTTGAAACAATTTGTTTTACGGTCCTACTTCACTTCAAAATGCAAAATTTTTCCCGAAGTATTCCTAAAAGTGTTCGTACTTCTGCATGCAAATGTATTCTATGATTTTCTTCTATAAGTTCTGCCAGAATTTGATGTTCATTTGGTTATAATACATGGCACTTGAAATCATCTGAGAAATCTCCTAACATTAATTTCGTTCTGATTCTCCATAATCCATTCTCATCCTTAAATAACTACAATTTTGCATGGATTTTGCTTTGTCACCAGAATTTTCAACTTGTACTGTTTTCAATAAATGTATTTCTGCTTGTTCGATTTCTTCGCATGTGAGTTCACCAGTTTTTCTAGAAGACGCATTCCTCGATTTTTTACTGAATTGTAATATAAAATGATTGAAATCCATGGTCGTTACTGTCACCTTAGAAATAAGCGTCGTCATTATATTCCTTTTTTCTTTATCAAATTTTTCTACTGGACAAGTATTATCATGTTGAAAAGAGAAATATTCTCAATTAAATATTGAATACAGGAATTTTTCTGTGAATTTAAAAATCTAGGATAGAAATTAAGTTACACCTGTGGATATTTAACAGAAAATAACTACTTTCCTGGCTACTGCCACGCTGGACATTGGACTACCTCTGATAGATATTTTGAAAGGACCCTAGCTTAAAAGAAAAATCTGGAAGTAAAATTTTTATTTTCTATTCCAGTCTCAGTTGAGAACTCATATAGATGAATTGGATGAAGAAGAATGTTTTTCCAGAAGGAGCACTCTACAGAAATCATTTGTAACATCAATGCACGACTGGCATCGTGTTCACTATATCTTCAATACATTTTCGTCAATGAAAATCTATTTCACGCATCCAGGATAATCAGGAAGATCGGAAAAATTGAGAAACACATTTTCAAGAAGCAATCTCACTTTGCAAAATCAATCTATCATCATAGCCCATGAAAGGTTATAATTAAAAAAAAAACACTGTTTCCAAAGTGTCACTCTGAACGAAATATTTTTCTATTAAGCTAAGGTCCTTTCAAAATATCTATCAAATGTAGTTCGATGTCAAGCGTGGGTTTAGCCAGGAAAGTAGTTGGATATCTGTTGGATGTTAACAAGAATAATTTCATTTATAACGTGAATTTTTCAATTCACAGAAAAATATTGTTATTCAATATTCAATTGGAAATGTTTCCCTTTTCATCATGAACACCCCAAAAGAGGTTATCTTGAACTATGGTAGATAGTGACTAAAGTTTATCTTTGAGTCGCAGGTGATTCCAAATCTGATTTTATGAACACCCTGTTCATATTTTCCATTGAATCAAGTAATATCATGATGGGGCCAATCATTCTAATCTCTTTGCAACTAGCTCGGGCCATCTATCCAACGGCTTTCCATTAATGTTCTGATATTATTAATTTTTCCATGCACAAAATTCCTTCTGTTATATCAGTATGTTTTCGGATTTCTTTTTTTCTGTTACCATACGAAACTATTGAATCACTCCAATAATATGTTTTCATGCTACAAAATCCTTCCATATCCTTGATTGAACGGCATAATATTATTTTTACAATACTAACGTCAAAAATTTGTCATTTTTCATGACTTTTGAATGTCAAAAGTAGGCTATTTTTGAACAGAGTTCAAAAAAAAATAATTTTGCACGACGCGCGGCGTACAAAACAGGACACACCTATGTTGTTTAAATACAAGTAATATACAAAACCCATCATTTAAATATGTCACTGTCACTGCCAAAATAATAAAAATCAGACGTTTGCTTTCAAAACGTCAATAATGAAGGGTATTTTCATTTTTATATTAAAAAACCAAAGTATTGGAAAAAATCATGTATACAACTCGAATATAAATCCTCTTTTTTGCACCTGCGAGGTTATGAAAACTTCACGCCCGTGCAAAAAAGAGTCGCTTTATATTCTTGTTGTATAAATAACTATTATAAGTTCGAAAATGGATAAACTGTGACGAAATAACTCTGAAAATGACTGACAGTTGTACTCTCTCAAATTATATTTTGTCATTCTGACCTAGCAAGCAAAAACAATACATGGTGATTAAATATGAACAATTCACAACATTAGTGATAGCTGATCATATATCAACTAGTCCTAACACAGTAATGAAAATTGAACAATTGTGGAATTGTTATTTGGAAGGATATATTGTTAACGGAAGAAAGATAATTTTTTATCCTATAAGAAAACAAGAAGTCTGGTGTTCAGTTCAAAATTTTGAATTCTGAAAAACCGTTACTTGATACATAACAAAATAGGAACTAGCGGAGCGTTCTATATACTGAATAGCCTGGGTAACACTTGAGTCGTCGAAATTTTCAAAATGAATTGCTCCATTTTCAGATTAATTTGTCATAATAGATAAATCGGGAATATAAAGCACATTTTGTCAATAATATTCATATAATAAACGAAATATTTCACATGTTTGCTGAACTCAACTAAAATTTATAGTACATTATATCTGTTCGAGCAAGATACCTAGTAGATTTCCACTCTAATCACGGATCCATTCCCTATATTATGATCATTGAAGGAATCCTCAGTATATATTTCATCATTGCCAGAGAAGAGATGAACTTGGTTTACTGGGACTTGTTTATCTTCAGCAATTGCCTCCACCAGCGGAAATACTGAGGTATTAGAGTTTGAAATGTTGAATACTGTATTTTCGAACACTAAGGAGAGATCCAAAGCCTCACTGGTGTAGACGCAAAAAATTGCGATCAATGCCATATGCATGATGTTGGTTGTGGTGAACTTCATTTTTCAGCTTTTCTGGAGACGTGAATTCTGAAAAAACAAAGAAATTATTTAGTCAGTATATAACCCAAGACGCAACGTGAGGAGTAGGTTCATGGAGGTATGTGAAGCTAGCATAACCACTTGAACTCATCACTATTTAGTGATTTTTGTTGCTAATTTGTTTCCCCAAAAAAATATTCGTTTCTTTCGGCAGCATAGCATTAACGTTGAGCTAGAACAGCATCTTCGTTTATTCTTGGCAGATCAAAAATCGACTCATTGTCTCATTATTTTTGAACCGATCGAATGGCCTGAAATTTCTCAGAGACAACCTTCATGATCAGTTTTATAATGATGAATGTTTTCTCTCCGTTTTATAAATGCACACTAGCTTCACGATTATTGCACTATAGCTCTTGTAAAAATTATGTGTCAACATATAAAAGGAAACCGAAAATGCAAAAATGATTATAACCTTTCAAATAGTTCAATTATCGCAGAGCGCATTCGACCCAGAAGGTCATCTTCAGTGCTTGCCTGGAAGTGGGTAGGTGGAACTGTATTGTGTTTTGTTGTGAACTTATTGGTTCGAAAACTTCAGGTAAGACGAACTCGTCAAGTTGGCATAAGAAGAACAGAAAAACATGATGGCGCAGCCAATCGGAAAGGTAGATTTCAGAACTTGAATATTGATCCTGAAAAAACCATCAATCAATCTACCGAATCATGTGTCAGAAAAATTAGGACATTTATTCACTGGAGAATCATTTCTGTATTTTCATAAACCTTAAACTCTACAATCAAAAATTGAAGAAGAGTTCAAGTTTCCCTGAATGCTTTTGATACTTTTATGTAATCCGGCTCAAATAAAAAATAAACTGAAATTCTATTTTTGTATAAACTTTTCAATCAAAAGTTGGTGAAGGATCCAAATCGTCCGAAATATTCGTATGTAATCTTTCTCAAATCAAAAGAAAGTAGTATAACCAGCACACAAGGATAGAGACAGTACTCACTAGAGTTTGAATCCACATATCACTTAGAAAAATAATATATAATATTTAACTTTGAAATCCGGAAATGTCAAAATACAATGATGATCGGTTTATCGGCAAAAGGAAACCTCAAATAGTAACTGACTGACACGAGCGAATAAACTTCAAATGGAAGGAGCATATAGGGTGAACAAAAATTATTAATTTTCATGAATGGTAAATGGAACGTTTTCGATGTGTGTGTACATCTTTAAGAAAGAATAAAATATTATAAAAAAAATTAAAGACAAGCTTTTATACGAATGCACTAAAAATAAAAACATATTTTCTTTCATTGTTTGATTTAGGTTATTCTGTGAGTAATAGATTCAAAATCTTGCCGTGCAAGATAACCTATTTTCAATCCACGGCAAGCTTTTGAATCTGTTACCCACAGAATAACCCAGATCAATCAATCAAAGAAACTAGTTTTTTCTTTTTAGTGCATTTGTATAAAAGCTTCCCTTGAATTTTTTTATAATTTTTATTTTTACCTTCCTACTAGTTCTGTTTTTCTTAACAACTGAATTAATTTCTCAGTATTTATGATGTCAAATTACTAGTCAAGTTATTTCTATCTAATTTATTTCTGAATTTTGACGAAAAAATCATAATATCCGACCCACTAGAGAACAATTTTGAACAGAATCGGACCATGATCACAAAAATTATACACCCTATTGGAGCCACCATTTTGTTTTCTTTCCTTAGAAAAATTTCATAATGCATTGTAACCGTTATTTTGTACAAATGCCAAATTTCAAATTATTCGGACGATTAGAAGTGGGTCAAATTTATCTTGCAAGATTTGATTATAGACAGACAGACACACAGACCCTGCGACAGGTAAAACTGAATGAAACTTGTGAGAAAAATTGAAGTTGTAAAGCTCATAACGCTGCAACAAAGAACCTATATATAGTTTGCCAATATTGGTATGAAAATGAAAGATTGAGATTTTTTCATCGTAGCCGGTCGGTCGGTTGAAAAATGTGGCCTCCACTCTGTTGACAAATTTCGTTACATCCCAACGGACATAATCGATCATGAGAGCATACCAAATTTTCTAATCCAACTGAGAGTTGAAAAACCTCTATCGCACGGCCTACGTGAATCACCCTTTAGAGTGTACATCATTATAATTGTAGAAACAATTGAACAATTGATATATTATGAAATTGTCATATTATATGCATCCTACTCCATTTCAAATTCAGCTTAATAATAATGTTGATGATCTCATTGATTATTTATATTATAATTTCGATAATAGTTATTTATGCAACCAGTTGAGAAAAGCACTATTTTTCGTAATTAGTGAATTTCTGCGGAACGTGCGTAGCAAGATCCGCAAAAGGAAGCGAGTTACGACAAATAGGGTTCCCCAACGTGTTTCACACAATATTTTTTCTAATTCTGATATGTGATCCTTTTTAATTTAAGTTACAAATATCAAAAATATATATTTAAAAAACTGAAGAACACTCCTGGCGACTTTTTTTTTATTTTTCACTTTGAAATTGAGAAGTGATTCAGTTGTGGAATTATTATTCAAATAAAAAAAAACATTTCTCAATTTCGATGGGAAAAATAAAAATAAAATCGTCAGGCGCGGGGAGTCGAACCCTTCCCAGTTTTTGATATCAGAGCTTAGATCTTGCGCACTAGACGGCTTGACCAACTGGACTATATTCATTGTCAAACGCATTATCATACTTCAACGTGAGTAAGAAAGTTTTTTATGTACTTTAATACCTGATACCCGTAAAAGGGCCCCTCTTACAAGCTAGCAAGTAGGCATACGTTCTTAACTATATATCACACTACTCATACTCAAAATTTCAGCTTTGCTGAAACGACGTAGGTTTTCCGGCTCTGGGATCTTGGACTATGTTAATTAAACGCTTTTTGGCATAGTCATTGAATATTAAAATTATTTTCTACTTTTCAGTGCGTTAAAAGTGCGTTCTCATCCTTGGAGGGACTTCCATGGAAAAAAACGGAAATTAATGCTACATAGAAAACTACGTTGTCAGCTGGGGTCAATATCACCAATTGTTCAAATAATGTTATTACCTAATATTTATAATCAGTCTTTACCATACATATTATGTATCAAATTCGAATAAAATTAAATCTTCATAATATGTACAGAGAATATCATAACAATGAAGAAGTAAAAGATAAGTGCCATGTGAAGTGGAATGAATAGAAAAAATCGAATTAAACGGTTTTCTTCACATAAAGGATTCAATATAAAATTGAACCAGAAAATTTTCATTTTCAGGTGAATATCATTCAATGTTCTGCGTGGTATTTGCCAGGAAAGTAGTTGTTTTTCACCTGAGATCTACCATTTTCTGGTTCAATTTTATATTGAATCCTTTATGTGAAGAAAACCGTTTAATTGGATTTTTTCTAATGAAGAAGTACTTCAAGTAGTTAAGCCTCAAAATTATAACAAATTTTATTCCTGTATTTTTTGCAACTGATGGTGGAATTTACTTTTCATCGCCAGTTGCGAAAAAATTTACTTTTTGCAACTGCTGATGAAAAGTAAAACATTTGATAACGTCAACAAGTTTTGAAAAGTGTGACTTCAAATGTCAAAATTAGAAAAATAATCAGTCCATGATCTGGTTACGGTTAGTATATACGCTAGAAGTAGGTGTGACCTTGGAAATAGTTTTTTGGATAGTTTCAATAAAATTGATGGAATTCGATGAAACTAATTTGGCATTCAATTATTCCCACAGGAATTAATATTTCTGAATCTGTAAAACGAAGCATTTAAAAAACACATATCTTATTGAAGTTTCCTACTGAAGCAAATGTCCTACATTGGGAATTTTCCACAAGTCCAACGTAAATTTCTTTCAAATCCAAAGTCATACCGCATTTTACATTCAAGAATGAATCATGAAACAGTTGCTGATTGTGAATCACTGATTTGGAATAAGTTAAGATTGATAAAAAAATGGATTCGATAAACACTCCACAGTCACTTTTTCGCATGGAGAAAACTGTGGTTTTCCACTTCGTCAATGTACCATTTTTTCTTCTTCGTCACAATTGTCATTTTTGAACATTGAAAAAAATTCCAAACTCTTGTTACATCTTTGAAAATGAACGAGACATTATTCGAAAATCCCATCAAAATAGCAAGCAAAAGACTTCTACTGTTTAATCTTCGGTGAAACAAATTCAACAGATAATAATTATTTAAATCACTCTAAGCTAGTATTCTGAGTTTTTGTTCAATATTGATCTCCAAACTTTCAAGAAGGTCGAGTTTACAAGCATTATTTTATATATATGATATTCCAAACTCGTTAACAAAATCTGCCTGCTATTGTGAACCTATGTGTCCCATTAAATATTAAATGTTTAGTATTAAATGCTTTCATTGGTTGTTGTATGAATTTAGAGCAGATTTGCTCGATTCCTACTACGGGGAACCATATTTATATATCTTTTCGCATTTCTTCCTAATTCAACAATATGATATTTACGATTTCGAACGAACCCCATATTTTGAGTTGAAAATGAATTTATTCAACTGATAATGGTTATACTATAATAACTTTTCGAAAAATAACCTCATCGAATATAATTCATGCTAGAGAATTTCATTACATACATTTATGAATTTTCTCTAGGAATCTCATCTCGTGCAATTTTTGGCCTTTTATCATTGAGTGAACCACTTTCGAAGTTCGATCGGATAATGATATTACCCCTCGAATATATCATTATTCAGTGCTTTTTTCTACGCATTTGTTCCTGCATCAGAATTATTGTTACTTTTGCCGTTATATAAAGAACGAGTTTTTTCCGCTTATTTTTTTTTTCATAGATTTAAGGTAAATTGGGGACGTCTCGATTCTACCGATATCTTCTTCAACCCCTTCAGACCCTTCGGTCATTATTGGGCACAGTTATTTCATTCATTTATAAATGCGTTCCAAATATCTGCGAATAATGCACTCATAGTTTAGTTGGTTGTATAGGTAGCAGGTGCGGCTCCGATTGAAATCATACAGGACGCTAGTTTGACTCAAGATGGCGTTGACCAGTTAACACAGTTATAGTCAAACCATTTACAATTGCAGAAGCATAAGAAACAAGTTTCCCAGTCTTGAGGCGGAATCCTTTGAGCAGCAGAGGCGGAGATAACTAATTTTATTTAGATAGTTAATATTTTGAAAATACGTTAAAATAAACAATATGCCATAAGCGAGCAAGTATGTATTAATAGGAAATCGGAACATGGTCGAAAAAAGCCATGTTTTCCTTCAAAACACAACAAAACTATAAAATATTTTGAAACCTATTTCGATGCCAGACCAGAGACGCTACTGGCTTTCATTTACTCAGACCTCCTGAAACTGGTAATTTATTAGTCTCAACGTATAGACACACCTACAAGCATTATCATTTGCTTGCGGTCACTCAAACATCTGTCACTCAAACCCACGTTGACAATCAGCGCTTTTGATCTTCTTCTGATCTACCGTTCGCCGTCGGAGAATGTATACGAGTAGTACCTACACATAATTTTTCGTTCCTTCGCATATACGCTCGTGTTAGCGAAGTGAGTTTTTGATTCGATCCCTATAGAAACAGCTTTTGCAATTGAAAATGGTTAAACTATACCGTGAGTACCATATATTCATCAAATATTGAATACTTTACTCTATATCAGTACGAAAAATGTATATTAAAGTTGTGATTTATATGAATAATTATTCCGTGGCATTGTTTCGATCATATGCCAGCTGATTTTTCAATGTTCATAATTATGTCCAATTGGTATCACTGAACTTTTCTTTCGATTATTTTGAATCCAGTAGTTGTTTTTTTTATTCTCTGAAATTGCAGGTTTTCAACAACCAATGTGGGTTTGAAACTTTTTTTGAGTAGTCATATGTAATTTGTTTCTGTATTTTGGAACGATGATATAATCCCCAGAATGAAAAATATACTGAAGAATTGTTGAAAATATTGGGAAATTTATCTCGGATATTGATTTGAGCGATAACGAAGGAACTGATATAGATAACAAATTTTCGATTACTGGAGTGGAAGAAGTTCGAGTTGGTGCTGATAAAATTGGAACACAGACAAGACAGATAGTAGAACCAGATTCAGATGAAGGAGATGACATACCACTATCAATTCTTGCTGGTAGCCAGGAAAGTTGGAGTGACTGCCAAAGCTTTGGTGAAGTGGTTTGGACAAGTTTTCAAAATTTCTGATAATGGTCGGATGGAGAAGGAGAATGAAGACATTCGGAAGTTCTCAGCCCTTTCAACTAATTCAAGAGATAAATTGGAGAAATCGAATTTCAAGTTTACAAATATATATATATATATATATATATATATATATATATATATATATATATATATATATATATTAAAGAAGAGAGTAATATTGAGGGCACTGTTAAAAACAAAATAGAAGGGAGTGAATGGGCATAGCCTCAGAGAAAAATGTTAACCGTAGACACGTGTTTCGGGCTCTCGGCTCTCATCAGTACGGTGGAGAAGTGCAAGGATGAACAACTTGGTAGAAAACGACAAATCAACAGCTGGCTTCTGTTTGTTGACTCCGTTGATTTGTCGTTTTCTACCAAGTGTTGTTCATCCTTGCACCCAGAGCCCGAAACACGTGTCTACGGTTAACACTTTTCTCTGAGGGCTATGTCCATATATATATATATATATATATATATATATATATATATATATATATATATATATATATATATCGAGAATGAGAGAAATCTGTTACGAATCCAAAAAAGCACACCATCCGTCTTCAGCCTGTTTCATGGTTTCCCATTCATCAGGACGGCTTGTGGTCTCTTTCAAATTCGCATCAGATTTCTCGTTGGTTCATAGCCTCAGGCCAATACAAACATGTGAACTGCATCAGACTATTGATAGTGACATCTATAATCTGTGCGGTGAAGCTTAAACCTAATATCGTGGAATTTTAATATCACGAGATTTCGTGCACATTAACAGGTCACTAACAAATTGTCAGATAGGCCTACCCACGATATCAATAGTCGTACTCCTCATGCGTTTAACGCAAACAAATATCGATCTTGATTATAGATGTCACTATCATTAGTCTGATGCAGTTCACATATATATATATATATATATATATATATATATATATGATCTTCAGAGTAATGCTAATTCCAAACCAACAAATGCTACCGAAACCAAAAGTTTGTTTGGATCACATATTGCAGCCAGAGCTCTGTAATTCCCAAGAATTCGACTTTTTTGGAACACAGTGTTACGAATTCAACTTTCTCACGAAATAATGTCAAGAGATAAGTTTTTCCAACTCCGAACTGATTTACACTGTGTAAATGATTTAGAAATGCCCGACAATTTTTCGAGATAAACTATAGAAAGATCTCCCCTTATAAGAAGCTGTTAGAAAAAGCTTCCACGAATTGGACTAGGAAAATGTATGCATTGTTCAGAAAATGTTACACATCAGAGTGAGCATACCGATAAATCAATATGTTAAGGAAAAACATACACGATGTGGTGTGAAAATATCTGTTTTGTATGGAAAATCCGGAATGGCATACGTTTCTGTAATATATCAAGGAGTTACTACTGAATTGGACCCAGACTATCTAAAGAAATTTGGACTCGGAGCATCAGTTGTTCTGCATCTTGCAAAAAGAATAGATGATGGAGGGCATAAACTGGACGTTGGTTACTATTTCTCTTCATATCAGTTTCTACAAATTTTTGAAAGTGAACAAGTTATATGCCGCGGGAACAATGACAATCCTCCTTTATTACGGGAAAATGAATTGAAAAGAATAGGAAGAGGAGCCCATGACGAAGCAACTAGTAAATTTAAAAATATTGTTTTGGTGTGGCAAGACAACCGATGTGTTATTCTAGCTCAAATTTTATTGGATCTAGTAATATGATAGATGAAGTTTGTAGATGGGACGAGAGCAGGAAGGTTTTGCACGTCCAGACATAGTGAAATTATATTACCATTTCATGGGTAGTGAGGACCTGCTTGATCAAATGATGAAGTTGTATATATATATATATATATTATATCAGACCTGTTTGATCAAATTATAGGGTTGTACCTGTACAACTTGATCAAGCAGGTCTGAAAATGGACCATGCAATTGACCTTGCAGTAGCAAATAGTTGGTTTGAATATCGGCGGGACTGTGTGACAGACTGCAAATTTCCAAAAATAAACGTGTTGAGCTATTAGAGTCTCGTTTACATCTCGCTGATTTTCTCTATAAAGTTGGCAAGAAATTAGACAGCACTAAAAGAGAGGACGTCCAAGTGGCACACCTGAGCCAGTTGAAAGAGGAGAATAGGCTATTGGCAGAAGTCCAAGATAATTCAGTGGATCATTCGCCATTACTTGATGGAAATCAAGAGAGCAAGAAGTGTAAATATGATAAATGCAATGAAGAGACAAATTTTTATTGCCAGGTGCACTTATGCATCAAGAAAGGATGAAACTGTTTTGTTGATTTTACAAAAAATGATACTCTAATGTAGATATTATAAAAATTGTCCTGTATTTTTCTCCCTTCCGTTTTATGTAATAGGGAAAATAAACTGAAATTTTGTTTTATTTCATCATCTGGTTCAATGTTGATCAAATGGAATTGTGCATCATTATGCCCATGATTTTGGTCACATTTTTTTAAATATTTTGACATGTTTTGTGGATAATATCACATCTACAACCATTTGTGACAACTCCATTCACCAACCTTTTTTCTCCTTGCAATGATAAATCCTCAATGAAGGGGTTAAGGGGAAGTGGTAATGAATTCGATGTTCTCATCACGACTTCGAAATAATTTCCAGCTCATTTCGTATGATATTATTTTTTGAGGATAGTTCTATCACCTCTGGGTTCAGTATATGTTAGTCAAGTGGATCATGAGAGTCTTTTGTGGAATCTTCAACAAATATGAAAGTTCAAGAATTCTACTCCAATAATATCCGAAGATACGGGGGTGTGAAACAATTTCAGAGTTTAATTTTTGAAGTAAAGCTTCTTTAGGTGCGACTTGGGGGTAACTGAATACTTTGGATGACGTAAACGTAACGGAAGTGAACAAGTAACATAACCTGGTGGGTATTATTCAGAAGAATAACGTGCCGCGGGCTCGAAATACTATCAACATCTCATTGCGGCCGCATCCATGTGCTAATCAAGTAGTTATTTTGATTTATGAGTGAATATTGGAAGTGGAAGTAATAAAAACGGATTGGAAAAACCATATCTGGAAACATTAGAGAATACTGCTGGATTGAATTGAAATGATTAAATCACAAAAGCATTTCACACTTTTATCTATAAATAATAATAAATAAGAAAATCAACCATCCAGTGATGTCTTGTTGCCCACGAAACGTAGTTTCTATTTGTTTGATCAACATTCAAATTATTCTTATGAAGTCAGTATAGGATATCTAGAATAATTTTTAATAAATACGTGAGGTATGGTGTATATCATTCAAGGTTCTGAAATATATCTTCAAAATAATTATAATAACGAATATGACATTGGTGTTGTCCTGTGTGTTAACATACATGATCAACCTTTGATTATCGTTGTTCTTTACATTCCCCCACATAAAACTATATCCAAACATTATAAAATTTCAATCGAAAATAGTTAGTGACATATCAGAAAAAAAAATGAAAAATTGAATTGAATTAAAAAATGTGGACCAACCAGGATTCGAGCTTGGGACCTTTCGATTTCTAGTCGAACGAACTTCCAACTGTGCTGTTAGTCCTCATTCGGAAACCGGTGATTCACATTTCAAATTCAGCTTTGTATTAGTATGCGAAGATAATTAGGGTTGATGTGACTATGAAAACATCCACGTATGCACAACTAATGCAATTATACTGGTTTTTTGCAGCTAGTGTCAATCACATATAGAATTATCGACCAACTTCACACCCGAAATTTTAATGTGCATGACTCGGCCAAGTAAATATAAATAATGAAGAGGTGGATTGTGTCTGTGATTAAATATTAATCTAGAATAGTTTGTGGCATATCAGACAAGAAAATGAGAAATAAAATTGAATTTAAAAAGGTGGACAAACCAGGATTCGAACCTGGGACCTCTCGATTTCTAGTCGAACGCATTTTCAACTGTGCTGTTGGTCCTTATTCATAGTCACATTAACCCTCATCATCTTCGCTTACCAATACAGATCTGAATTTGAAATATGAATCGCCGGTTTTCGAATAAGGACCAACAGCACAGTTGGAAGTGCGTTCGACTAGAAATCGGGCAGTCCCAGGTTCGAATCCTGGTTGGTCCACATTTTTTAATTCAATTCTATTTTTCATTTCCTTGCCTGATATGACACAAACTATTTTCGATTAATATTCAATTACAGACACAATCCATCTCTTCATTATCTATATTTACTCGGCCGTGCATGACTCGTGAATGTTTTCATAGTCACATTAACCCTCATCATCTTCGCATAATAATACAGAGCCGAATTCGAGTTGTGAATCGCCAGTTTCCGAATAAGGACCAACAGCACGGTTGGAAGTGCGTTCGACTTGGTCCACATTTTTTATTCAATTCTATTTTTCATTTCCTTGTCTGATGCCACAAACTATTTTCGATTAATATTTAATTACAGACACAATCCACCTCTTCATTATAAAATTTATTCATCAGCAATTAGTTCCATTTACTATTGAAAGTTCTGTTTCATATAGCAATGAATTACCGATGATTTTTGCTGGAGATTTCAATGTTGATTTCCGTTCAGAAGAATCTCAACCATCAATCTATTGTTTGGAACAAACATTCAATCCAATAATGAATTGTTCTCCAATCAACAACGAGATATGGTACAATTAATGTAGTTTTCTGAGAAAATAATAAACCTTTAATTTCAAATTTAAATTTCAATAATAAATGAAATGATTTATTTGTGATATTTGATGTGGGTATGACTTTCTGTTGCTCATTGTGAATTTTATTTTCAATATATACCGTTAAATTCTGATACAACATTCATTTTTAGTTCAATCGTAATATCTGCCACAACGCCAAACGTTTAATCACGCGTGAGGTTACACGCACTAATTTTTTTGAAAATAAATTGTATTGGTGATGCGTTTGATGTACTGATTACGAATCTGAGAGGAATTCCCAGCAGTTTATGTCACTTCCTTATATTATTTTTCAATCGCCACTGGCGTGTAGTGTATATCACGCAGGTGGACATCAGTGAATTGTTATCCCCATCTCGAAGATAAGCCAAATCATTTCCGTAGTTTCAAAATGTCGGCTTTTGAAATATTGTATCAACTGCTCAAATTTTCATTTTGAAACCCAGTGCCGTGCGGTGCTATGATTCAGAGAGGCGATCGCATCAGGCGGCACCGTAAGAAGAAGCGAAATCAACATACAAGTCGGACTATTGAACTATTCAATAATCAAACATTGTGTTTGCAACACTTTTCTTCAATCGTATATTTTATTTCCATGTTGATGTAGGTAGCCAATTTATTATTTTTGGCACGCCTCTGCCAAAGTGCTTTCGGTACCATTTAACTTCAATTTTTGTTTCTTGTGGTGACAATTCGTACGTGCTGAGTGTTGATAGTTCCGCTTGGAGCAGAGAATTTGGGCAGTATTTTTCAAGTCACAATCGATGATTATTTTAAGAAATAACATCAATGGGCGGCATACTGAAGACCTGCATCATAGTGAGAAAATCCACCGCACGGTCCTGTTCATACATATGTCATTTGATAGAACTTCTTGAGATCCACAACTTCCATTCGAAACAGTTTTTCGGTAAGTTGTACACAAATAACAGATAATTGCTATTTTTCACTCTTTTTAATGAATTAGTTATTATTGTTTGCCCTGTACACTCATTTCGTATGCGGTTTGTTCGTTCGCATCAATCAGATTCGGTTTGACTGAATAATTTTCATTTTATTTGCGATGGACAGGCGTACTACATTACATAATTACTAACACAGTGGCACACAGAAGAAGTATTGTAAATTTAACCATTCAACAGTCAAGATTAAATATTTAACTTATTTATAATAGGTTTTTTGAATACAGATAGATATTCTACCAAAAATAACGTTCGTGCTATCTAGATACTTATAAGCTTGATAACAAAGTCTTTAGGACATAAATATGGGACCCAAATTCAAGTGAGGTGTTGGAAGGCCGAAGAGTATATTTTTTTTTTATCGAATTGTGGAACGAAGAACTGTAATTTTAGTAAATATTGAGTTCAGTCGACCTTACCATTTATCACTTCATAGATTAACCTCAGATCTGATATTATCCTTCTAGCATCCATTTCACTGAAATTGGATTCGCTAAGCAGTTCCATGTATGGGATGTCAAATCTATTGATATTATATGTTTTGAAGTGGAGGTATGGCAGAAATCATTTTTGGACTTTCTTAATATAATTTTTATATTCATTGTATATAGGGCTACAAATGAGCTAACAATACTCAAGTGAATTCTGAACGTAGATTTTATACAGATTAATGAAAATTTGAGTATTTTTGAACTGACTTGAATTTTCCAATATGAAGCGCAAAGTCCTGAAGGCTCGATTGAGTGTATTATTTATGTAGGTATTAAAAGTCAATTTATTATCAATTCTTTCATTTCATTTCACCTTTCTAGTTTCGAATTATTTATTTTATAATTGCTCAGAATGCAATATCTTTTCTGCTAAAAGATAAATAGTAAAAAAAATTATGTTGAAATGTAATAAATTTTTCAATGACCATTGCACTAAGTTGTCCAGGTACAATTGGAGCTTGTTACAATGCTCGGTAAGTTGAACTTTTCTACAAATCTTCAGATATCAGCAAATAATTGACAAAAATAGTATTGCGAGACATTCGGTAGATCATTCACCATGCATAGAAAGAGCAAATGTAATCCTTGGGGAACATCTGAATTTGCAGAGAAAGTTGGAGAATGTACACTTTTGAATACTATATTTTGCTTTTCATTCTCCAAATATGACCTTGTCAAACACCTTTTCAGAATCTGCAGTACTTACTTCATTGACAGTTTGGGTAAAACAGATCAGGTTAGTTGTCATCGATCTCACGCTCATAAAACAATGTTGTTCTACTAGTATTTTGAAATAAATATGAGAGGGAAGTCTGCTGTATATAATTTATTAGAAGTTTTTACTTGGTATACATATTAGCGATACTGGTCTAGAATTTATAATGATATTTCTTTTTTTTTATCAAATTTTGAAAAATTTCCACCTGTTGGTATATGAGCCCGTTTCAGATATTTTTTTAAGATTATATTGAGAGGCTCCAATAGAAATTCGAAGAATCCTTTGAAAATATAAGCTGGAATATTATTTGGGCCTACGAACTTTTTTGTTGTTTTAATTGCATCCAAATTTTATTTTTTGTAAATGACCTATGTCCACTAATGGATTGATTCAATTATTCATGTCTTGAGAGCTTACAGAATCGAATGATGATATACACTATAAACTTTCAAAAGCCATCAACTACCTTTCAATTTATAATATTTATGACACTATTTGGGTTTCACCCTAATTTTTATAGAAGGTTGTGAAATATTTTTTGCTTTTTCATCATATTCTTCAATTTTTATAGTTTTCCAATTCTGTATGTTTCTCTTTTCGAGAAAAGGCTTGTCTTGAGTGACCCATTCTCTTGTTTCGTCTTGTTTTGATTTTTTTTTCGATGGAAAATATCCCTCTTGTTTCGAACAAAATAAGACCTACTAGCACAACATTTTTGTTATTTCATTGTGAAAGCTCATTTCTTTTTATTGCTGATTTCTTTCCCATGAGAATTTCTCTTACTTTCATCACTATAGAAAATTCCAATTTTTTCTATACTCTGTTTCCTAAAGTGAGATTGTGACAAAATGTTAATTCCCAATGACAGAACCCATTGAACACTAGTTACCTTAGCTGTTTTTGTTTCAGTGAAAAGAGGGTGAATGTTAATTGTCGAAGGTTTCTGCGAAGAAGGCAAAGAAGAATATTATGAATATTTAATACGCTAGAACAAACTACAAATAAGGTAAAAGGGGCAGTTATTGGCCTTTGGAGATTTATTGGCCATTTCTTATTCAAACGGTTTTATTAAGAAATAAACACAATTAGTAACTTCTCCCGTATAATCACTGAAATGTGGCAAGAGTTTTTCTTCCGTTACTACAAACCGTTGAAAATTGGGCAATATAGCTCCAAAATAGCGGGAAATGTTTATGGAGTTAATATGGTTTCCTGATGCACGAGTTGTTTTTTAAGTAAAAAGTTCAAAACTTGGTGCTACAAGTGTGAGTACAGTATGATATATTCAAGATAAGCTGTTGTTTTGATTATTTGGTCACTTAAAATAGGTATTGGAGACTTAAATAAAACAGTTTTCAATACTTTTACCTCAAAAATTATGATAATTATTGGGTGGCCAATCACTAAAAAATAGATTTGTTGAAAATATAAACAGGATGTTCATAAAATCAGATGTGGAATCATCTGCGACTGAAAAATAAACTTTAGTCAATATCTTCCATCGTCAAGATAACTCTTATGGGGTACTCATGTTGAAAAGGTAAACATTCTCAATTAAATATTGATAGAAAGATTTTTCTGTGAATTGAAAAATCCACGATTAAAATAGAGTTATTTTTTGTGAATGTCTAACAGCAAATAACTACTTCCCCGGCTAAAGCCACGCTGGACATAGAACTACATCTTTCTATCAATATTCAATTGAGAATGTTTCCCTTTTCAACACTAAAAAATAATTTGGTAAAATTCTAGTTATTGGCCAAGGGGACCATTCACTACCAAAAACACCACTGACGTAAAATATGTCCTGCTTATTTGAAATCCCAAGTTATTAACAGATTGCATTGTGAATATATTGGATGTGTATTGTTAATCGTTGGTCGGTGGCCAATAACTACAATACAAGGGCCAAACATATCCTTTTCAGATTTTTTCCAAAATGCTCAAAGTTAAAGAGGGCAAAAATTATTCAAAAACATATTCCGAAGAGGATATTTGAAAAGCTTTACAAGAAATAGCAGCTGGAGTGGCACTTCCAGAAGTTGCCAAAAAATGTGAAGTACCTAGGGCCACACTACAATTCAGACGAAGTTCGAAATTTGAGAAAACTAGTTTTGGTCCAAATTCTTACTCCACTAGTGAGAATGGGCATTGAATGGAATAATCTGATTATCAGTAAAAAGAGGCGAGAATAATAATATCTGAATTATTGAGAAGTAAAATCACCGAAAACAGTAAATAGTACGGAGAAACAAAGATTTGAGGAAACTATTGGATCTCTACATATGATATGGTGAAATGAAGAATTGAAAATTTTTCGGGTAATTGGAAAAACTCTATCACATGTGGAAATCTCAAACGAAAATTGCTCTCAGATATAAAAGCATTTTTTATCACATTTTGATCCCATTCAGAATTGCTATAAGATCAGTTTTTTTTTTCATATTGGTTAACTCAGAAAAAAATTATTCATTTCTTGAAATTTGATCATTTGATCATCGAGTTCTTCATGTTTGCTTATTAAATGAGTTTTTCAGCAGTCAATTCAAAACATGCTTATCCAACACAAATTGACAAATGAGCTGATACTGGAATTTTCCAGCCTGAATAATTGCGGAAATGAGTTTATGATCGAATCGAAAACTCTACAACGCAATACAATACAAATACAATAATGATAGGATAACACAAATAATCACTTTGAACAGTAGTCAAAAATATACTTACGTAAAAATAGAGGTCAACAAAATCCGACTAGAAAGTGGAATAGTAGAGAGATTGATATTATCCTTTGCTATATTCAGATGGTATGAAATCATCATCAGGTTGAATAACGATCAGACAGATGGAGCTCTTAGGTCAGTTTCAATAGAAATACTACCTATTAGTCCCATCGTCACAACAAAACTTCCAAAAAGTTCTAGTAGATTAGGCTATAAATAGTTCCAGAAAAATATATCCGAAGCGCAAAGAAGATACCCAATTGTCTGTTGAAGCATTCTTCGACAAAGCACCTAGAAAAAACTCCTTTAGGAAAAACTGCCCAGCAGAGGATCAGTGTAAATCATTTTCAAGACGTCGCTCAGTTCTAGCTGAATGAACTTCAGAACCTGTCACATCAGCAAGTTCTAATGTTGCAGAAAAAGATATTCGAAAATGGTTTTCAGATATTCATTCATATCTCATTTCAAAAGATTAGGAACATATTCTCACCGATCCATCAAGAATAGTCAATGCGGACGAGACTTTTTTTAATCTCTGTCCCAAAACGTCTACTGTTCTAGCTCCAAAAGGTTCAAAAAACGTTTATGAGTTTGAGCATGCCTCTTCCAAACGAAATATTTCGATGTTGTTTACTTTTTCTGCTGATGGTGTGGTTAATCCTCCTCTTATAATATTTGCAGGCAAGAGACCCAAGATTTTCAATGACTATATCAGCAAAGTTTTTCATCCTTATTTATTGGAAAAAAAATTAAATTGCCAATTATATTATATATAGATGGACATGGTACGTATATTACATTGGACGAAAGTGAGTTATGCGAAAAGTTGGATATGGAATTAATTTGTTTGTATCCAAATGCCACTCGTATACTCCAGCCAGCTGATGTAGCTACATTCAAACCGATTTGAACAGTCTGGAATAAAGCTGTATTCGCTTAGAGAAGGGAGAATCTAGCAGAATCATCAATGAAAGATAATGTGTACCAATATTGAAATCTGTGATTGTAGATTATGCTAAAACTGTTACTATCCAAAATGGATTTGAAGTCACTGGTTTATACCTTTTCAATACAGATTCAATAGACTATTCAAAGTGCTAAGGAGGCCAATGAATCAAGACTATAGAACCTTTTGAGGATATTGAAGAAGTAGCTGATACTGCCACAATTACGTAAACAGTATATTGTTGGGATGCATATGGAGCAATTCAAGACTGATGTCTTAAATTAACTTTGGAAGGAATTTATCAAGAAGAAACAGGAAAATATTGATTAAAATTCAATTTCAACAACAAGGTTGTAGAAAATACAAAACAAAATGTTCAAAATTTCAGTGAAGTCAGGAAAGAAATAAATGAAGACAATATTTTGGTACGAAACGAATTCATTGAAATTAATATATCGGGCGATCTTCAAAAATATCCATATTTGAATTTGGATCAGGAAATTTCATTTGACGTAAATAATGACCCTATTATATTGACCAGCTTTCCAAACAACGAAAATATTATACTTGAAGAAATATCGTTCGATAACAGTGAACTTGTCAACTCAGACACGAATTTGAACGGAAGCATCAATGAGCACCTGACGTCTCCCCAAACACCAAAAAGGAAAGGAAGAAGAAATAATAAAGAATCGACTTTTGTAATAACAGGTACTGTGTGGAGAAAACAAAAAAAGAAGAGGAATAGGAAAAGTGAAGAAAGAACTGGAGAAGAAGGACATACTAGAAGAAAGGGAACAAAAACAAGAAGACAGAGCTCAGCAAGAATAAGAAAAGAAAACTAGATAGCTTGAAAGAGAGCAAATGAAAAAACCATTGCCAAAACGGAGGCAACCGGAAAAAATGAGAATTACTCGTTACAATTCCGAATCCGACCATGGCAATTCCATTTAGAGAGAACTACGGACATACCTGCATTACACTTATCTTTCTACCGCACATGCATTCTCAAAGACGTTAATCGTAGTGTATTTTGGGCTATTGTCACTCAATTTCATTACTATAAGCAGATAAAGTTGAAATGTAATGAATATATACATTTTGTCCCACCAATGCTACTTCGCCATTCGAAAACGCCTGCACTTTGAGGAAATTAATTTCTTTTCGTTGTGAAAAAATTCAGAACAGAAAATAAGTTTCAATAGAGACAGACGAATTCATCTGCTGGCGACGACGATATTTGACGATATTTGAGGGTAATTAGACATTTTCGAAGGGACAACAGGAATATGGGCGAAGTTTGGTTAAATGAAAGATATACCTTTGGTAAAATATGGCATTATGAAAATATAAAATGCGCGAGGCAAGCTTTCATGGAAGGATGTTCCACTGGAATGAAAGTACCCTCGGAAAAAGGTAACAGATTAATAATTACTCACATTGATAGCAAAAATGAATCAGTCGATGGTAGCTCACTAGCATTTCGATCAAAACGGACTGAAGACTATTATGAAGTCATGAACGCTGATGTTTTTGGAGAATACTTCCAGCAAATGCTAAATCTTATTCCTCCTGGGTCTGTTATAGTCATGATAATGCCTGCTACCACTCAAGAGAAGCCGAAAAAATACCAACGTCTTCTTGCAAAAAAAATACATCATCCATTGGATTACTTTGAATGAGAAGCCATTTCAAAAAGATACGCTGAAAAAGGAGCTACTGGAGATTGTGGAATAGTACGGTACTTCTCTTTCTGCCATATCACCGTGGATTGAACCCCATAGAATTGGTAATGGCGCAAGTAAAAGGGTTTGCAGCAAAGCATAACTATACTCTTCAATTGAGAGATGTTGGAAACCTGTTGCAAGAGGGAATACGGACAGTGGATTACGGAAAATATGATTGGAATAGAAGGAGGAATGTGGGAAGCTGATAACATGCTAGAAAACACTGTAGAGCCTCTTATTTTTTCTCTTTCATCGGGCTACTCGGAATATGATGACAAAAATTTCAAAATAGAGTTGTTGTTTTGTTAATAGTTGTTTTTAAACAAATATTTATTCCAATTAATCTATTTTCATATTTCTATTACTTTTATATAAGTTTTTTAGAATAATTATTATATCAATTATCTGCCTATCTCTATGATTATAGTCATGTATAATCATTATTATAATCATTATTCTAATAAACTACCTGTAGTCACGCTGATGTCATATATATTCCATCCAGAAAACTCCTCCTTCTGTTTTTATGCAAATTAACATTCAGGATCGATTCGGGGTGTCTGTAACTGAAATAAGGAATTTTTAAAAACTATCATTGCTAGTTCACAATAAAACCTGAATGTTGTATTGTGAGCTAGCAATGATAGTTTTTATTAATTCCGTATTTCAGTTATAGACGTACACACCCCGAATCGGTCCTGAATGTTAATTTGCATAACAATAGATGGAGGAGTTTTCTGAATGAAATATATGTGACAGCAGCGTGACTTCAGGTGGTTTATTAGAATAATAAGTATAATAATGATTATACATGACTATAATTATAGAGATAGGCAGATAATTGACATAATGATTATTCTTAAAAACTCATATAAAAGTAATAGAAATATGAAAATAGATTAATTGGAATAAATATTTATTTAAAAACAACTATTAACAAAACAACAACTTTATTTTGAAATTTTTGTCATCATATTCCGACTACTTGATGAACTATTGTCGTTGGGGTCGAAAGAAAAAACAAGAGGCTCTACAGTGTTTTCTAGCATGTTATCATCTTCCCACATTCCTCCTTCTATTCCAATCATATTTTTCGCAATCCACTGTCCGTATTCCCTCTTGCAACAGGTTTTCAACATCTCTCAATTCAAAAGTATAGTTATGCTTTGCTGCAAGCCCTTTTACTTGCGCCATTACCAATTCTATGGGGTTCAATCCACAGTGATATGGCAGAAGGAGAAGTACCGTACTATTCCACAATCTCCAGTAGCTTTTTTTTCAGCATATCTTTTTGAAATGGCTTCTCATTCAAAGTAATCCAATGAATGATATACTTTTTTTTGCAAGGAGACATTAGTATTTTTTTGGCTTCTCTTGAGTGGTAGCAGGCATTATCATGACTATAACAGATTCAAGAGGAATGAGATTTAGCATTTTGTGGAGTATTCTCCAAAAAAATCAGCGTTCATGACTTCATAATAGTCTTCAGTCCGTTTTGATCAAAATGCTAGTGGGCTACCATCGACTAATTCATTTTTGCTATCAATGTGAGTGATTATTAATCTGTTACCTTTTACCGAGGGTACTTTTATTCCAGTGGAACATCCTTCCATGAAAGCTTGCCTCGCGCATTTTATATTTTCATACTGCCATATTTTACCAATGGTATTTCTTTCATTTAACCAAGTTTCACCCATATTCCTGTTGTCCCTTCGAAAATGTCTAATTGCCTCAAATATCGTCAAATATCGTCGTCGCCAGCAGATGAATTCGTCTGTCTCTATTGAAACTTATTTTCTGTTCTGAATTTTTTCATAACGAAAAAAAATTAATTTCCTCAAAGTGCAGGCGTTTTCGAATGGCGAAGTAGCATTGGTGGGACAAAATGTATATATTCATTACATTTCAACTTTATCTGCTTATAGTAATCAAATTGGGTGACAACTGTCGGGCCAGCCCAAAATACACTACGATTAACATCTTTGAGAATGCATGTGCGGTAGAACGATTAGTGTAATGCAGGTATGTCCGTAGTTAATTCTCTCTAAATGGAATTGCCATGGTCGGATTCGGAATTGTAAAGAGTAATTCTAATTTTTTTCGGTTGCCTTCGTTTTGGCAATTGTTTTTTAGTTTGCTCTCTTTCAAGCTTTCTAGTTTTTTTTTCTTATTTTTGCTTAGCTCTCTCCTCTTGTTTTTGTTTCCTTTTTTCTAGTATGTCCTTCTTCTCCAGTTCTTTCTTTACTTTGTCTTATTCCTTTTATTTTTTTTGTTTTCTCCACACAGTACCTGTTATTACAAAAGACGATTTTTTATTATTTCTTCTTTCTTTCCTTTCTGGTGTTTGGGGAGAGGTCAGGTGCTCGTTGATGCTTACGTTCGAATTCGTGTCTGAGTTGACAGGTTCACTGTTATCGAACGATATTTCTTCAAGTATAATATTTTCGTTGTTTGGAAAGCTGGTCAATATAATAGGGTCATTATTTACGTCAGATAAAATTTTCTGATCCGAAATCAAATATGGATTTTTTTGAAGATCGCCCGATATATTAATTTCAATGAATTCGTTTCGTACCAAACTATTGTCTTCATTAATTTCTTTTCTGACTTCACTGGAATTTTGAACATTTTGTTTTGTATTTTCTACAACCTTGTTGTTGAAATTGAATTTTAATCAATATTTTCCTGTTTCTTCTTGATAAATTCCTTCCAAAGTTCATTTAAGACATCAGTCTTGAATTGCTCCATATGCATTCCAACAATATACTTAAATGCTGTATACGCAATTGTGGCAGTATCAGCTGGTTCTTCAATATCCTCAAAAGGTTCTATAGTCTTGATTTATTGGCCTCCTAAGCACTTCGAATAGTCTATTGAATCTGTATTAAAAAGGTATAAACCAGTGGCTTTAAATCCATTTTGGATAGTAACAGTTTTAGCATAATCTACAATCACAGATTTATATATTGGTGCAAATTCATTTGTCTTTGATGATTCTGCAAGATTCTCCCTTCTCCAAGCGGATACAGCTTTTTTCCAGACTGTTTAAATCGGTTTGAATGTAGCTACATCAGCTGGCTGGAGTATACGAGTGGCATTTGGATACAAACAAATTAATTTCATATCCAACTTTTTGCATAACTCACTTTCGTCCAATGTAATATACGTACTATGTCCATCTATATATAATATAATTGGCAATTAATTTTTTTTTTTAATAAATGAGGATGAAAAACCTTTTTGATATAATCATTGAAAATCTTGGGTCTCTTGCCTGCAAATATTATAAGAGGAGGATTAACCACACCATCAGCAGAAAAAGTAAACAACATCGAAATATTTCGTTTGGAAGAGGCATGCTCAATCTCATAAACGTTTTTTGAACCTTTTGGAGCTAGAACAGTAGACGTTTTGGGACAGAGATTAAAAAAAGTCTCGTCCGCATTGACTATTCTTGATGGATCGGTGAGAATATGTTCCTAATCTTTTGAAATGAGATATATATGAATATCTGAAAACCATTTTCGAATATCTTTCTCTGCAACATCAGAACTTGCTGATGTGACAGGTTCTGAAGTTCGTTCAGCTGAAACTGAGCAACGTCTTAAAAATGATTTACACTGATCCTCCGCTGGGCAGTTTTTTATAAAGGAGTTTTTTCTAGGTGCTTTGTCGAAGGATGCTTCAACAGACAATTGGATATCTTCTTTGCGCTTTGGAAATATTTTTCTGGAACTATTTATAGCCTAATCTACTAGAACTTTTTGGAAGTCTTGTTGGGATGATGGGACCAATAGGTAGTATTTCTAATGAAACTGACCTAAGAGCTCCATATGTCTGATTTTTATTCAACCCGATGATGATTTCATACCATCTGAATATAGCGAAGGATAATATCAATCTCTCCACTATTCTACTTTCTAGTCGGGTTTTGTTGACCTCTAGTGTTACGTTAGTTTATTTTCGACTACTGTTCAAAGTGATTATTTGTGTTATCTTATCATTATTGTATTTGTATTGTATTGCGTTGTAGAGTTTTCGACTCGACCATAAACTCATTTCCGCAATTATTCAGGCTGGAAAATTTCAGTATCAGCTTATTTGTCTATTTGTGTTGGATAAGCATTTTTTAAATTGACTGCTGAAAAACTCATTTCATAAGCAAACATGAAGAACTCGATGATCAAATGATCAAATTTCAAGGAATGAATAATTTTTTTCTGAGGAAACCAATATGAAAAAAAAACTAATCTTATAGCAATTCTGAATGGGATCAAAATGTGATAAAAATTCTTTTGTATCTGAGAGCAATTTTTGTTTGAGATTCCCACATCTGATAGAGTTTTTCCAATTACCCAAAAAAATTTAATTCTCCATTTTTTCATATCATATGTAGAGATCCAAAAGTTTCCTCAAATCTTTGTTTCTCCACATCATTTACTATTTTCGGTGATTTTACTTCTCAATACTTCAGACATTATTATTCTCACCTCTTTCTACTGATTATCAGATTATTCCATTCAATACCAATGTTCACTAGTGAAGTAGGAATTTGGACGGTATGTGTTTGGCCCTTGTATTGTAGTTATTGGCCACCGACCAACGATTCACAATACACATCCAATAGATTTACAATGCAATCTGGTAATAACTTGGGATTTCAAATAAGCAGGACATATTTCACGTCAGTGGTGTTTTTGGTAGTAAATGGTCTCCTTGGCCAATAACTAGAATTTTACCAAATTATTTTTTAGTGTTGAAAAGGGAAACATTCTGAATTGAATATTGATAGAAAGATGTAGTTCAATGTCCGCGTTGCTTTAGCCGGGGAAGTAGTTATTTTCTGTTAGACATTCACAAAAAATAACTTCATTTTAATCGTGGATTTTTCAATTCACAGAAAAATCATTCTATCAATATTCAATTGAGAATGTTTCCCTTTTCAACATGAGTATCCCACAAGAGGTTATCTTGACGAAGGAAGATAGTGACTAAAGTTTATCTTTCAGTCGCAGATGTTTCCACATCTGATTTTATGAACATCCTGTTTATATTTTCAACAAATCTATTTTTTAGTGATTGGCCACCCAATAATTATCATAATTTTTGAGGTTAGAGTATTGAAAACTGTTTCATTTGAGTCTCCAATACCTATTTCAAGGGAACAAATAAGCAAAACAACAGCTTATCTTGAATATATCATACTGTACTCACACTTGTAGCACCAAGTTTTTAACTTTCTACTTGAAAAATAACTCGTGCATCAGGAAACCATATTAACTCCATGAACATTTCCCGCTATTTTGGAGCTATATTGCCCAATTTTCAGTTTATGTGAAGTTAGCCATACTTTTCCAGCCACGGTTTCTGACGTGTAGACTGTCGACTGTGGGATAGCGTGTTTTTACTCACCGTGTTGCCAGATTAATCAAATGGATTTCCCTCAAAAAATAACAATCTCCCCTTGCGAATGAGTGGGTTGCGCTGCCACGAAAATAAAAACCATTGGGAAATCCCAAAAAAAGACGCGCTGTCACGGGAAGAAAAATATAATTGAAAGGAGGATATCACAATGCATAAAATACGATGAATGGGATTTTTTGGACGGCCGTTTATAACAGAAAAAAAAAAAATAACTTCTCGGTAGATAAAAAGTCAAGAAAGAGTCGCGCTGCCACAAATTCAAGAAATTGGAAAGGGGACATCAGAATGCATTGAACACGTTGGGAGGATTTCTTTGGACGGCCGTTTATAACGGATAAAAAAATTTAAATAATTTCTCGGACTATAAAAAGTCAAGAAAGAGTCGCGCTGCCACAAAAACAAAAATACCATTGAAAAGAGGACATCAGAATGCATTGAACACGTTGGAATGATTTCTTTGGACGGCCGTTTATAACGGATAAAAAAATTAAAATAATTTCTCGGACTATAAAAAGTAAGAAGGAGGCGCGCTGCCACGAAAACAAAAAAACCATTGAGAAGAGGACATCAATATACATAGAAGGTAATCAATGGTTCTCTTTGGACGGCCGTTTATAAAGAAAAAAAAATTAAAATAATTTCTCGGACTATGAAAAGTAAAGAAAGAGTCGCGCTGCCACGAAAACAAAAACACCATTGGAAAGAGGACATCAGAATGCATTGAACACGTTGGAAGGATTCCTGTGGACGGCCGTTTATAACGGATAAAAAAATTAAAATAATGTCTCAGACTATAAAAAGTTAAGGAGTCGCGCTGCCACGAAAACAAAAGAACCATTGAGAAGAGGACATCAATATACAGAGAAGGTAATCAATGGCTTTCTTTGGACGGCCGTTTATAACAGAGAAAAAAATTAAAATCATTTCTAGGACTATGAAAAGTCAAGAAAGAGTCGCGCTGACACGGAAACTAAAATACCATTGGAAAGCGGATATCAAAATGCATGGAAGATAATGATTGGCTTACTTTGGACGGCTGTTTATAATTGAGAAAAAATTTAAAATATTTTCTAAGACCATAAAAAGTCGAAAAAGAGTCGCACTGCCACGAAAATAAGAATGCTATTGGAACGGAGGCGTCAAAATGAATGTATTATATCAAATGATTTTCTTAGACGGCCGTTTATAATAGGAAAAAAAATTTTTTTGTGACTTGAAATTTAAAACATAAATGAATTTATTTGGACGCGTGTCTATTCAATTGAAATGAAAGTTATTCTCCTGGCTGTGAAAATTCGACGAAGAGTCGGGTTGAGGAAATGGAAATACACATAAAGAAGTGTTTAGAATTTTGACTGTGGAGAACTCCTGTACAATTAGTGATGCAAACATAAGTCGCATATTTGTTCCTCCGGATGCAGTACAGAAACCCTTTTGCATGTTTAATGATACATTCTCATGCAGTTTTCACATTTATGAATGTCAATTCCAAATATTTGTATCGATCTACCGCAGAACAAACATTCATTCGTCATTGAATCGGATGCCCTGATGATAACATTTTGTATGTGATTTCGATATTGAATCATGTCAATATCATTTTCTAATGATTGTCCATTAATGAACTTTTCGAAGAAATATAAAATAAAAGGGCCACAGTTGAAACCATATATTTGTCTGTCATGACTCAATAATTTACATGACCAATCATCAATCCCAATCAATTCGTTATTAACTTCCTCGTAATACTGCAAATATCTCAAGAATTTATTCATAAACTTGATTCTTTTACAGTGCTACGGGAAGGGTTGAGAAATATGAATTCTTTTTTCGAAAAATCTACCAAGCAGAGACAGAAGTGGTGAAGACTCGGTTGTGGAGTAACGTCTGAATAGTTTTGTAACACCGGTAGAACTAATTTATCACTGTTAATTCGAAAAAATCTTGTATCATCATGGTTTTCACCTGCCGAGAATAAAAAAAGTCTCGATGCCAATATGCACGGAACAACCTGGTACTCTTGGATGGCACTATTCAGAAGATTCAGGTAGATGTCTATTAAAAAATTCGTAAGCCACTGATTTGTGGACAGAATTTGGAAATCATCACTGGTCATTTCATTAACAGTACAGGAAAGTTCCTCAAAATGCGCTATTATATAATTTTTCCTAATATCCCTATAAAATGTGTGGTCTGCGACTTGCCCATTGTACAAGATATTTATAGAGTTTTCGCTTCTCCATTCATATAAAAGAGGTGTTTTCGTTATACATGCTAAATGGGGTAGCATGTAAAAGTTGAAAAATTTTTGTACCTCATTCAGAATGACCTCCCAAGTATTTTCATCCCTCGCTATCCTCTCAGTTTTGATGCCCCTGAAAGTATAGATTATGGAGTCGATTTCCAAAAGTCCCTGTACTTGAAAATAATACTCGTGTGAAGTTTTCAGTTTTTCGCTGGCTTTGTCAACATATGGAAGAAGTCCTTGTTTGATAGCAATATCAGGATCCATATTTCTAATTTTAAACGGGCACTTGATTTCAATAATTCCGTTTTCCCCTACCAACCCATCTGGGGAGCCAGCAATATACTGAAAATCTTCATGAATAACTAATCCAGCAGTTTCGCAATGGATATTATTTATATTTTCGTACGCTATTCTTGCACTACTTTCATTGATGCACTACTTTCATTGTATATTGATGTTCTCTTTTCAATGGTATTTTCGTTTTCGTGGCAGCGCGACTCTTTCTTTACTTTTTATAGTCCGAGAAATTATTTTAATTTTTTTATCTGTTATAAACGGCCGTCCAAAGAAATCCTTCCATCGTGTTCTATGCATTTTGATGTCCTCTTCTCAATGGTATTTTTGTTTTCATGGCAGCGCGACTCTTTCTTTACTTTTTATAGTCCGAGAAATTATTTTAATTTTTTTATCTTTTATAAACGGCCGTCCAAAGTAAGCCATCGAATACCTTCTATGTATATTGATGTCCTCTTTTCAATGGTATTTTTGTTTTCGTGGCAGCGCGACTCTTTCTTTACTTTTTATAGTCCTAGAAATTATTTTGATTTTTTTCTCTGTTATAAACGGCCGTCCAAAGAAAGCCACCGAATATCTTCTATGTATATTGATGTCCTCTTTCAATGGTATTTTTGTTTTCGTGGCAGCGCGATTCCTTCTTGACTTTTCATAGTCCGATAAATTATTTAAATTTTTTTCTCTGTTATAAACGGCCGTCCAAAGAAATCCTTCCATTGTGTTCTATGCATTCTGATGTCTTCTTTCCAAGGGTATTTTTGTTTTCATGGCAGCGCGACTCTTTCTTTACTTTTCATAGTCCGATAAATTATTTAATTTTTTTCTCTGTTATAAACGGCCGTCCAAAAAAATCCATTGATCACCTTCTATGTATATTGATGTTCTCTTTCCAATGATATTTTTGTTTTCGTGGCAGCGCGACTCTTTCTTTACTTTTTATAGTCCGAGAAATTATTTAATTTTTTTATCTGTTATAAACGGCCGTCCAAACGAATCCTTCCATTGTGTTCTATGCATTTTGATGTCTTCTTTCCAATAGTATTTTTGTTTTCATGGCAGCGCGACTCTTTCTTTACTTTTTATAGTCCAAGAAATTATTTAAGTTTTTTTATCTGTTATAAACGGCCGTCCAAAAGAATCCTTCCATCGTGTTCTATGCATTTTGATGTCCTCTTTCCAATGGTATTTTTGTTTTCTTGGCAGCGCGACTCTTTCTTTACTTTTTATAGTCCAAGAAATTATTTTAATTTTTTTATCTGCTATAAACGGCCGTCTAGAAGAAGCCATTGATTACCTTCTATGTATATCGATGTCCTCTTTCCAATGGTATTTTTGTTTTCGTGGCAGCGCGATTCCTTCTTGACTTTTTATAGTTCAAAAAATTATTTCAATTTTTTTCTCTGTTATAAACGGCCGTCCAAAGAAAGCCATTGATTACCTTCTATGTATATTGATGTCCTCTTTCCAATGGTATTTTTGATTTGACATCGCGACTTTTTTTGGTATTTCCCAATGGTTTTTATTTTCGTGGCAGCGCTACCCACTCATTCGCAAAGGGAGATTGTTATCTTTTGAGGCAAATCCATGGTGAGTTCGAAGCATGGAAACTATACCTGCATATTCAATTAGAAAGTGTGGCTGGGTTTGTTTTATCGAATCCAGATTTTATTTGATCAATCTGGCAACACTGTGAGTAAAAACACGCTATCCCACAGTCGACAGTCTACACGTCAGAAACCGTGGCTGGAAAAGTGTGGCTAACTTCACATAAACAATTTCCAACGGTTTGTTGTAACGGAAGGAAAACTCTTGCCACATTTCATTGATTATACGGAAGAAGTTACTAATTGTGTTTATTTCTTAATAAAACCGTTTGAATAAGAAATGGCCAATAAATCTCCAAAGGCCAATCACTGCCCCTTTAACCTTATTTGTAGTTTGTTCTAGCGTATTTAATATTCATAATATTCTTCTTTGCCTTCTTGGCAGAAACCTTCGACAATTAACATTCACCCTCTTTTCACTGAAACAAAAACAGCTAAGGTAACTAGTATAATAGAGAGACATCAGTGAATAAGTGCATGTCAAAGTAATTCACAATGCGATATTTAACGGAAACCCATTCCATTGAAATTCTGATAATGATTGGTTACAGGAATATGTGTTACGGTCAAATGGAAGTTGTCAACATTTTTTATCAGAATCATACGGAGTTGATGAATATATCACAAGGAAGAACCATTAAAAAAAGCCCAAATCTGTAAATTATGATGTAAAGATAAATATTTCATTGAATAAACAAGAGAATCAAATGTCTAGGTCACGCCAAATTGCTCAAGAAAGTAATGTCTGTCATTGAACTGTTCTGAAGTGTCTCCATGATGAAGAAATATATCCCTTCAATCGGGATCACAAAAATCGCTTCATGTTACATACACATGAGGACTCGTGTGGTCAAATAATTCACCACTCAGTATATGTGTAGCATAAACTATCATTCAATAATTCAAAAAATGTTATAAACTTTCGTTAGTGAATTCGAAAGAACTCCAATGTCAGCAATGCTGAGAACCCTACTTGTTATTTATTCTGGCTCCCCTATCACATATTTTTCTATAGATGTTCTCGGATTCCACTTACCAAGTAACTGACTAATTGGTTAGAACTATATTCTGTCATTGTTATAGCAAACCTAACTACATCTTCTTCTGCAGGTACCATCTCCATTTAATGAAGGTTGGCGACAATTTCGGCATACTTATTGCGGTCCTGAGTGGTACGAATTAAAGATTATGTGTTCATACCGGTCCAGTCGCGTATGTTTTTTAACCATGAATGTTGTCTGCGTCCAGGACCATGTTTTCCTTCGATTTTTCCTTCTGTTAATAATTTCAGTATATTATACTTGTTATTACGGTATATGTGGCCCAGAAAAGCGGTCTCTCTTCGCTTTATTGTTGTAAGTAACTCTCTCTCCCTTCTCATACGTCTAAGCACTTCATCGTTAGGTATATGTTGAGTCCATGATATTTTTAGTAGTCTGCGGAAGATCCACATTTCAAACGCCTCGATTCTGTTCATGGTGTCCACTTTTAATGTCCATGCTTCTGCTCCATACAAGAGAACTGAGTGCACGTATGCCTTCACAAAATGGTATCTCAAGTTTAAGCTCAGGGTTGCGTTACATAATAGGTTTTTCATCTTTATGAATATAGCTCTAGCTGGTTCTATACGTGATTTCACTCCGACGTAACTACATAACAACGATTTATTTCAATGTCGAACGAACACCCAGGTTCGTACTCAGTCTTCGAAATTACCTTATTATCAAGCGAAAGCGAGGGAAACAATGTCATTGTTACTGATGAACCGTCGTATCATTATCGATTATTGGACAGCATCCCACTTTTTTTAAACGGACTAAAAAGTATAAAATAATTTCTCCTAACTCCATACATATTGTCCTGAAAATTTGTGGTTGTGAATTTTCAATAGTCATAAAAATCCTTGTGAGATTTAAACCGAAAACCTTGGGGCACATGCAATAAATATTTGAGGCATGAATAGTTCACCTTATTTATAAAAAAAATTGCACTGCAGATTATATGAACTGCCATCGCTACTCCCTACACTCCTTACTATTATCTATTGCATGCGCCCCATGTTTTTCATTTTGAATCTAAGTATTTTTATGGTTATTGAAAATTTACATAACACATTTTCAGGGAAATTTGTATGGTGTTAGGAATCTGTATGGGGCTAAAATACATTATTTCATACTTTTTAGTCGGCTTTGAAAATGTAGTATATTAAAAAAATATTCGAATGAGTATCTTCTTCTTTTCAGTCCTGTGTATGTGTGAAATTTTGCAATCCATTTCGAACATTTCGAAGAGAATATTACAGAAATATGTGTCAAATTGTGGGTTTATTTCAGTTTCTTTTGACCTGATCATATATGTCCGTTGGTTTGTCATCTAGTTCTAAGTTATGTTTTGAGTTTGAAGTCTCTAGCTCAACAGGATGTGAGTTCCGAATCGATCGTTCCTTACTATAATTATCATCATTACAGACGAACAAGCGAACAAACAGACAGACAATAAAGCGAATTCTTAATATATTATCATCCAGTTCTGAGCCATGTTTGAAGATTCAAGTCCCTAGCTGGCTCATCAAAAAGTAAATTCAAAATAGATTGCTCCTTGCTATAATTATTATTATAGACAAAAAAAACGAAGAAATATTCAAGCGATGATTAATTTTCTTCTATGCTATGTTTGAAGTTTCAAGTCTTTATCTCATCGAGAAGTTAGTTTAAAAATCGATTGGTGGCTAATAGTAGAGGAGACCGTGGGAGATCGACCCTCACCGATCTGATAACTCGATGAGACATATTTTTTATCAAATATAATTTATAAACAAATATGCCTATGATAACTTGCCTATCGAAAAGTGTTCATAGCTATTTTTAATTGAATTAATTTCAATCAATTTTCTTTCATCACCTTCACTCTTTTGATAACCGAATGAGTTCCAACTCAACTGATAGTTTTCAACACACCGAATATGCCTAGGTAGGCTTGCCTACTCATTTCTGTGCAAGGCTACCTGGCAAGCAGATGTGAACAGGTAAGTCAATATAGGTAACTACACCGATCTGTTAACCAATCGAAATTGATATCATAGGTGAGATAATTTAATCACAAAACCAATCGTATAGGCTTGCCTGCAAAAAATCGTACATAAAATATTATTGCCAAGGAATGAAATTTCAGAATTCAAGCTATTTGATAGGTGCGAGAGAGAAAGTAGAGCGTCCGAGGTCCGTGTGATAGAACAGGACACAACATAGCAGCTGCACGCTACCTGGTTGTGATCACACAGCGGCATTTTATCGGAAAGGTAAAGTTCGGCCACTTAAACTGTTCTCCAAAAATGAATCATACCAAAACATATTTGCGTCATTACCAGATGAAGCTGATATTTTCATAAATGAAAAAATGCAGGCCGTTCAGGAGTTTACCGCTCATATGTATGGTATAAAAAATTGCACTAGTGTGAATAACGCCAGGTATTGCATTTTTATGAGCAGATAATGAGCACTTTTTGAAAAAAGTAAACAGTCATGACTCCAACAATTTGCCACCATGCTGGTTTTCCTCAATCCAAAAAATTTTACGAACGATTTATGTCAATTCTATGTGGCTCCATGCGACTGATCAAGATTACTTAAAATTGCGCCCTGAAAACTGTGGTTGGCTTTTAGACGATGGTCATTTTAAACCAATTGGATTTGTTGGGGACCAAACACCCTCAAAAATTGATGACATCGCACAAATCATGGATAATGGAGATGAAGAAGAATTATTAGAATCTGATGTGCATTATTTAGCTTCCGGTGATTCCGATGGTGAATAATAAAAATTATAATAAATATTTGAATAAAATTTTTTTTATTTATTTTATATGCTTGAACGCTTTTAACAACATAAATGTATTAAATTTTATTTTTCTATATTGATGATTTTTTTTTAATTCATTATACTAAAATTTTGAAAGTAACACTTATTCTTTTCCGGTTCACTGCATTTATTTGATTATAAATAATAAATAAATTATTCTTTCTTAGTGAAGCGGGAACAAAAAAGTGTTACTTTCAAAATTTCAGTATGATAAATTTAAAAAAACATCAATATAGAAAAATAAAATTCAAAACATTTATGATGTTGAAAGCGTTTATTACAAAGCATATAAAGTAAATAAAAAAATTATATTCAAATATTTATTATAATTTTTATAATTCACCATCGGAATCACCGGAAGCTGAATAATGCACATCAGATTATAATAATTCTTCTTCATCTCCATTATCCATGATTTGTGCGATGTCATCAATTTTTGAGGGTGTTCGGTCCCCAACAAATCCAATCGGTTTAAAATGACCATCGTCTAAAAGCCAACCACAGTTTTCAGGCGCAATTTTAAGCAATCTTGATCAGTCGCATGAAGCCACATAGAATTGACATAAATCGTTCGTAAATTTTGGGTTAAGGAAGACCAGCATGGTGGCAAATTATTGGAGTCATAACTTTTTATTTTTTTCAATAAGTGTTCATTATCTTCTGTTGCGGAATAACTTCTCATAAAAATTCAATACCTGGCATTATTCACACTAGTGCAATTTTTTATACCATACATATGAGCGGTAAACTCCTGAACGGCCTGCATTTTTTCATTTATGAAAATATCAGCTTCATCTAGTAATGACGCAAATATGTTTTGGTATAATTCATTTTTGGAGAACAGTTTAAGTGGCCGAACTTCACCTTTCTGACAAAATGCCGCTGTGTAATCACAACCAGGTAGCGTGCAGCTGCTATGTTGTGTCTTGTTCTATCACACGGACCTCGGACGCTCTACTTCCTCTCTCGCACCTATCAAATAGCTAAAATTCCAAAACTTTATAGCTTGGCAATAATATTTCATGTACGATTTTCAGCAGGCAAGCCTATACGATTGGTTTTGTAAATAAATCATCTCACCTATGATATCAATTTCGATTGGTTAACAGATCGGTGTAGTTACCTATATTGACATACCTGTTCACATCTGCTTGCCAGGTAGCCATGCACAGAAATGAGTAGGCAAGCCTACCTAGGCATATTCGGTGTGTTAAAAACTATCAGTTGAGATGAAACTCATTCGGTTATCAAAAGAGTGAAGGTGATGAAAGAAAATTGACTAATATTAATTCAATTAAAAATAAATTTTGGAAGTTATCATAGGCATATTTGTTAATAAATAATATTTTAAAAATATGTCTCATCGAGTTATCAGATCGGTGAAGGTCGATCTCCCACCGGCTCTTAGACTATAATATTATCATTATTATCATCGAGGACAAACAGACAGAAAGCCAATAGCACGAGTTGAAGCACATGTTTTGAGGCGAGGCAAACTCGGAGTCGATGTTTCATCGCCTACTACGATTTTTTGAAAATGACAATTTACAAGTGGCAATAACTCGACCTTTTCAAATCCAACAACCTATATTTCATTGCAACATTGCATTTTTCAAGAGCTTTTCGTCGACATAGGGTTGGTGGGATCTACTTTGTAAAGTGTGCGACATTTGTTGCAAAATAAAAAATGTTGATAGTTTTTTTCGAAAAAAAGCCGCTGTCGTAAAATTTGACACATCCATGTACTTTCAATAATTGTACACGTCTAATTGTTAATAATGAATTCCACTCGCGAAGAATCAGTGAATATGGTCTACTGTATTGGCGAAGCCGAGAGAAATCCTTCATTATCCATTCCAAAAGTTAAGAGATCGGTTGAACCCACCCGTAGTATGTCTTGTACCAAAAAGGAAATTGTTGGTGGTCCAATCAATGAAGAAAAGGAGCTGCAAGTTTCATTGATCCTACAGAGGAATAATTACCTAAGTATTAAGGGAATAGCAGCAGCAACAGATATTTCACAAAGTAGTGTGAATAGAATAATATTGAAACATAAGTTCCACCCTTTTCATCCGAACCTCCATCAAGAATTGTATGGTTATGATTTTGCAAATAGCGTTGAGTTTTGTATTCGAATAAATGGCATGATTGATGAGAATTATAATGCTTTAAACGGGTTGGTCAACAGAAATAATATGCATTGTTATACACTCGGAAATCCACACTGGTTGAGGATTGATGATCATCAAAAGCGATGGTCGCCTAATGTTTGGGAAATAATTATGAAAAATCACATTTTCTCCGCGAACATCTTCCCAGAATGTTAAAAGAAGTAGATTTGAATATCAAAGGGACCATGTGGTTGCAACACGATGGTGCTACAGTGCATAACCAAAGGAAAGTGCAAGAATGTTTAGATCAATCATATCCTAATCGTTGGATAGGCAGATGGGGTACTATTCCTTTGCCCGCGCGATCACCAGACGTTACTCCTATATATCTTTTTAAGGGATACGTAATGGAGAGGATTTCCAGAGATCGTCTTACAACTAAAGATGATATGGAAAACAGGATCACGGAAGCCTTCCGTTCAACTGATGGAGCAATGCTTGCTAGAATTCTGGGATCATTCAGTAGAAGACTAGCAGCTTGTGTGGAACATGATGGTGGCCTATTTGAACATTAATGAGTAGCCTGTTCTCGACATTCTCATATTGTTTCCTTTTAATCATCCTTTCCTGTTCTTGTAAAGATTACTAGAATTGTTTTCTTTGGGATGTACTCCTGTTTCCATTACCATTTCATTCTGTTGAAACATATTCTTTACAGAATTGTATGAATGTGTCAAATTCTATGAGAGCGGCCTACTCGTTCTTTTTTTTTTTTTAGAAAAAGTCATGAATTTTTTTTATTTTGCAACAATTTTCTCAAATTTTACGAAGTGAAATTTAGGGTGTTGCATTTGGAAAAGTCGATTTATTATTAATATGTAATTTTCAAAGAGCTGTAGTAGGCGACGAAACATCGACTCCCAGATCGCTTGAATCTTGAAAGAGGCGTTTAAATTCTGGAGAATCTAATGAAAAAAAGTTGGTTGATTTACCTTGAATGGTTCAGAAATAAATTATTCTTTCTGTAATCTCAATCTTTCGAGTCTCGATTCTACTTTCTAGTCGGGTTTTGTTGACCTCTATTTCGGAGTATATTTCTGACTGCTGTTCAAAGTGATCATTTGTGTTATTTTATCATTATTATATTATTATCGTATTGCGTTGTTGAGTTTTCGACTCGACAATTAACTCATTTCCGCCATTATTCAGCCTGGAAAATTTCAGTATCAGCTCATTCGTCTAATTATTATGGATAAGCATTTTTCAAATTGACTGCTGAAAAACTCATCAAGTGAGCAAACATGAAAATTTCAAGAAATGAATGTTTTTTTTCTGAGGTAAGCAATACGAAAAAAATCGAATCCTATAGGAATTCTGAATGGGTACCAAATGTGATAAAAAATGCTTTTGTACCTGATAGCAATTTTCGTTCGAAATTCCCACATCTGAGAGAGTTTTTCCAATTTCCCGAAAAAAATTTCATTCTTCATATAATATGTAGGAGTAGAAAGCCAAAACTTTCCACAAATCTTTGTTTCTTCACATTATTTACTATTTTCGGTGATTTACTTCTCAATAATTCAGACATTATTATACTCACCTCTATTTTCTAATAATCAGATCATTTCATTCAATACCAATTTTCACTACCCCTTCATTCTTTTGTAAATCCATGCATGCTTCGGTATACAATATTCCAGCATGGATCCAACATCTTAGCAGCAGATATTTCGTGAACAAAAATCAACATTTACAGCAACTAACTCGTTTTTGAATACCTTGGTGAAATACATGGAAGGCGGCTAATGACCTATTGAGATCTTCTGTGACCTCAGCAAGACATTCAATTGCATAAATAATGATAATTTGATAGCAAAATTAAACCAATATGGTAAAGAAGGAAGGATATTCTTTGGTATTTGCAGACGACACTGGTATGATAATCTCTGATAAAAATGAAAATTGTCTGAAGCAGAAATGTTCTGATGTATTCGATGGTGTCAATTCGTGGTTCAGCCAAAACTCATTTTTCTACAATTCGTACAAGACAATACTCCTATGCTTCCATAATCATGAAAAAATGTGTATGAAACTAACATAATGGATTGTTTCATTATGATGAACAATCAAAATTCTCAAGCCTCTTTATAGAAAGGTGCCTAAGTTTCAAAGAACATTGCGAATAATTGGTTGTTAACTTTTCAGCCAGTAATTTATTTGAAAACGTGATATGTGTTATAGAAGTTCAGCAGCTACTGAACGTCTGTTATGCCAATGTGGAGTCTCATTAAAAGCAATCTCCAAAAGTGTTTATCAACAGAAAAAATATATGGGTCTTTTGGTGGACATCCCCAAACAGAGTTACGGTAACACCAATGAAGCACGCAGATTTTTTTCGAATCCAGAGGTTGCTTCGAATATAACCGAAAAAATCAATCTCTGATTGAACGCTCCGACACTGTCTTAAGAACATGCGGATACGCTGTAAACGTGAAAGCATTCCAAGAGCATTGCGCAGAATCAGCTCAGTTATACGTGGACGAATACAACTGGTATTATATGACACGTATCTTACATAAAATACTCATGATGCAGCATCACGAAGGCAGCCCATAGAGCAACTTCCAAAGGTAGCCCAAGAGGCTCGGAACAAGGATTCAACTAAATTCCGTGAGTCACAAATAAAATTTATGCAGAAAAAAAAAACAGTACAGAGATGCTGCAGATGGTCTTGATATCTTCCGATCCTTCATCAGCAGTCACAACTTAACAAAGGCTGAATTGAGTGGAAACTTGCCTAACGAAGTCTAAGCTCTCTTGAAAAACCCATCTCCGAACATAAGGGTTGAAAATTGCTTTCATTTATACTCATCATAATTAGGTTTCGAGGTAGCGGGAATAGGACACAATGAGTAGTCTGAATATCAAATTGCCGACGTTTCGACGTTTATTTGGCGTCTTTATCAAGGCTGAAAATACATGAAATGTTTAATATCTCATGTTTATAAAAACATGATTGTTAAAAGTTAACACACAAGGGAACAGAAATATGGTGAAAAACAACAAACAACTATCACCAAATGGTCACCACATATATGATAAAATATAACAAGATACGAGAAGTGACATAAACCATCAATTGAAATAACTGCAAATAAAAGCAAATAAAAATCTACCTTTTCAATGGGTCAGACGAAATTGTTTTCCAATAGATCGATTATTTCACTGAAAATCCACATGGTTTATCAAATGACGGATTTGTTGGTGTCATTTGATAAACCATTGTGGATTTTCAGTGAAATAATCGATCTATGGGAAAACAATTTCGTCTGACCCACTGAAAAGTAGATTTTTTTTTTTTTTATTATTTCAATTAATGGTTTATGTCACTTCTCGTATCTTGTTATATTTTATTATAAATGTGGTGACCATTTGGTGATAGTTGTTTGTTGTTTTTTTACCATATTTCTGTTCCCTTGTGTGTTAACTTTCAACAATCATGTTTTTATAAACATGAGATATTAAACATTTCATGTATTTTCAGCCTTGATAAAGACGCCAAATAAACGTCGAAACGTCGGCAATTTGATATTCAGACTACTCATTGAGTCCTATACCCGCTACCTCGAAACCTATTTCTAATTGAAGGACGCTAACACTACAGACTCATTATAATATTGATTTTTGTCATTTGATGGTTAATTAATATGGATGTTTGTAATATAACATGACTTCATTTCATCCTCTCATTTAAAATAGTACTTGAATAACATAAAATATCCATCACGTTTCATGATCTATTTCTCAAAGAGACGTTGAAACTATTATTGATTGAGCTCATTTTATCTTCAAGATACTTCATCTGAGTTCCTATTACATTCATTTCGAATCAATATAATTAGGAAAATTGAAATCCCAATTCAAATAATTTTGATAGGCTGGAATGAGATTTCAACCTTTGTGCGCTAGGGCGAAATGATCCTGATGCAAAGAGCAAAAATCTCATTTTAGCTTGCATTCAACTAATTGAAGATTGAGGGACTCGAACTAGCATCAGAGAAAAATGTAGCTGCACTTTTCACAACCAAAAGGAGATTGGGTCCTTTTCAATTCAACGAGCAAGTATCAAGTATCTAGGAGATGTGCTAGATACGACGCTTACCTTTGCTGTACATTCAGTGTAGAGGAGAGCCGCAGCCCTGCCGGTCTTATGCCAAACAACAAAGGACTCCAAGCATAAAAAAATAAGATGATAATGAGCGTAGCCCAATCCAGATCATGAATGATTTACCCGCTTGGCATAACGTAACGTGTTATCGGAAACTGATAGCATATAATATAAGATGCTCATCAGAATTTGTTCTACATACAGAACAATCTCCTCGGATTGAGTTGGTCCAATAGCCGGAGTACTATCCATCGATCTACTCATCCAGGAGAGAAGATGAAAATATGAAAGGAAGGGCAAACCTCACAGCCAGGTGGGATGTATGGGAGATGAACAATACGACTGATATGATACCCACAATGGGAAATTTGTGATGCCAACGGTATGGAGAAGTGGATTGATACATAAGAGAAACTATCTGCATTGCAGAGTGAGGGACGATGCAGAACATACGATGTTCATATGCAATTGGTGGGAGATAAGTAGACAAAAATTAGTTGCAGCAATGGGAACCTCGAAGAGAAAAGATGAAAAGAACCTATAAAATAGTAAGGCATATTATTTTTAACTAAGACATAGAGAGGCGAGAGAGAGAGAGAGAGAGAGAGAGAGAGAGAAAGAAGATAAAGACAGAAAATAACGAAAGTGGTGAAAAAGGCCGTTGGTAATATGACAGCTCACCCATTGGAATAATGCAAAAGCAGAATCAGAAAATACAATAGTATACAAAGTATTCCATCTTAATGTTTGGTTCAATCTCAAATATCCTATATACAGAGTTTCTTGACACAACTGTTTTCTTGGTTCTACTCACCTGATAATTGGTTCTCCAAGTAACGAATTGAACTGGATAGCAAAAACTACTTGTGATGAATTTATAGCAACTTCACAAATGAATATTCATTAGATGTAAAATGAAAACACAGCCTTGTATTCTGTTTTGGAAATTAACATATAATCTGGGGGAAGTAAAACATTATTTTCATACACAACGCATCGAAAATGAGAAAGGTGTCTCTTTGAGCATTTGTTATCAACGTCTCCTCTCCAACGACTGGTACGATTTGAAAGAAATACAATAACATACGATCCTACCTAGATGTTCAAGAACCTTCTCCAAAGATTTGAAAACCACCTCTGTTTCTGAATTGCCAAGTCCTGCGTTGAGAATGAGTGGCTCAATATCGAATCTTTCGAATTTATTCGTAAATTCCTTATAATTGCGTATCAGAGAACCTTAGGATTTTTTTACATTTCTTATTATTTTTGGGATGTGCTGGTTGAATGTTCGTTTGCTATTAAAATAATCCCAAAATCTTTGAATTCGCTCTCTTGACGCATTATCGTTCATGTACATTGTGAATATGGTTTTGATTTGGCGAAGTCTAAGCATGGCACTCATACTCAACCAAATTAGAGCAGAAGAAAGTTGATGATACATTATATTACAAAAAAATCAGTTGTCGTATTATTGATAATGATACTATTTTTTGGAATTAAAAGATAATGAGAGAGAGAAAAAAAACAAAGCAGAAAAATTGTGTTTCCTCAACATAGGGTAGTTTATTCATTTACATTATCTGTTGTTCATTTGTTTGCTCAACAAATGACAATTATATTTGACTTTATTGATATTTATTGACCTGAATTCTTCCTGAAATTAAAAGATGAAGTAGTATTCGAGTAACCATGTTATGCCATTTAGTGTCTATTATAAGGTACCTCTGTATGTACACATATCAGCCAAAGGTTTCGGCCGCTGCGTATGGTAAAATATAATGCTCATATGATGCTGCCGGTCTCAAAATTCTGACAGAGCCTGAGCACTCTGAATATCCTGCACAAATCAAACATATTGCGTGAATAGGTTCACTACACGTATAGAGACGGCGCTGTTATCGTGGCAACTCCACACATCAGCGTTTATCTCCATCCTTCCTAAGCCGATTGATACTGATGATGATACAGTTGGCTGCAGTGGACACTGTTGCCATTTCGACAAGCTGGTCGTGTCTTCGTTGCGTGTAGAATGAAATTAATATTTTTCATCAGTCGATATATTTGAAACTGAATGGTAATTTTTTTCAAATGAATCCCACAATAGTATTGCACACACGAGTGGTATTTAAAACAAATCTTAAGTTCCGTACAGCGTCTATAATGAAAACTGTGGAAATGTCCGATCCATTCACGTGTTAGGTATAGGCATCGCGTACAAAAAGACCCATTTTTAATTGCAAATATCTGACTGGATGGTGGATGAATTTAAAAATTCGTGAATCGGTTCAGGAAGGTTATTTTTACACCATACTACAATTTCAGGCGATTTCTAGGATTTTACAAAAACTACAGAGATACTCTGAGCGACTTTCAACCTTATGTAGTTTTATTTTTTCTGACTGCAGTTTGAAAGGACCGCACAGAAAGTCACAGTAGCCAGAGTGCGTTAACACTAAAGAATCTTTTTTTTTTCAATTTATGATAAAATATTGTTGCTTGTTGCTGCGGAATAGTTTCAGGTTTATATAACCTTTTCAACGCGCTTTTATTAGCTTCACATTTATGTATGTAGAGTGCAATCACTATTGAGACAGCATGTTTGGCATTCCCCCTCTTAATGAACAGTTTTTTCCGAATGTGCCCGAAGTAAAACTATTATGATAAATTCCATAAGCATACCAAATTATTCAGTAAAGGCGATACACAAGGTATAGGAAAGTCACAGTTCTATAACTCTTGAATGGAAAAATTATTTTTCGTCAAATCTGTCTCGGGGATCCAGATTAAATGTATATACAAGAAAGTCAAAATCTAAATTGGATGACTTTCGGTTTAGGAGTCTCTAACCAAATATCTGAATCGGAGATTATGGATTTTTTATTCACATTCCAAATGGCGGCTCCAAGATGGAGATCGAGTTTCAAGATTTATAGTCTTATAAAAATTGAAAATTTATATTTTGTTATAAAAAAATACGAATTTTCAAGAATGACTGGAATATTTTTCTGTTATATGTAGAAATCTGGTGACAAATTTTCCTGCCAACAATAAAAACACCTACACAATAATAATTTCTACCAAAATTAAATTAAAATCTGCACTATAATTTTATTAGTTCAACATTGAATGGAATTATTGATAACAATAGAACATTTGAAATTGTAAGCGCCCAGCAGAGACCACGTGGAGGTACGAGCAGCATTCTTTGCCACGGAGGGAGAGGAAAGGATTGTTAATACTGGCAAGGAATATTATTTCAAAAACATATAAATAAATGAATATGTGAATTATTTTGTATCACAGATGGTTGTTATTGTGGTACCACAGGCATCAGGAAATGAAAATGGAAAAAGGAAAAAAAAGTCATATCTATTGGAGAAAATTATTAAAATACTTCAATCAAAACAGAAATGGAGTTTCTGAGTGAAAATGAAATGAATACAAAAAAGTAAGAATCACAAGAAGATCCAAAATAAAACTGAAATTAATAATGAAAAAATTAGGATTATGAAAAACGATATCAAGATTAAAAAAAACGAAATTAATACCGAAAAAACAGAATTTTAAAAACTCTGAGAAACCGAAATAGATAAAATAAACAGTATAAGAAGTTGATAGAAAGTCAGATTCTGTTATTCTTCATTCTCATGACTATTAATAGTGGGACTTCCACATTCTGATTACCTTTTGTTTCTAACTTTCCGCAAAAGAACAAAAGTGGATTGCAGGAGGATTCTCGCTCAGTTATGGACAATGAACTGTTGCAAAATTGAATAAATTACACTACGTGAAAAATACATTTCATAGACAATTTAAGTATGAATATCCCTGTAGATATATATGTACCCACTTTGAGGATTCTCATTGTATAAAAAGAAAAAACAAATGTCGATTTTGTTGAATTGAAGTAACAGTTGTCATTCAGTTTTTATATTTTCCCTATGTATTTGTACCTTATTTTGAGCTGTTTTGCAGCATTAAAGCTTTACCATCTCCTTACGAATACGTGCATCATTTGGGTTGAAAGAACTTGTGAGTCGTTGTTGAGCGGGTATCTTTTATATCAAATAGTGAAAGTACCCACTTATTAAACTAACAAACATAACTTTTCAACCGCTGCATGTCGTGCCACTGGCTATAAAGTTAAGGATAACTAGAATGGAGTTATTGCTATTCGCTCACTTTTCATAATGAATCTACCTTCACGAATAGCAAATTATATCCCTAAATTTGTAATGGCACAATATTCCCTATAATATCTCATAATTTCACATTTACACCCTATAAAAGTAGCTCATTTGAAGAACACCAACCAAATAGAGGATTTATATCATTTTGTAGATTTCGTGATTTTCTGTATATTTTCATATAGTCTGCAAAAAGGAGTTTTTACGAATAATTGAAAAACATATATCAATAATGAAGAAAAAAATATAAGACACTCCAGGTTTGAATATTTGCAGTTTTTCATAGCCGACCTGTAATTGTCTATTACTTAGGTAGGATTTTTCCAATAATTGAATGTTATCGGATTTACCAAAGTTTCCTTATTAGTCCAAACTTTGTACGGTATCCCTGGAATCAGAATATATTCCATGACGATTGTCGAGTGGATTCGAAGTATATTGTGTGAACGTATGAACATTCGATACCGCACTTCTCGATTTCATAAAACCATGTTGAAATTCGGTCAACCAGTTACCAATGATAGTGTGAGTCAAACAGAATAATCAAATATATTCTGGAAAACTGATATAAGTGCTATAGACCTATAATTATGGATATATCCAGATTTGGAGGCATGAAGTTAGAGAAGTAGCAGTGTTACGAAAAACAATACAGTACGATACTGCATTGCTTATTACACGCCTGACAAACCAGTGACGTAATGACGAGTTACCAAAAGTTTAATGGTTTCCTAGAAAGTCACCACCGATAATTTTCTGCTATTAAGGATGTTTATATAATGCATCGTACACGAGCAAGTACAGTACAGTTCAGGCCATTTATTCAATGTGTATTCAAAACCGTGTCTTGGGCAGAAAAATTGGTGCAGTGCAGTGCCTGGTATATTTTGGACAGTGAATTTGGATTTGTCCATTCGTCAGAGTAAATTATTGTGTTGTTTTCGTGAAGTGTAACTGAACGGACTATTGCAATGAGTCACCAACCGCAGATCCGTAATAATATGTTATGATATTTTTTTATGAAACTCCTATGGAATTGTATTGATATTATTATATACATATACTTCCAAACTGTAGGCCATGATTGACAAAGATATACCGATTTTTTTTCAATACGTGAAGTCCGCAATAGAAAGTATGATACTAAAACTTCAACTTCATTCCAAAAAAAATCGCTCTCTATGTATTATAATGAAATTGACCAAAACATTATATGTGCTGAGAGAATAAGGAATTGTTACCATCGCATTGAGAATTTCTCAAAGGAGTATCAGAATAAACTGTTCAATGAACCCACCAAATTTTGTTCTGATATCTCTAGAAAAATGAATTGAAGATAGATCCTATGAATTTCGCTTTCATTGCTTCGCCTGAAGTATGTAGAAACGAAAAATCTGTTCGATATAAAAATACAAAAATATGCATATCCAAATACTTCCTGATTACTGAATAAAAATAGGTTGAAATTGGTCAAACTATATAGCGTGTGTCCACGAATTCACAAGCACCCCCTGGCTACTATATCTCCATTATTTATAATTTTAATTTAACGCTGAAAATAAGTCTCCGCACGAAATTTTAGGTTGCGCGCGCGGCGTCAAAAGCGAGTACGACACATTAATTGATTTATTTAAGGTATTAATTTTTTTTTTTCAGATTTGAAAAAATTATGGTGTATTCTGAACACTATAAATAAGTTATTCCCGTTGGAAATTTCACTTAAAGTTGATTTTTCAACAAGTTAAACGACTGTTAACTAACAAAATTTTCTCACATTCTCTCTTAATTGTAAATGAAAAATAAAGGTTTAATAATTGTCGTAAAATTTTTTCGCTTCGTAGAGTCTTTTTTATATAATACATAACAAGATCACGCCATAGAATTGAGAAAATATTCATACTTTGTTATAATAATTTTTGTACTGAACAAAACAAAAAATCCAAGTGATGTTAAAAATTTTTTTTCTTAATCACCATATTATCTTTTTTTTTAATACAAGATATAAATTGATTTGAAAATAAAAAAAATCCCGCCATTTGTTGATAAATTTTGTATAAACAAATCGATTATTTCAATATTAAAAAATAAATTCACAACTTAATCATATTACAAATATTAGGATTTAAAAAAAGTTTCCTCTACAATTTTCAATTGTATCCAACAATCAAGACATACCATTGTCACTGTCTGGCGCATTAGGTGTTATCTATGTAAATAGTGACTTAATTGTGGAAGTGCCTTGAATAATAAAACGGTACTGGAAACGCTTATCATCCTTGAAATTACAGCCTGTCTGGCTGATTACCGTCGAGTAGCTCGAAAGTATCTCACACAGAAAATGAGTAAATATATATATATATATATATATATATATATATATATATATATATATATATATATATATATATATATATATATTATATATATATTTATTCTAACTTCTTGTACATCCGGTACTCAGTTCATCACACAAAAAAAACTTTTACGATAAGTCCCTATGAAGCCAGAAAAATGAATCACCCACCAATTCATTATAGAATGGCACTATACACCGGTCATTCACGGGTGTGCAAGAAGATGTTTTGGGGTGGGGGAAAGGAAGAAAATCATTGATGGACTCCTTACGGTAGTATGGGACTCGCACTATAAATTTTCGGGTTCCTATGTCCCCTTTTCTCCGGTTACCCACTAAAATCCACCCAGTTGTCTCGTCTGGCCAACACATCCGACGACATTTGGGCCCTCTGGCCCATTGTATCTAGCCTGTTGTTCATTTCTGCAGCAACCATTCCAGTATTCTCGTTCCCTGCTCAAGTTTGCACAGGTCCTTTGCTGGATGTGTGCTGTACAGTCTCGGTTCACCAATTGGTTGCACGAAAACTGACTGTCTCCTGCGGTCCTAAGTCCCGCAGTTGCACAGTATGTGTGATACAGTATATCGTTTCTTGTCGCATAATCCATATGTGAGGTCGCCATTGACCAGTCCCATTCCGTTGAGGTGATTTTTCACTGGAGCATGTCCAGTCATGAGCCCCTGAGTTGTTTCTTGTTCAAGGTTGACACATCTACTGTTTTTTTTTTTTCGACACGGACCTTTGATGTATTTTTTTCCGTGTCTGTTTACTGGAATGTCATTCCAGTATTGTTTGTATTTTTCCTGGATCCAGTCTTCAACTGACTCTCTTGCCATGCGCTTCTGTACCTCAAGGGTCTGTCCTGGACCTAGTTCATTTTCCAATTCTCTTCTAGCGAGTTCGTCGGCTTTTTCATTCCCTGCAAATCTCTGGCAACCAAATCAGCTTGACGCTCTTTTGTTCTGCTAGAATTGTCAGTTCCTCTTTGCAGGTCCATACCAGTTGGGATGTAACTTCCTGGCTACTAAGAGCCTTCAGTGCCGCCTGACTGTCTGAAAGAATGTGGGTCTATACCTCTACTGTTGCTCCCCTGAAGTTTCCCCCTCACACACAAAGATTGCGTAGACCTCTGCTTGAAATACAGAGCTGTGAGTACTCAGTGAGTAGCTAAACTTGGTCCTTGGTTTCTGGAATGAACTCCTGCTCCCGTACTATTCTCCATCTTTGATCCGTCTGTGAACCAGATCTTGTCCTGTGAAGAAGTGTTGAGTTTTGTGTTGTTCCATACAGTTCTGGTCTGGTGTTGCTACACTGTATCACTTGTCAAAGAAGAATCGTTTCGCAATATGATCTGATCTCAGGTCTAACACGTCCCTGTTTGCAATGCTTACGATTCTCATGTGTCCTGTTCCAACGTTTACGTTGTTCAGTGTGTTTTTTTATCCTGAAAGCACCTAGCCTTGCTTCTCCTTTTATCAAGAAGTATAGAGGAGGCAATCCCAGCAGTGTTTCTATGACTGCAGTGGGCGTTGATTCCATTGCCCCTGTAATGTCTACGCAGACAATTCTTTGCACCTTGCCTAGTTTGGTTTTAACGCTCCTTTGGCCCCAACACCAGGAAAGCGTACGTTATGGCCGGTATTACCACCATGTTGTATCGCCAGTGTACCATCTGTGGTATTAACCCCCATTTATTCCATAAGAACGTCTTGCCATAATTATTGTGGTCTCCACTCTCCTAGTCACTTTTGTCGGATGCTGCTTCCAGGTCAATTTCGAGTCCAATATTCCCCCAAAATATTTGACGTCTCCCTTGCTCGGTATGGTTTCTACTCGGAGATTCAGGGATGCTAGTCCCTCTAGTTTTCGTCTTCGAGTGAATATTACTATGGTTGCTTTTTGAGGATTGATATACAATCCCTAAAAGTATGTCCATTTGGTTACCAAGTTTAGAGCCTCTTGCGTGCGATCCCTAACCGTGGTGTTGAATTTCCCTTGTTCTAGGATGATTATATCGTCAGTGTACGCAAGGGTTCTATGACTTTCTATTTCAGAGACACCAGTGTCCATTCATGACCAGATTCCACAGGACTGGAGGATGAACTCCCCCCTACGGGCATCCTTGGCCGCCCGGGCCACTATGGCCTCCTTTGGGTTGAGCCCATCCAGGCCAAACAGGGTTCCTCGACCCATCTCTGCCTGATAAACCTAATGATTGAGTCTAAGGTATTATTGAAAGCTCCTTCTAGGTCTGGGAAGGCTGCTATACCCCTTTTTTTTTAGCGTGTTCTTCAGTCTCTCCACTAATTTGTGGAGTACTGTTTCTGGTGAGCAGCCGATCCTGTATGAATATTGGTCCCGATGTAAGGGACTTACTACCAGTGCACCGCCCCTCATATGCCTATACACTAGCTTGTGGGTCTCAGGGTCTTCGCCGATTCCTGGTAGTAAGATTACCCCAATTTTCCTCTATGACTTTGGTATGTAACCCAGGGCCAGGCTGCCTCTGAGTATTTCGCAGAGCCTGCTGTGCGGTAGATCCGTTTCCTTCCGCAGTAGTACCGGCAGAATAAACTCCTGGTGATTTGAATACTTCAAATGAGTTTATTGCCCATTTAACTTTATCATGGGTCACCACTTCTTCCGCTTATGTCCTACTTCCCTGGAGCTCCTTTTCAGAGTCCCCAGTCTGTTCTCATTCGTCTGTGTCTTCACTATTTGAGCCCGAAAAAAGTGAACCCTGAAGAGTTCCCTTACCGTTTCTCTTCCCGTAGTCGTGAACCCTCCTTTGTCATTTTTGAAGGAGTGTATTACTCGCTGTTTGTCCTTGGAGAGGATTCTTTGGAGTCTGGCACACTCTTGAGTACTTTCCTCATCCTTTCTCTTTGCTCTGTTTAGTCCTTTTTTGTAGCTGGTCAAGGCGTTCTTGTAGTCATCTCACCTTCCAGTTTTCTTGGCATTGTTGAAATTCAAGTTCAGCATTCCACCAGGGCACGTTTCTGGTTGAGTTTCTTGTGATTGTGGGACAATTGTTGTTGAACGCGAAGATGACTGTGATATTGAATCATTCCACTGCTAACTTCAGGTCCCTGTTTGTACTAATCGTGTTTTTATAATCTCGGAAGGTTGCGAGCTAGGTCTGCCTCGTAGGAGCAAGAACTTAGTTCACACCCTGTACTGGCAGCAGCAAAATTTTTATTTAGCTTTGAGGCAGTATTTTGAAGTTTTTGTTGAAACTGCCATGTTGTTTTTTCTCTTGGTATATAGAATATACGTATACTCATAGCTGATGGACTAGGAAATTATAACCACTTTTGAGCAGCGATGTCAGTGAATGGCCGAAACCGTATTCAAACAACTGGAATGCGCGACCAGTCAATATATATATATATATATATATATATATATATATATATATATATATATATATATATGTTATATCTCACTTTTCACTGAAGACTTTTTGAAAACAATTACTACTTCAAAAAGGAGTATAGTAGACTCCTTTGGACTTCATTTGGAAAATATAATAATACAACTAAAACTACTCGACTGAGTGTCTGAAAACAACTAGTTACTAATGATGCCTCGCAGGGCTATTTATAATATCAGAACAATGGTGACGCTGCTTAGATCAGCGAAATATTATCCTGTAGTCAGTCTCTGAGAGCGGACGTGATGACCCTGGGATGATAGCAAGTCAGCAGTTTCCTGTAAGGTAACCTGATACTCCTGGGATATCCACTGGTTATCTTGCATATAACAGCTCCCTCCATAAAGAAAAAGTTGATGCCATGCAGCAACTTTTAGGGTTGTGAGGTGATCATGCGTCGCCTTCCAGATGGATGGATTCTTCCTGCATTTCTTCACGAAGGATTGGTCTTCTTCTTGGGAAAATGCTGGAGATTCTTCTCAATGGTTTGAATGGTCTGTGCGGTGGAGGCGGTGAATCGTCAGGTCCTGTCAGAGCCAGTCTTGTCGTTCTCTTTCTACACTTGCAGAATAGGTAAAGTGCCAACAGGGATAAGACGAGTGAGATGGTAAGAAGGTGAACCATGATATGTTCTTCTCGACGAAAGGTTGTTGAATCAGGTCATCTAGGCTTTTTGAATATGAGTCCAGCTTGTGTTTGGCAACGTCCAAGTCATCGACATTCAGATCGTTCAATTTGAGGGGCTTCAATTTCGGCAGTTTCGATTTTTCTGGAATATCCACACAACACTCGTATGGTATTACAACTGGATGTGTGCCGTGGGTGACGTTCGATGTTTTCGATCCTTGGGAACTTGCCTGGATCTTTGTTATTCCAATAAACGCACTACATTCAATCTGGAGTTTCACGATTGAATTCTTATAAATAATTTCAGTCTTAGTGTTCATATTGGGACAATTCACGGTCACTTGTAAAGGTTCAGAAAGGATCACTAGCCATAGATTGGTTTCGAGTTTTTGAATGTTATAACCTTAGCTAAAAATCAAAGAACTCTGACAGTTTCGCGGAATGTTTTTGAAACTTTTGAAAATTTGGGCTTCACAAATGGAGTTATAGTCCATTGGATATGCGAACATATCGGAGCACAATTCAGTTCTATGAAAAAGCGGTTTACACGTTTTCAAGTCTGTCACAGGTATGAACATTAAAGAATCATCATCTTTCGCGATGAATTTTTGAGAAATCGAGAGAATGTGATGGAGGCCAGTTCTATTATCATATGTTGGAATTGGGTACAGTTGGTACAGGGTGTGAATTTGTGGTTCTGTAAGAGGAATTTTTAGGATAAAGACTAAGTTCGAGTTGGTTTGGAACGCTTCTAATTCTATGATTTCAAGGTATTGTGCTATTTTGGAAAGTTTTGGTTGGAGTGAGAGATTGTTTTTCCGTAAGTTTTGGGAAATTTCCTGTAAGGCGGTAATCAAATGATCGGGTGTAATGATTGAAGAATGAATTATATTCAAACGTGCAAAGGTAATTGAATCTAACATATCATCAATATGTTCTTCGAGGAATAGAAAGCTTTCCATTAGTTTTTCGCAGATATTGATAAATTTCAGTTTTGTTTCAACGTGACTAATTCTATCGCTCCATCGATTGATAGTATTTTCTATAATTTCAATATCCTCATTGAAAGTCTTCTCATCGACTTGCAATTTGCGAATGGTGGTATTGAAATTTTGGATAACTGATGTGGTTACTGAAATTTGGTTCTTTAATAAGTTCTCCAATTGGTGTTCATCATTATTCAACCTATTAATACAGTTGGTATAGTATTCGCCGTCAGCGGCATCTAAATTGCCAGTGATTGTTTTGATTATACTTCCTATACCGTCGATCAGGCCTCTTTTATATCGTTTAGTATCTGAAATAGTTTCTCCCAATTTCTGTTCAATAGAATTTGAAATTTGGGTGAGAAGGCTAATATGGGTTTTTACCTCGGATCGAAATTCGTTCATTCTATGTCCTGTGAATTGTATTGTGTTTATGAGAGTTTCTAGAATTCTACGGTTATTTTCGTACGCATTTTTGAATACGGAAATGTCTTTATTTACAATTATAGTCCATTTATCGTTAGTGAGTACGATATTTCCATTTCCATGGTAATATACGCCAATAGTATTATTTATTGGTTTGATTTGGTATTGAGATTCTACTGATCCGACCAGCAGCAGCAACCTGAAAATAAATTAATCTTCAGTATACGGCTTCATGCGATCGAAGTTAACTTTTGATCTTTGATTGGTTCGAGGATTCAGAAGTATCGCGGAATTTAGAAGAATTTGTTCTATTATGAAAGGACCATTGAATTTCTTGTGTAATTTATTCTTTATTTGGGATTCCTTGACATATACTTTGTCCATGACTTTATATTCTGGGGTTTCCTTTTTTATGTTGCGATCAAAACGGACTTTGGCTTTTTCTTTTTGTTTTAGGGTACGTTCGCGGGCAATTTTATAGAAGTGAGAAATTTTATTATTTAGGTCTCGTATATACTTGGTGATTAACTGTTCTTGATTGTAGAGGGTTTCGGGTGGTCTACTGGCTGTGTGACCAAAGACTAGTTCGTGGGGAGTAAACCCATGTGCTTTATTCACAGAGTTATTATAGCAAATAACTGCGTATGGGAGGATATTGAATGGGTGTTCGTTGGGATGTTCGGCCATATGTATCCGAATCATTTCGAGAAGGGTTGCGTGAAATCGTTCGACTGAACCGTTTGATTGTGGGTGATGCACACTGGAATATGTGAGTTTAATGTCATAGAGAACACAAAGGTCTCTAAGGGTGGCATTGTCAAATTCTCTGCCGTAGTCGCAGTGAATTCTCAGAGGTGTTCCAAAATGTTGGAAGTACAAAAGTAGGGTATTGACTATACTTCGTGCGGTTTTGTCATCTAATGTGTAAACTTGCGTGAATTTCGTTAGTTCGTCTCGTATGCTCAGTGCGTAATTTTTCGTTGGAATTTCTACTATGTCTATGTTGATTCTTTCGAATGGTGTTCTATGGGTTTCGGTTATGACAAGGGGGTTGTCGAGGTTTTCTCTATATATTTTAGTTCTTTGGCAAATTTGGCATGTTTTTATATAATTCTCAATACTTTTCGTGAGTCCGGGCCAATTGTATTTTTCTTTAATTCTTCGAATGGTTTCATTGATTTCTCTATGGAGGTTGTTTTTTCCATTGTGGTATTGGTCGATTATTATTGGAATTTGGTCTGGGTTTGGATTAGTTATCAAATTTTGGCATACCTTGAATTTAATTTCTTTTTCTGAGAAAATGAAACAAAGTATCTCAAGAATCGGGAGTTCTAAGTTATTCTCAACGCAATAGGTGTTCGAGAGATCGATTCCGTTTTGATGTCTATACAGGGTTAGAAATAAATGTTCTACTACTGTATCAACGTCAAATGGTAGAAGGACAATATAGTATTTTCGATTTTTGATCGTTTCACTCGATACGATATCGATTTTTGAATTCCTAAAGTCATAATTCTGTTTGAATATATCGTCGAAGATTTTGTAATGAAAATCTTTGAGGTTCTTTTGTTGTGGGAATATTAAAATGTGTTTGTTTTCTTTGTCAAGTAATTGGCAGTTCGAGTATTGAACTTTCGAGTAGTCAAGGAGTGATTTCGTTTGATATAAATTTATGAAAGCTCGGAATTCTTGTTTGATATGTTTAGCAGAAAATGTTTCTTGTTGATTTTCCGGGGTTTCCTCTGTTTCAGAAATATTTTCTGTGTCAGGGGGTTCTTCTTTCAGTTCTGGTTTAGGTTCGTGCTGTTCTTCTCCACTGTCGCTAATTGTTTGTATGTCAGAGTCTTCGTTTGCGGGTAATATCAATGTACAGGGAGGGAAAATTTTTGAATTTAGAATGAAACATCTTTTCGGTGGGTCAATCTTGATCCTGGAAAGTGCATCGGCATTTTTGTTGATCTTGCCTGGTTTAAAAATGATTTCGTAATCGTATTCCTCAAGTTTGAGGCGCCATCTGGCAAGTCTGCTACCAGGGTCCTTGATAGAAAATAGCCACGTGAGGGGCCGATGATCAGTGATTAGCTTAAACTTTCTACCAAACAGGTATGGCCTGAAATGTTTGACAGCCCATACTATGGCTAAAAGTTCCCGTTCTATTGTGGAATATTTAGATTCGGCAGAACAGAGCGTCCTTGAGGCATATGCGATTGGTAAGTCTTTACCAATCGGGCCTTGAGAGAGCACCGCACCAATGGCAAATGCACTCGCATCTGTCGTAAGCAGAAATGTCTCTTCGAAATTAGGGTATATGAGAATGGGTGTCGAAATGAGTGTTTGTTTCAATTCTTGGAAGGAATTTTGGCATTCGTTTCCAAAAATGAATGGGGTATCCTTTTGGAGTAATTTCGTGAGTGCTTTTGAAATCTTAGCGAAATTTGGGATAAAGCGTCTATAATAACCAGCCAATCCAAGAAAGGATTTAATCTCTTTCTGATTTTTTGGTTCAGGGAAATTCATTATACAGTCGACTTTGCTCGGATTTGGTTTCACTTCATCTTTGGTAATGAGATGACCAAGATAGGCTACTTTCTTCCTGAGGAATTCACACTTGTCCGGCTGTATCTTTAGATTTGCTTGTCTGAGTCTTTTGAAGACTTCGTTCAAACGAGATATATGTTCATGAATCGTGGGGAAATAAATGATGATGTCGTCCATGTAGACTAGACATCGCTCATTCTGGATTCCGAGTAAGATATTATCCATTACTCTTTGGAAGATAGATGGAGCGTTCTTCAGCCCGAATGGCATACGAATAAATTCATAGTGACCATTCTCGACTGTGAAAGAAGTTTTCGAAATGTCTTTGGTATCTATTTCTATCTGGTGAAAACCAGAGGTTAGATCCAAAGTCGTGAAATATTGGCATTTGCCAAGTTGGTCAAGGAGGTCAGCTTTCATCGGTAGTGGGTATTTGTCGTCTATGGTAAGTTCATTCAACTTCCGGTAATCGACAACAACTCGCCATTTCTGTTTACCAGAAGCGTCGATTTTTTTGGGGACGACCCACACAGGGGACGACCATGGGGAGATAGAAGGGCGTATGATGCCATCTTCTAGCATTTTGCTCATCTGTCTTTTCACCTCCTCTTTATGAATCTGAGGATAGCGATACGATTTCGTGAACACGGGTTTTGCGTCTTTAGTATCAATAGAATGTTTTATTTCATTGGTGAACGTCAATCGATCACCTTCTAAATAAAATATATCCGAATATTCAAGGCAAACGTTTGTAATGAGTTCAGTTTCTTCTTCGTTCAGATGTTCCAAACGAAGTTGATTTTGAATTTCAAAATTTCTGTCTGTCTGTGTGTCAGAATTTTTATTTTCGTTGAAATTATTGATAGAGTAATTTTGAATTGGTTCGATTTTTAAATCGGAAAAATTGATAGTTTTTGACATTGCATTAGCATTAATCACAGAGGTGAGAAATTCTCCTTTATGATTGATTTTCACTAATGCATTGGGTAATCTAACATTTTCTTTCACTTGGGCTAACAGTATAGCTTCGGTGTTCAGTAGGTTACATTTTAGTTTGAAAATCTGTTCCATACGGGGTTCAATAGAAATTGTATTCGGTATGTTGTTCATGGACGTTTCAACTACATTTTCAGAGGGGTTCTCAGAGTCCGTTACTTTGATCAGGGGAATCGTTTTGAAATCGGTTATGATCTGCTTATTTTTCAAATCGACAATACAATGATAGTGTTCCAAGAAATCGGATCCTAGGAGACCATCGAAATCTATATCTAAATTGTAAATGAATACTTTATGAAGATTACCTATACGAAAGGGTATCATTACTGATTCTGAAATGATAATTTTTTGATCTGTGATACAAGTTTTTCACCACATTTTCATGGGATCTATTAGAATAATTTTGAACTGTTTTTGGCTTGAAGATTGATAGACCAGCACCGGTATCGTGCGTCCTGATATAATAAAGTTTTTGGAATTGATTGTGAGTGATTGAGTTATAGGAACATTCGTTCGGGAAAGTTCAAGTTTACGTTGAGATTGTCTGATATATTCAGGGCTTGCACTTGGGCTTGGAGCTCTGAAGTGGGATCTATCGATTGATTGATCGGTGGATCGAAAGATATTGGGCCTATTGGAAAATCCTGAAAATTTTCGTATTGATGCGGTTGAGTTTCCGAATATCCAAAATCATACTGATCATTAGTATGATCGGAAATATTTGACTGGTGTTCCTGATAATTATTGGTATAACTTTCAGCACCAAAATTTTGGGAATCTTGATAATCATCTGTGTAATTATCGTTTGTGGAATATTGGTATTCTTGATAATTATCGGTATAATTATCAGCACTGGGGTTTCGTGTATTCAGGTGGTGAGTTCGCTGAGAACCGAATTTGTTAAAATTCGGGTTTTGTTGGATGGCTGAAGGCCTTTGTTGATTGAAATTAGGATTTGGCCTAATAATTGGTGGTCTGAATTGGGATTGATTCTGATTGTTTGATTGATTTGGTTGATTTGATTGGTTTGGTTGATTTGATTGATTTGGTTGATTAGGTCTGAAGTTTTGATAGAATCTGGGATTCTGTTGGAAGTTCGTATTTTGTTGGGGAAAATTTGGCCTTTGGAAATTTTGTTGCGGTTATTGAGATTGTCTTGTACGACATTCATTCAGAACATGGCCTTGACGTTTACAGGAAGAGCAAAATTTCTGTTGATTGGGATTTGAATTTATTTTACTCGGTTGGTTAGTATGCGTAATTGGATTTCTATTCAATGTAGATTTTTGCTGTTGAAAATGATTCAATTGCATTTCCCTTCGTACTCTCTGTGTTGCAGTTAGTATGTCCGTGGGGTTACCTGCTCTAATAAGTTGTCCAATTTGAGGTTCTAAACCAGCCAAAAGGCTATTCAATGTCATGGTTTCAATGAGTGAATTTTGAGATGTTTTTTGATCGGGAGTGAGATTTTGTTTCTGAATTGTAGCGTGCATTTTTGCATTATGTGTTTGTAATCTATTTATGAAAGTCAGAGGTGATTCGCCAGGTAGTTGGTGAATTCTTTGGAGATCTGGTATCAATGAGGTTAAATCACGAGTATCACCAAAGTATTGATTTGAAAGTAACTTAATTTCATCCCAGGTTTGGGGATTTCGAGAACTTATTAATTCTGCCGCTTTCCCTTTTAATGTATTTTTGATGTGCAAGATTACCAATGTTCTTGTATGGCCATACGGTAAGCAGTGTTACACGCATGGATGAAAGTATCTAAAAATATTTGATCACCGTCATACTCCGGAATTATTGAAAATATTTCATTTAATCTATAGGGTTCAACTTCAGTTGTGGTATTTGGAGGCGTTGTAGGCATAGCGGATGAGTTGATAATAGAACTGGTACAAATTGAAATCAATTGAATATTGAAAATGAACGAGATGATTCTTATATTTTCTCACCAAAGAATATCCATGCGGAGGATGCAATCCGGCTTCACAAGCGTTGCTCCGAAGGAAGTTAGCGTTGATGAGACCGTCCTTCCGTAGTCCTTTGGTGTTGTTTGTTGCTTGGAGTGTCCAATGAGCTTCGTGCAGGTTCTTTTTCCTTTGAAGGATTGGGATCCACCTCCTTCGGTTAGGTTTTCCGTGTTCCGCAGGAGTTGAAGGATCCTACAGCGACTGCGCCAATTGTTATATCTTACTTTTCACTGAAGACTTTTTAAAAACAATTACTACTTCAGAAAGGAGTATAGTAGACTCCTTTGGACTTTATTTGGAAAATATAATAATACAACTAAAACTACTCGACTGAGTGTCTGAAAACAACTAGTTACTAATGATGCCTCGCAGGGCTATTTATAATATCAGAACAATGGTGACGCTGCTTAGATCAGCGAAATATTATCCTGTAGTCAGTCTCTGAGAGCGGACGTGATGACCCTGGGATGATAGCAAGTCAGCAGTTTCCTGGAAGGTAACCTGATACTCCTGGGATGGCCACTGGTTATCTTGCATATAACATATATATATATATATATATATATATATATATATATGATATATATTTATATATTTATATATATATATATATATATATATATATATATATATATTTAGTTTTTAACAGATTAGCTTCTCTATAATATTCAATTAAAAAAAGACTAATGAGTGATGTGTGTCGAAGAGAGAACTATTATCAAATGACGTCTAACTGATATGAACGAAAAAACTTTTTGAGAAAGGGGCATACGAGGCTGACAATAGTATATCATGTATCAAGTTCAGAATAGTGGCATATCACTTGACGAGTATGGTAAGTTTGAATCCAAGCGAAGCGATGATTTAAATACCATACGAGTCAGGTAAAATCACTTTTCTGACGAGGTGCGTGTACTATTTTTTGGCGCGTTTCAAATAATTACTCATTATGCATTTTATATTGAAATATGTTAATAATAAAAGTTCAGCGAAATGTTCAGCAACAAGTCGATGCAGCGAGGTCAGAAGTTGTAACCTTTTCTAGCTTCTTTCAATATTTATACTCATTCTATTTGAAAAAAACGTTTTTCTTTCTTGTTGAATTGTGTTTTGAAGGAAGGGTACAGGAAAAGAAGGAGGTATGTCAGCCCGGGGTTGAAACTAAGATAATCAGGACATTTGTTGGTAGAATATCATTCCAATTTTTTTTTTACAAACTCCCGTCTTTCCTTGTACCCTTCAGATAATAGGTACTGGCGTTTTTATGCAGTGATGGTTGCTATGCTAAAAAATGGCTCATTATTGTTCAAGTTTGTGGTCGTTGATGTAGTTCATTACTGTACAAAATGCGAAAAGAATTATTAGTTCAATGAAATGAATCAATCAACGATTCTCTGTTTGTCTGTACATCTCAGAAAAACACGTGTCGAATGAAAGTTATGGAGCTCAGGAAGCTCCATCAATTTACATAAGTTTGCTGATAATGATACGGAAATGAACGATTGATTTTTTTTCAATCTTCAAAATCAGCCGCCATCTCGAAACTACTGTACTGATTTGGCGCATCTTTGAACTTAATATAAATATTGACCATTCGAGTTCCATTGAGAGCCACAGACGTCGCATTTCTCCAAATAGTAAGATATATATATATATAAATATATATATATATATATATATATATATATATATATATATATATATAAATATATATATATATAAGTGCTGAAAATTATCCACCAGAAAATTAAATTGAGAAAGAAAAAACGAAAAACCTTTTTAAATTGAATATATTTTGATATGGTTTGATATTTTGAAAAATCTATAAATTGTTAACTTAAAATGAAGATAGCTAATTATTTTTGGTATTCTTTGGGAGCCAAATTTATATGATATAAATAGATATTTCTGACCCTGTAATAATAATTGTCAGCGAACGTCATTGTTCTCTCGTCACGCTACCAACAATTTTTATTTTCTTCGCCACAGCTAACAACAGTCGGTACGCCCTTGTCTCATATAGTCGGTTCAAAAGGAATTTGGCCACTGGTGGCTAACTTCAGTTTACTGAATGATCTTAGTTATGTTAGTTGATCATTGTGAGAAAATAAACAAACCAAATATCAAAAACAATTATCTCCTTTATTCAGGAAGACTCAAAAATACCTGGCCTACGAGAAATAACTTATGCTAGAGTGAATCAAACAATTATTCACGGATACTCATAAAATGCATATCATGGATAGATAAACAGAACCTCACTTTCTCTGTGAGAGTAATTTTCTGTTATTGTTCATAAGAAGGTGACATAGAGTTCATCGATTGTGAAAAATGTTATTTGTGAAATAGTTCAGGACCGGGAAAACACTATTAAAGGTTTTATACCTGGTTGGAACTGTTGGTGTTCACAACTATACCATAAAAACAGGAAGTCTCCTCTCTCCAGCCTTCGTTGGGACTGCAAAAACCATGTGTCAGGAACGTATCAATGCGGGACTCATCTTTTGGAATCGTGGATATATGATATCATTAAGGTAATCTTGTTTTGTTAAGCAAATGATGGGATTATTCCATTTTTCTTTTAGTGGAATTCTGTGCGTGCTTCCGCTTTGGAAAATATTTTCGATCTCCTCGAAGCTTTGTTTTTACGGTGCTTCGCAACATCTTGCCCTTGTTGTTGTTCCATTTGAAATTTCGAATTCGCGCACCAAATTGTCACTTTGCACTGTTTATATTAATGTTGCACAATTTATACACACAATTAAATTCCCATTCTTATCATTAATTACAAGTTTGAATAATAATTGCTTATGATACCTTCTCTTTGCCATTCTCTCACAATTTCCAACTTTTCATTTGATCATCTCTTCTCTGATTGGCTATCTTTCATAAATACGTTTGCTGTTCTCTCATTGGCTAACTTTTAGTTTGCTACAATTTCATGTACAGAGTGTTTCAAGTTTATAAATGTGTTGATTACTTTTTATTCATGATAATTTTGTAAATATTGACTTTTAATTGTCTTTTGAGCAATTATGAGTTATGATAATTTTGATAGTGTATATAATTGACTGTTTTATAGTACTTTGACATTTTTATCTATCCATATCATACCTAGGCTCATAAAATACATTGAATTTTGAAAGCTATTTACAACAAACTCTTGAAATTGATAATTATTTATTATTTATTCTTTTTGTGGCTTTTTTGTCTTTTAAAATCTACAACTGGCATAACATAACATAACAACATTCCTAAATTTATATTCAAAAATTTCCTACTAGTTAGAACATTTTGAATATCAATTTCTTTATTTATATTTTTTTAATTTTACTTCAACTCATACTAATTTCTACTTTCAGAAAACTTCTTGAGCTGGACTTCAAGAAAAACAAGTTCTTCAACTATAACGATCATTTACAACTACTAGTATATATTATTTTGTTTTAGAAAAACTTGACTTGGACTTCTTTTCGGATCAAGAGAGAAAACTTTTTAAGATATTATCATATATGACATTTTATATTTTATTATTATCCTACTTCATTTTATACTCTATACTGATATTATTTTCAATTATAGATTTTACAATTAATGGTATTCTTTTCAATTATACTGTTTTATCATTTTTCCTTTCTTTTCTTTCAGTTGTTCTTTATATTCATATTGAATTGGATATTTTATTTATCTGAATCTCTCATTTCATTTACTTTTATTTTGTGCATATACTCTTTCGCTTTTTCATTATTCATACATAATCAACATATTATATTTATTTATAATTAATTAATATACCTTCATTTTATTTTTTAATTAATATACCTTCATTGTATTTATTAATATACCTTTATCATCATCATCATATTCATTATAATATACTTCTTTAGTATTATTATTATTATCATACCCACTTTCATTTCTCACATACATTCATTTTATACACAAAATATTTTTGTCTTCATTTCTTTTCATTTTTCTTCAAAATTCACATTATTTATTATCCATTTCTATATTTTTCCTTCTTTATAATCTATATTGTTTTTCAACTTTACTTTATCGAACTAACCTGTACCAATAAATGTTATCAGCTTTTCTGTTTATCAGTATTATGATTGTTATTCAATATTTTTCCTTTCTTGAAATATTTATGCTTTGTTCTGTTTCCTACAATATTCTCTCTCATTGATTTATTTTTTTCTTTACGTTTGTTTTTCATCTCATTTTATTTTATTCAAGTGTTTCTGAAATCATTCCTATCTATTAAATTATTTTTTTAACCTTTTTCCAATTTTTTATTCCTTAACTTGCCTATCGAATTTGTTAACCTACAATTTATTAATTGCTAAATTTTCATTTTTATTATTTGTTTCTCCTTCTATGGAATCGTGCTTGGTTTGTAACTGCAAGCTTATTTTTTATTTTACAAATATTCAATAGAAATTTCATGTTACTTCTTTCTAGTATTTTCTTTTTCATAATTTTAACTTTTTTCTGTTTTTTAAAGTAAAATGTATTTACATTCTTTCCTATTTTAATATTTAACATTTTCCTATCCATTATTATTATAATGGATAATTTGTTTTACTTTCCTCCTTTTCAAAAATTCTATTCACCCTGTATATATATTTCATATGCTTTATTATTATTATTTTATTTATGTTCCCTTTTTGCAATTCAAAATTCATTTTCGCTATTGTTATATCATATATTTTCATTCTTTTTACTTTATTATTTATTCTTCCCTTTTCCATCTGAAAATTTTTATTATTCACATTTATATTATGCGTAAGTTCATTATTTTGGAGATCGAAATTCTTTTTTATATTTTGCATTTGTTTATATATTTTCCTAATAAATTGTTACTAACATCTGTTTTATGTATAACTAATTCCTGAATTTTATTTTGCTCATTATCTGTTTCTAATGGTTTACCTATTCCTTCTGTATTTTCTTTGAAACATTTTCCCATGCTTTCTATTATTTCATCATTCATTCTTTCTATTTGCTCTTTCATTATATATTTCCTGAATTTTCTTTCATTTCTTTTATTTCATCTTTTATACTTCCTATGTTTTCATTCATTCTCAGTGAATTTTCATTCATATCATTTTTCAATCTACTTTCCATACCTGCTATATTTTCTAAAAATTTTTCTAACATTTTATTACTTTCCATTCCTGTACTTTCACTTCTTATTTCTCTCTCTCACATTACTACTCTCACCTTCTTCCTGATCACCCCTATCTCTACCTTCTGCACCTTCTTCCAAGCCAACTTCCTTACCATCTCTCAAATCCATTTTTTATTCACCTATATTTAGTCTTATACTTTGAAATGTCACTTGCTAATGTTCACCCAGTGTTATTAAGAAATGATATTTTTCCTTCACTTTCCCTTACTCTGCCTTGAAATGATATATTGCCCTTACTTTGCCTTTTCTCGCCCAGATATAAATATTATGAAATATTATTTTTCCCTTACTTGCCTTTTCCACCTTTTTCTCAATAAATATTATGAAATGATATATTGCCTTTACTTGCCACTACGTTGGGACGCCATTTGATTATATAATGATGAATGTTTTTAAAATATAAATATTGTAATATTTTTGCCCCACGTTTTGGGGGCCATTTGTTATGGTTTCATATTTTGAAAAATCTATAAATTGTTAACTTAAAATGAAGATAGCTAATTATTTTTGGTATTCTTTGAGAGCCAAATTTATATGATATAAATAGATATTTCTGACCCTGTAATAATAATTGTCAGCGAACGTCACTGTTCTCTCGTCACGCTACCAACAATTATTATTTTCTTCCTACAATAACAACAGTCGGTACGCCCTTGTCTCATATAGTCGGTTCAAAAGGAATTTGGCCACTGGTGGCTAACTTCAGTTTACTGAATCATCTTAGTTATGTTAGTTGATCATTGTGAGAAAATAAACAAACCAAATATCAAAATCAATTATCTCCTTTATTCAGGAAGACTTAAAAATACCTGGCCTACGAGAAATAACTTATGCTAGAGTGAATCAAACAATTATTCACGCATACTCATAAAATGCATATCATGGATAGATAAACAGAACCTCACTTTCTCTGTTAGAGTAATTTTCTGTTATTGTTCATAAGAAGGTGACATAGAGTTCATCGATTGTGAAAAATGTTATTTGTGAAATAGTTCAGGACCGGGAAAACACTATTAAAGGTTTTATACCTGGTTGGAACTGTTGGTGTTCAAAAACAGGAAGTCTCCTCTCTCCAGCCTTCGTTGGGACTGCAAAAACCATGTGTCAGGAACGTATCAATGCGGGACTCATCTTTTGGAATCGTGGATATATGATATCATTAAGGTAATCTTGTTTTGTTAAGCAAATTATTCCATTTTTCTTTTAGTAAAATTTTGTGCGTGCTTCCGCTTTGGAAAATATTTTCGATCTCCTCGAAGCTTTGTTTTTCCGTTGCTTCGCAACATCTTGCCCTTGTTGTTGTTCCATTTGAAATTTCGAATTCGCGCACCAAATTGTCACTTTGCACTGTTTATATTAATGTTGCACAATTTATACACACAATTAAATTCCCATTCTTATCATTAATTACAAGTTTGAATAATAATTGCTTATGATACCTTCTCTTTGCCATTCTCTCACAATTTCCAACTTTTCATTTGATCATCTCTTCTCTGATTGGCTATCTTTCATAAAGACGTTTGCTGTTCTCTCATTGGCTAACTTTTAGTTTGCTACAATTTCATGTACAGAGTGTTTCAAGTTTATAAATGTGTTGATTACTTTTTATTCATGATAATTTTGTAAATCTTGACTTTTAATTGTCTTTTGAGCAATTATGAGTTATGATAATTTTGATAGTGTATATAATTAACTGTTTATAGTACTTTGACATTTTATCTATCCATATCATACCTAGGCTCATAAAATACATTGAATTTTAAAAGCTATTTACAACAAACTCTTGAAATTGATAATTTTTATTATTTATTCTTTTTTGTGGCTTTTTTTTTTTAAAATTTACAAGGAAAACATAACATAACATAACAATATTATATATATTATATTAATATATATATATATATATATAAATATATTATATAAATATATATTTTATTTATGTTATTTATACCAGTTTAAAATAAAACAAAAAACAAAAAAATAATAAATATTTCAATTTGTTTTAAATAGCCAAAACCAATTATTTATGAATAATAAAAAAAAATTACTATAAAACAATCAGTATACATATCAAAACCCTCCAAAACTAAAAATAAAGATTTTAAAATCATGAATAAAAAAAAGCTCTTTCACCCGACAAAAAATTACCCAAAAAAACCTTTTATGAAAACCACCCCGAAAGACAAAAAGGAAAACGGGAAAGAAAAACATCATTTATTCAAACATGAGGAAAGGAAATGGGTTTGTATAAATTGCGAGAACATGGAAGGCGAATTTATTTAAAAATTTACGAAATGAAACGGAAAAAAGGAAGCTTTTCACAACCTAAAAAGAAAATGAAACAATATTTGCACAGGCAAGATTTTAAAACCCATAACACTTCTTCCTACCTCCCCAAAAAAATTTCCCTGTTTTTTATGGTTGGTTGTGAACCGCGGTTTAGCGGGTAAAAACCGCCCGGCGTTAAGGCGGCAATAACTTTTTTGGGCCGAACCCAACCTTGCGGTGAGAGTTTTTATCCTGAACATTTATTGTGTGAAAATTTGTTTGTTCACTTTCCAAACCGTAGGCCTCTTCCGAATGGAAATTTATTTGTTTTTTCCACAATAACCTTTAAAAAACATTCGTAAACTGAAGTTCAGGTAAAACCACATTGAAAACATGGTGGAGCTTTGGCGTTTTTGGGTTCGCGCATTTGCAAAAATTTTCCAAATTGAAAAAAAAATAATTCTTTAAGAAACAAAAATTTTCGAAAAAAAACCCCCAAAACGTGGGGCATTTAATTTATTTTCTTTATTTGAAAAGGCGGGCAAAAATTTCAATTTGAAAAAGGGGGGAAAAATGAAAAAAATATTTCCCAAATTTATTCGGGCGAAAAAAAAAAGGAGCAAATTTTCCCGGAGAAATGAAGGAAAAAAATAATTTCCCGGGTGGTTACGATCATGAATTTGAAAACAAAGGGTAAAAAAAATAGTTTGAAGAGGAGAAAGGAAAGGACGAAGAATACCGGAAAAAAGAGTTTTAAGGAAAAAGTGGATGAAAGAAAAAATTTAAAAACACAAAAAATAAGGAGGAAAAACGAAATTCCGAAATGAATAAAAAAAAATGAAAAAATTCGAAATGGGAAAAAAGAATGATGAAGTAGGAAAAATTTTCAAAAAAGAAAAAGGTAAACCTGAAAAATAATAAAAATAAAATAAAGTGAATTAAAAAAGGTATGAAAATTTGAAAAAGGGCAAAAAAAAAACTCTCCAAAGAACACCCAAAAATTGAATAAAATTTTTCGAATAAAAAGGAAAAATAAAAAGAAGAAAATATGATATAATGGAAATAATTTTAAATAAAAAAAACAAAAAAAAGTTAAAATTATGAAAAAGAAAATACTAGAAAGAAGTAACATGAAATTTCTATTGAATATTTGTAAAATAAAAAATAAGCTTGCAGTTACAAACCAAGCACGATTCCATAGAAGGAGAGACAAATAATAAAAATGAAAATTTAGGAATTGATAAATTGTAGGTTAACAAATTTGATAGGCAAGTTAAGGAATAAAAAATTGGAAAAAGGTTAAAAAAATAATTTAATAGATAGGAATGATTTCAGAAACACTTGAATAAAATAAAATGAGATGAAAAACAAACGTAAAGAAAAAAATAAATCAATGAGAGAGAATATTGTAGGAAACAGAACAAAGCATAAATATTTCAAGAAAGGAAAAATATTGAATAACAATCATAATACTAAAGAAGTATATTATAATGAATATGATGATGATGATAAAGGTATATTAATAAATACAATATATATATATATATATATATATATATATATATATATATATATATATATATATATATATATATATATATATATATATATATATATATATATATAATATATATATATTATTTTTTTTTTAAGCCATTTGTTATGATAAGTTTGATTAATTGATTTATTTTTATCTGAAAATTTTGAAAAGAAATACCTATTATAACAGTAATAAAATATCCGGCTATGATGCTTACTCTCTTCCAAATACTCTTTTTCTGTATTCTTTCACCTAATCCCAGATTAGCCGGTACGCATATGGAAACATGATATTACTTCCTCTCAAAGCAGGATTCAGTGGTATAGTATTTCTAATCCCAATTGGACCGACATAAAAAGTTCTGAAAAGGAATTCTTTTTCACACGACAGAAAAAATTTATGATTGTACCAGGAACGCTTTGAAAGTGAAAACACTGGTAGTATATACATTTTTCATTTGCCGGGCAGTGCATATGAGCACTCCTCGTAGTGCTCTTATTTTTATTGCCGCTCCAATTGGGATTAGAATAACTATAGTTGCTTTGCTTGAAGACAATGTTCAAAATACGGTTTTATGAAAATTGCAGGTTGTAATGTGATCAACAGATAAGTAATAAATTCAAAAAATAGTCAAATAACTATTCTTTTAATAAATCAAAAACTAAAATGTACCTATCCTGCGAAAATTAACTTATGAGTAGTTTTTTTGTCAAAACAGTGATATGTGAGAAGTGAAGTACTTTGCTAATGTGCAAATCCAATTATCTTCAAAAATAATCATTGTAGGTTATATTAAATTATGCTCAATAACAATGAAAACTATAATTAAATGACTCTCCCCGAATACGTTCACTCAGTTCAATTTTCTTTCAAAAAAAGTACCTGTGATCTGTTTACTTGTGTTTGTCTTGAATCCTAAATATGTCTCTGGTTAGAGAATTCTGCTGCTACTGTGTATATGGCGCGTATATGGCGCAGTATGACACATACTGCTCGTTAGTATGGCGCAGTATGGCACATACTGGTCGTTAGTATGGCGCAGTATGACACATACTGCTCGTCAGTATGATATATACTGCTCGTTAGTATGGCGCAGTATGGCACATACTGCTCGTTAGTATGGCTCTGTACGATGCGAAGCCAAAGCTGAATACCCTAGCTCAATCTGGGGTACACAGATGTGTACAGGTTTAATGTTACTATGAAACACCAACTGTTTTTCTATAAACATGATTGATGTGACAGTGAATGTCAGTGGTACTGAGAGTTTTGAAGCATACTATTTCCTGAACCCAACTATTATGGCATCAATATGGATGGGACGACATGGTTCATAGAAAAATAACCCATAGATATTGAAGGCAATACGTTGAAACTGGGTCAAAACACCTACGAATTGACTGAGGGCTTGAAGAGACTTCTGACTGAAAACCAGCCAACAAATTTTACCGATCAAGATCTTATAAACTATAAAGCGATTCTGATGTCGATCGATGCATACAAAAGATCAAATGGGTTGAAGCCGGTCGTTCGATGCACATAATCATTGTAGGAGGCGGTTATTTCAGATACTATTCTCACCCAATTGTAGGTGCCTTGCGAACTAAAGTACATGTAGAGTCTTCCTTTCAGTGTTCATATTACTCGAACTGCCATACTTTGTAATCTTATGTTATAGCGGGAATTTACAAGCAATAATCCATACGTTTCCATTGTCACTCATTCATAGTTGGTTTTGTACAGAAGTACTTCATATGCACTAGTTTTACATGTATTCTTATGGGAGTAAAGCACATATTTTGATAAAATCGGAGGCCTTCTTGAGAAAATGAAACCGTTCAGTCCTCCAGTCTACCGTTTCACTTCATACATTGCACTGTGTTCCATAATATCATAAAAATGGAGGTGGGGGCGTTTTTGATAAACCTCTTGGCAGGAGTCTACCAACTACGCCACTGTCTGACACTTGTTTTTCCGTCGTGCAGATCGGTAAACAAGAAAAGTGTACAAATGTTCTGTCATGTGTACCACCTTCTATGACACCTACAGCCGCTAGGGTTTTAATAATTCCTAAGTTCGGTCCGGTCTGCGGAATCGCGACTTGCAATTATCGAACCAAACGCAAAAATGAATATATGACCAACTTCCAATCTCGACTCGATCGAAAAATTGTCCATATAAACCGCTGCGCTCACGTATGTATTTCATCAGGGATTTCGACTTCCTACATACGACTAGTGAATTTAACTAGAATGGAATGAAACCCATTATCCCACCCCGAGTACTGAGCCCAGCCCTGGAAGAATCTCGATGCTTCATCAGCTTATGAAATTCTACCGAGGCTTCAAAGCCACCACTCCCGCCACTCTGGACGGTCCTCAGTAACCTTTCGTTTAAAAAATGTAGTATTCTAAATTTCGAAAAGTTCTGAAAAGTGTTAGCCAAAGTATTGCAAAGAATTTTGAAAACCCCACGAGCAAAGTTTTTGTGAACGCGAGAGATTTCCCCACCGTAAGACGTCTGGTAAGTCCTCTGGAAACGAGAGAAGCTCGATTCCAGCCGGTCCACGGAGAGAGTGTTCTTTCTCAACGCAAAAATCATAGCCTCCGATCGGCTATTTCAAAAACAATTTTCTTCAAAAAATTTTCCTTTTGAAAATTTTGAAAATACCAACTATGGAAATTCCCCTGGAGAAAAACAACACCTCACGGTTATTTTATCCCTAGACTGAATTTCAAAATATATCCCTAGCCTTGATTTTTTTCGAGTGGTCAAAGACTCGTTTAAAATCCCCAAAGCGACACACTACCGAATATGTACGTTCAAATTCACGCTCCTCGGACATTTTTGCAAAATGCTTAACAGTTATTTGAGAACGAATCTCCAAAGTAAAAATGATTCAATTTGAATGAATTCAAAAGTGTGACAATCGTACCAAGTCTCGATTGCCACTTCACAACGAAAAACGAACACAAACTCGCCACGTGAGTTTTTAATCGCGATACGCTTTCGTTGCAAGAGAATAAATCTCAGAAAAATCCCGATCTTGGAATTTGGAAATTTAATTGAACAAGTGAGGTGTGATATTGAACGTAATATTTTTCCGTTTCACGAGACTTCACAGGTGCCCTGATCCATCTATACTATTTTTGAAAAGAACAAGCCCGGGAGCGACTTGAAAGGAGAGGTTTCAAAACTAAATTTGAATAGAGAGCGTAGAAAAACGTAGACCGACCTTACTCAGGAAATTTACATTTAACTCTCTATCCGCAAAGAAAAAATAGGGAAAAGGTAACCTACGTCCAGGAAAGTTTTTGGGAGGGACACATGGACCAAGGAACCCCCTTCCGGGAGCCGGAAACTCGGTTTGAGAATCCCTTCTTCTTCTTACGAGCAGCTAATTAAGCCCAAGCCCTCGTACTTGCGATAGACAACAAGTTCAACGAGGACCATTCAGACCATTCTCGTGATCTCACTTAAGAAAATCTACCGAGATACGTCCGAAGAGCCGCATGCCTTGTTTGTGCGTGTCAGTCAGCAGAAAAACTTCCAAAGACACAAAAAGATTACCACCCTGAAAAGGAAAGCATGATTAGTAACCCTGTATATACTTATCGCAGGCGACTCCCTGAAGTAACTTCTCGTAACACAACAGGACAAGAAAATCGCCAACATCCATCCTAGAAACCATAAATCCATCCAACGAACGACCCATCCGAGAACTGCCAGCCGAAATCATCCCTGGTCGTGACACCGAATCCGCGAATCCAGAAATCCATGGTTCACATCCGATGTACGCCTTCGATTCGGAAACTGCGCCAGCCTCGTCGTCCGTGAAAAAGATGTATCCAAAAACACTTGCAGGAATCCTCCATACTCCGGAAATCCATCGTTCAGAAGCTGAAACACGAGGCGAAGTGGAGACTGCAAAATGGCTGCCACGCCCTAACTTTTCCCGCGAAAAATTTTCCGACATGTACGCGAGCCGAAGAACTGAACAACTGAAGAACGAAGAGACTAAGAGAGTAAGAGAAAGTTGACTTTTTGACTCCGGGTTTTGTTAGATCGCCTGGAGCGCGAAGCCTTCCCGTTGGCTCCCGCGAGTGATGTAGGTGTATCCCTAGAACTGAACAAAACCACGGATCAGTACTTAAGGAAAACACGGCCAGTTTCCTCGTCATTTCAATCCTGAATTTACGAATCAACACAGTTATCGAAAATCCAACATAACTGTGAAATGACGATCGATCTCGATCGAGGAAACTACAGTGTATTTATGAGGCGACTGTACAAGTATCAAAATATGGCCCATTTAAAATTTCCGATTAAAGTTCATATCGGTTCGCCGACCGATATGACCCAAAATCTAATGGCGCCGACCCAAAATCGGATTAAAAAGTCGAAATTTGAGGTAGGTCAGGTATGAACCCAAATCGATAATGCGAAGCGCCGGCGACATCCCGTCTAGAGGCACTCGACATTCCTAATTGACTTTCATACCTTCCAAATAAAAATTACCTGTATTGTGGATTAAGCGATATAGTACTCTTTTCAAACAGTAATGAATTTCTGATTCGAAAAGTTCATTCAGATATCGAATCTGAGTTTTGTGAACTCGTAAACCGATGGCATATTCATTCTGAAAGTAGCTATATCTTTAAACAATAAAAACATTCGTATTTTACGATGGAAACTTATAACCATCTGTAGGTTTGTCTAGAGTCGGTGGTTAACGTACCTGTGACCTAGAACTACACTTGCGACTTATATAAGTTTCTAATAAATTTCATTATGGTATTTACTAATTAAAGGGACCCGAAATTGACTTGAAAAACTTATAACAACTGTTAGGATAGTGGCCAGTTACCCTGGTCGTATATATAAGCTTCTAGATATTGTTTCATATTGGAAATATAACGAAATTTCCCTTTCAATACTGAAAGTGCTCTTATTCAACAGACAGACACAATGAATTTAGAAATTCCGTTTTTAGGTTCTCTGAACCGTACTCAATCCTTGAAATACATTTTTCTAGGAAATCCACTGATTTCTTGATCGAAATAATTCCAATAAAATATTCGCGTTTACTGAATATACTTGTACAGGCTGTCCTCAGGAAACAATTGGAAATGTATATGGGGGCCACTCGTGAAAGTTTGTAGATTAAAAAATACCAAGTATGAGTTGGATTTTAAAATTGATGTGTTCCTTACTGAGCAAAATGGATAGAACGAGGCGGCAAGGGCAGTTCGCGTTCTGCACCCAGGCCAAAACGCCAAGTCTGAGTTTGTTAAATCACAAATGGGTTCCGTACCCTATAAAAATTAAACTTTCTTTCACGAATGTACCGGATGTCCCATTACAATAGTCCAAAAACCAGAAAACGTATTTTTGGTGAAAATGGAGTTTTCGTCTAAGTAGGCGATTTTCATAACAACTGCTGATTACAGTCTGTTTGTTCCAGATCATTGTGCGGTTCAGACCTGTCTTGTGGTGAACAAAAATTCTTGTAATGTCTACAGTGCAAAAATTCAAAATTGTTAAAGACAATGTTAGAAAAATTCGACGTTTTGGACTCCAGGGCCGAACTGTGGAGTTCGAAATTGCGAATATACCCAAGGGTGTGGAGCCTGTGGGGTGGGTGAGGGATGCAATCACCCAAATTATTCTCAAAGGAACGGAGGGAGTGGAGCCAACCAATCAGATTGGTTTCACTTTCTGTTCCAAGGATTTTTCGGAGGGCTAGGGTGGATGCGTTTCAAGCCTGCATCGCAGGTAACAATTGATGATGTGTGGCAGAGAATTTCTGCCATATATCAATCAAATTCCAAAGGACTCAATACGGAAACTTTCTGTTTGGAGATAGCGTCGGTTCCGATGCCTTAGGGCAAAGGTCCAAGGTCCAAGAACCAAGACCCCTAAAAAGACAGTTTCTCTCCGATCACAGCTCTGTACATTTTGGGTATGAAAAATTAATAAGAATTTGTAATATGTGTGGTCAATTTTCACAAACTTTGTTACCACAAACACAGTTTGAGATGAAGTCACCGACAATGACAATCTGCTCAGAGAGGTGAACAAAATCAGTAAATATGTTGGATGACATTCCTAATTGTTGAAAAGTCTCCCAATTTCGATGAATTAATGAACCGTCTTTATTAAATTAGAGACCGTAGTTCGTGCTGTCGAAAATTTCAACGAATTAATGAATCACTTTCATTGACTTGGAAGCCTGTATTCGTGCTGTTGAAATAGAAAAGAGGCAAAATTTTCCATTAAGTGTTTTCTCCATCTTCTTTATTGTTCCAAATGGTAGGCCTATCAGTTATCGATATTTAAGATTCGTCCTAAATAACGATAACAAGTGAGGATTCCGAAGGTTTAAACCTTCATAACGAGGCCGTGCACACACCTCCAGTCTTTTGTAAGACATCCTCTTGGGTAGGCCATGGAAAATGGTGTGTTTATATAGGTTTTTTCGCATTACATCAACATGAGGACTGATGTCACAGTGACATCACTCTTTCAACAGTGGTTCGAGGTTATTTATACCCATATTTGGGTTGAGTTGTATTGGGTTGGGTCGAATTGAGTTGGGTGAAAAACAGATGTACAAATAACATATTTATTTATCATCATATACAGATATAATTTTCGATAGTAGAGTCTTCAATTGTTGTTGAAGTCCTTCGCCGGGGCATGGTTTATCAAATAAATTCCAGTTGAATTGTCCTGCTGAGACTTTCCGAGTGAATTCGTTATACTTGTCATATGTATCTCGACGAAAGAAATATAAATGTCCATTGATGTATCTGAAGACCGTTGTGATGTCATTCGGTACGCCTCGGAAAATGTCACTTATTCGCCCTCTACTTTGAATGTCATTTGGGGTATTATTGAATTTAATGTAAGATTGGCTGTCAACTAACCAATAGTTGGCTCCTGTGTTCGTTCGGAATACAGCATTGATCTCCGCTTTATCAGACATCTGTAGCATGTATATGTTTCGGCTGTGTAAATCCGGGGATGATGCCTCGTAGAATGTATTTGTAGAGTCATCGATGGCTATTTTACTTCCTTCTGCTTTTTGATAAATTTGTGAAATCGATGCCGTTGACTTTTTTTTTATACATCCTGTCTTCAAAATAAATATTCATGTTCCTCCTTTAAGATGGCGATAACAGCCTATGTGACACCCTGGATGCTTGTTTTCTCGATCCTGTCGAAGTACTCATTGTGATTTTCAAGAAATTGTTTCATTGGTCGAAATAGCTCAGTTGGAAGAGCGATAGACTGAAGATCTGGCGGTTCCTGGTTCGAACCCAGGTTTCAACATTTCCCGTTTTTTGTTCAACTCCGCATGATATACATGCAAACTTTTCATATTCATGTTTTTCAGTCAAAGTCGTCTTGAGTACTCGCATCCTTTTGTATCCCACCCCATAACGAAGTTAGCTCCCAGTGCCTTTTTGCCATCAGAAAATACGTAATTATGATTTTTGGCATCGAGAAGAATTCATTGACACAGAATATTTTTTTTCATCACGTCGAAATCAGTGGTCACCTCCGGTTTATGATATTCTGATGGATTTGGACTCTGTTCGATGTGGCCTATCCGAATTCAGCATAAGTTTTCTTCTATCTCTACTTTCACAGACCGGAAGTGCTTCTTTTTCGATTATTTGGATAGATCCGAAACGTCGACATTTCTGTTTTAACTCGACTACAAGTGCCATTCATGTTGAATTCACCCAAAAGCATGCCTACCCGACCTTCCACCCACATCCAACATGGCCGTCTGCATTCAGCCCTACCCAACGCACGTCCACCTCCAACATGGCGGTCTGCACCCATCCTACCGCGGTCTGCAACCAATAGCATGTCAGACCAACCCAACTCAACCCAACCCAAATATGGCCGTCTGCACCCACCAATAGCGTGCCTACCCTACGCTCCACCTTCAATATGGTCGTCTCTACCCCACCGACCAATAACACGTCACCCACAATGGCCGCCGACCCGGACACTAGCGCCTTCAGTGACACCAGCGGCTAAATCATGGAGTAGTGGGTTAGAATACATTTTCCAATGTCGAAAAGGCCTAGGAAGCTGAATTTGTCATTGAAAGAGATACAGCGATGCGCGGCTGAACAAAATTCATTTTTCTGAGTTGAATCAAATTCTAATATATTCAGACTTTTATTCAATATGGCAGTGAACACCGGAAATAACACTTCTCATGAGAAAGTGCAGATTCCCCATTGTTTATAATAACTTTCATTATCATTGAAAACAGGAAATAGCTTCCGGCCATATTGATAACGCTCGGTCACGTATGCATGACGATTGGGAGGGAAAAACGTTCCAAATAGCAAACGCGTCAGTTATTTATCGGCGCTCCGACCACCTATCGGTGTTCTCATTCCGAATACCAGTTCTCGTGCTATTCATCAACATTTTTTGGTGCCTGGGTTCAACTATCAAAAAAGTAAGTCAATTTTCTTATTCTTCAGTGCTTTATTCTCCAGTGTGTTCTTTTTTTCTCCAAAAGTGGATTATTTCTATGTGTAGTGTCTCTTCTTTTTCAATACTGCATACCATCTACCATTCTTCATAAGGAATATTCAGCAAACTGTTCAATTATTTTTCAAATTCTTTCAAAAGTTGATTGTTTTAATGACGCTGTGAACTCAACAGAAAATCCGCTGCTAAAATCACCCACTTCCCTGAACTCTGAATCTATGATGATATATCAGTCCAGCAAGTTTTATATATCGATACCTATATAACTTGTAGACCTGATCAAAGTCAATTTCCAGAAGTACTCCCATGCTGATTCCTAACGTTTTGACGCGAGTACATCGGAACGGATCAATAATACGTATGGAACATTGAATTTTCACTTCTCAGAGTATGCGCACGAGGTTGTGCTCCCTACTGCCTTCTTGACACCGGAAAATGTTTAATTATGCATCTTGACATCGATACGAATCCAATGATACCAAATTTATTGAAATCGAATTTTGGAGATCCGGCGGTCGTGGGTTCGAAACCTCAATTTTAACATTTCTTGTTTTTGATGAATTTGGACTGTCCTCGATGCGACCAATACGAATTGAGTATTAGCTTTGTTATTTCAAGTCATTAAAGGCATTCAAATTACAATTTATTATTCTACAATGGAGTTGGAGGGTGGAACTTGATGAATTTAGACTCTATGGGTGTTCTCCTTTCATTTGACACCTCACTTGCTACGATAGGACGGAAACGGAATTTTTTATTCTCTATATCGATTTTCGAGTGCCAAAATGGCTCAAGTACATCGATTCACATTGCCTCGTGGAAAATCAGCTGAATCGGGGACGTTGACTTTTTTTGGTACACCCTGTATACAAAATGTATATGAATTCATGTATTTCACGGTAATTTGAGTCACTCTGTATATTTGATATTTGGTTTTTTATCTTCCCAATGACCGTCAATCATGTTTTTTTTTCTCTCCCATGAGAGGCGGTTGTGTTTTTTTTCTTCCAACAGACAGTCTTCTTTCCTCTCCAATGACAGATGGCCATGTTTTTTTCTCACTATGACAGGCGGTCATGTTTTTCTCTCACAAAGCGGCCATGTTTTTTCCGATAACAGACGACAAGTGGTTATGTTCTTTTCTTACACAATGGCCATGTTTTTTTTTTTCGTGACAGGTGGCCATGTTTTTTTTCCCTCCAATGAGAAGTGGTTATGTTTTTTCTTACACAGTGGCCATGTTTTTTTTTTCGTGACAGGTGGCTATGTTTTTTTTCTCTCCAATGAGAAGTGGTTATGTTTTTTCTTACACAGTGGCCATGTTGTTTCTTCTTACGAAGCAGCCATGTTTTTTCTCGAATGATGTCGGCCTTGTTTTTTTCTTTCAGTTGTCAATTAAACACCCTGTCTATCTTTACGCTCCGCACACTCTCATATATATATATATATATATATATATATATCTCTCTCTCTCTCTCTCTTGTCCGAAAGGAGCTCCTATGAGGTGGGCCAGCCCCCAAATTTTAGGACCTTGCATCCGCACCCCACTGGCAGGATCAACCCCTGAATTTTCCCATGGTCCAAAGCCACGGTGGGCCAATGGTTGCCTGACCAAACTTCTTTCACCACGGGCCAACGCCACGAACCAACCCCAATTTTTCCACGGGCCAACGTCACGGTGAGCCAATTCCCAAATGTTCGATCGGTCCACGGTTGACCAACTCAACCCGACTCAACTCAACCCAAATATGGCCGTTTGCACCCCACTAGCTGGACCAATCGCCGGAATCCAGCCGTTGACGTCCACATTCCGTCGCCAAACCGAACGCCTTATCTCAGCACGGGCCGTTTGGCGGTGTCTTTGCACCCCGTTCCAGGCCAGACCGTTGAGTTTGTGGCCATTTCGTCCTGGACCAAGGCCCATCTCGTCACCGCCAACCGTATCTTTGCAGGAGGCTTTCGGCTATGGACCATCGGTGAAAGCTATCCAACAGTGTTGTGAAGTCTGCCGTTGCCATTTTGACCTTTGACGTCTACCAACTCCGCCAGGATTCCGTCATGGGCCGAGCGCTTTACTTTTCCCACGGGCCATACCAAAATCCCAGCACGAACCGTTCGGCGGTGTCTTTGCATCCCGTTCCATTACCCATCTCGCCGCCACCAATCTTTGAAGTCTACGACCCGCCAACGACCGTTGAAGTATACATTCCGTCACCAATCGACCCGCCAACCCCGACTGTTTCCATGGTCCACGGTTGGCCAACTCAACCAATCCAACTCAACCAAATATGGCCATCTGCACCCAGCCTACCCTACGCTCCACCTCCAATATGGCCGTCTGCACCCACTAGCAGAATCAATCCTCGAATCCGCCCCAAACCTCCACCGCCGTTCGGGCCATTCCGTCCTGGACCAAGGCCCATTCCATCACCGCCAACCATATCTTTGAAGGAGGCTTTCGACTATGGACCATCGGTGAAAGCTATCCAAGTGTCTTGAAGTCTGCCGTTGCCATTTTGACCTTTGAAGTCTTCCCAACTCCGCCAGGATTACGTCATGGAACACGTTCCCCAGGTGGGCCAACCCCCAATTTTACCCCCGGTCCACAGCCACTGGCCAACACTCATCCGCTCACCTATGCCACGCGCCATTGTTTCAGCGACGTACGCACCTGTCTATAAATAGAATTGACCCCAGGGTCCAAAGTCCATCGCGACCAAGTGACCCGACCCCTGCTCAAACAATCACCTGTGGTGTACCTCAAGGTACCGTACTTACCCTGAAATGTGGAGGAGAAATCTTCAGCTTTGGTGACGATACAGTTGTGTTATACAGAGTGACTCATGGGGTAACCTAAAAAATAAAATCGAATTGGGTTTTGGGAATGTTTGGAAATGGTTCGACCAGAAATAGATCACAGTAAACTACGATAAAACCAAGTTTATGCCATTTGCCATCTACAAAATAATTTACCTCAGTATGAAACAATTTCAATTCAAAGAAATGGTTTCAGTTGAACTCATACATTCCACAATTAGTATGAAATATTTGGGAGTACCAATAGATCGACACTTGAGATGGGATGTCACGCTCAGAATATCGTTAATACTCTAAGGTATATGCTCCAAAATTCAAATATTTGTTAAAAAATGTTGAATTCTCACCATATGAAGGTTCTGTATCACCATCAATAGAATCAAGACTACAATAAGGGATACTAGGTGGGGAGGCGGCTGATACCCACAAGAAAAATTGAAATTTTGCAAAAAAGATTGCTAAAAATAATATTCAAGAGACCGTATAGGTATCCTACAGATAA
>JAFIRS010002725.1:0-187692 GCA_018342105.1 Gonioctena quinquepunctata
CAGGTTGGCTTGAACTGCCCGCAGCATCAGGAATGTTCCTGTTCCGGCTAACTAGCGAAGTTTACCTGCGTAAAGCCCCGGAATGCTTTCATTCCCTGGCTTCAGGTTCTTCAAGGAGGTCCGTCGATTTGAAAGACAAGAGTTAGACCGAGGCCTCTTGTCTCTTGATGAGCCATTCTTCGATCTATCCCCATGTTCTGGTTTTGATGAGCTGAAGAATCTTTTTGGTTTCATTTACCAAATGGGGTCCATACCACTAATCTCAAGCTATTTCTTAGCCCTTGAAGGATTGTATAGGTTGGTAATTGGTAAACAAGACATGTTTTTTTTCACAGACTTTTCTTTTGGTTCTCAATTGGTTAATCTGGATGGTGCTTTGATTGCAGTAGTTGAAGTCGAAATGACATTGAGTAGTGGTGATTTCATCAGTCGACTTATCTTGACGAATACTAAGAACTGGATCATTTCAGTCGGGTTGGTAGACATTGTTTAACATCTGCAGATCTACCTGGATTGATAAGGGCAAATACTTCGGAAACGGTACCAGGTAGTTACCCATATTTGAATTGACTAATAAACCATTCCACCGCCAACATATTGTATTCAATGTTCTTCGAAGTATTGCCAAAAGTAATTGTTTTCTCATGGATATTCACCTACACCGTTTGCATGCCTTGTAGTAGTAGTGAACAGTCTTGAAAATTAATACATTTTTCATTTTGAAATTTTTGTCAAATTAGTTATTAATGGGTTATCAATCAAGTAATCGTACATTCCATGAATCAATCTTTGGTTTTACGACTTTTTTGAGGAGCGCTTTCGACAAAAAACCCGTGTTCTGATTTAAATGCAATCACAACAGGAATCTATATGTATACAAAGAAACTTTGGATTCATCATTGTGATTGTGTGTGAATGAAGTAGCACACCCCATTGTTTCTTGGTAGTTACTATATTGACGGTCAAGGAAAACTTTCCAGTGACACTGAATCATATGCAAAATTCATATTGAATTTTGTTTTGTTCATTTGTTCACTGTCGTTTAAAATAACGAAGTTCATTGATACAATGAATAAAGAAATGGATATAAAAACAACGTTTAATCGATTGCATATTCATGTTTAAAGGTGTGCAGGCAGAACCGTTATAATGGGTCGAATATTACGGTTATTTTGGCTAAGGTGCTGAATTCGACTAAATAAACATTATGGAAAATCAATCCAATCAAGCGATTCACTTTACAAATACTGACGTGAGACAACTTTATTTTAATCAACTTTAATCCTCAGTACCAAAAAAGTCAGATCAAGAGGTGTGTTATGTTTATCTACCGGTGTTTCGTCACCGTTCTCTGACGTGATCATTTGCAAAGTTTTGAAATAGGTCTTGTCCATCAGCCACGCACGAACGATTGTCTTTTCCTAGGTATGTGGCTATTTTCCAGAGCTAACTATTCCTTGGTAATCAGTTATGATCACCTGGAAACAAGGAACCTTTCTTGTCACTTGTCTTGCTGCTTGTCACTTACTGCAGGTACGCAGGTTCGGACTGTGAAATGATGGGTAAACTCAGCCGTCGGGCGTTTGCTTTCAGGTAGCACCGCTGGATATGGAAATAGCAAGATACAAGGAACCAAATAGTGGAGGGGTTGAGAGAGACGAGAGAGAGACGAGAGGGAGACGGGAGAGAGGCGAGAGAGATACGAGAAAGAGACGAGAGGGAGACGAGAGGGGCGAGAGAGGGACGAGAGAGAGAGAGAGGTACTAGAGAGAGAGACGAGAGAGAATGACGAGAGAGAGAGACGAGAGAGAGAAAGACGGGAGAGAGACGAGAGACACGGGAGAAAGACGAGAGAGAGACGAGAGACACGGGAGAAAGGCGAGAGAGAGAGGGAGAGGAGAGAGGACGAGAGAGACGAGAGAGGACGGAGAGGAGGGCGAGGACGAGGACGAGAGAGAGGAGAGACGAGAAAGAGAGAGACGAGAGAGGACGAGAGAGAAACAGGGAGAGAGGAGGACGAGAGAGGACGAGGAGGAGGGGAGGGGAGGGGGAGGGGACAGAGAGAGGGAGAGGGAGACGAGGACGAGGGGAAAGACGAGAAAGGAGACGAGAGAGAGCAGGAGAAAGGACGAGGGGGACGGAAGAGGACTAGAGAGAGACGGTGAGGAGACGAGGAGGACGAGAGAGGACGAGAAGGACGGAGAGAGGAGGACGGAGGGAGGAGGGAGAAAGACGAGAGGAGACGAGGGAGGAGACGGGAGGAGGGACGAGGGAGAGACGAGAGGTGGCGAGAAGGACGAGAGGAGGACGACGGAGGACGAGAGGAAAGAGGGACGAAAGGGAGAGAGAGAGAGAGAGGGGCGAGGAAAGGAGGGACGGGGACGGAGGACGAATGGGATGGGGAGGAGGGAGGAGAGGAGGATGGGGGGGAGAGAGGGGATGGGACGGGGAGGGACGGAGGAGAGGGGGACAGAGACGAAGGAGGACGGAGAGGAAGGAGGGGGGGGAGGGACGAAGGGCGGGACGAGCGGAGACGAAGGACGGACAAGGAGAGACGAGAGAGATACGAGAGGGAGGCGAGAGAGAGAGAGAGAGAGAGACGAGAGACGAGAGACGAGAGAGAGAAAGAAGTATATCTGCAAATTTATCAAAAAGTATCTAACCAATTCAATTGCAACTTTCTGTATAGTGATCCTCAAGACCTAGTGGGAGATCATCACCTATTTTCATGTAATTTTTTTTTCGGGGAGAGTCAGAAGTAAGTTATTATTCAATCGATTTGAATGCATCTTAAACACCCAGAAAATATTTCATAATTATACCATATATACATGGTGCTTATGAATAGTCATCCTACAGTTGTCTCTGAGAATTGGACCATGTGCGCACTTTCCGTTTGAGGAAGCTTATTACAAAGAACTGAAAATATAATGATTGCACGCAATAATATTGTTTGACGCGACCACTTCTAACGACGAGACTTGTACCTTCACGTTAGTGTGTGTGACTCAACTTCTTGTTTTTTCGAAAATTTTCGTCTTGATTCAAAAGTACTAGTTCCTCTCCATCTCTGACTGAATAGTTTTTCCAAATCTGAACTTCTTAATATGTATTGTATATACAAGGCGTAATCTAACCTCTTGCACATCCCTGAATGATGAGTGTATAATTCCATTTTTAACGAATCACAGTAGTTAAAAATAAAAAATAAAATGAAAATATTCGATAAAATTTTGCGAAGCGCCGCTCGCCTAACCTCAGCTGTCTTGATCAGAGCTGTAAGTTAACGCAATTGCCGATGCAATAAACCTTTGAATAATGTGGAATGTTGATCTTATTGTGTTGTTAATGTACGAAAAGAGTAAATTGCTTGCGAGAGATATTCAATAGATATATATTCAATTTCAAAGTTATGAAAACAAACGAACCTCGTTGTATTCAAACTCGTAGATAATGTTGGAACTAGTAGATGAGGTCAATACAGATTTGAGGCACTTATCGAATCACAATTATCAAAGAAATACAAACAAAAGACACAGTATTGAATTGTTTTCAAAATAAAATCGGCCATCATTGTGACCTAGTGTGATTCAGAATAACATGTGAACAGATTCAATAATATGAGCAAATCACAAAACATAAACCTGTAGCAGGTATGTGAAATTCTTCGACTGCATTTTTAAGCCAAATCTTACCACTAATGAATCATGCAATTCTAAAAAAGGAATTCTAGATCTTTCCAAGTCAATTTGGAGCCTTAATATCGCGTAATAATTTTAAAAAAATAAACAAAAAACAGATTTTTAATCAGTGTAATTCATGTTGAAAAGAGAAACATTCTCAATTGGATATTGATAGAAAGATTTTTCTGTGAATTGAAAAATCCACGATTAAAATGATGTTATTTTTTTTTAGAATGTCTAACAGAAAACAACTACTCCCCCGGCTAAAGCCATGCTGGACATTGAACTACATCTGATAGATATTCTGAAAAGGCCCTAACTCAAAAGAAAAAATCTGAAATTGAAAATTTGCATTTCCATTCAGATAGTTATTTGATTTTCTATTCCAGTCTTGATTAAGAACTCATAAAGATGAATGAGGCAAAGAAGAATGTTTTCCAAAAGAAAGTACTCACCAGAAATCATTCGTAACATTGACGCAGGAGAGACATCGCATTCACTAGGTCTTCAATACATTTTTGTCGACGAAAATCTATTTCACGCTTCCACGATCATCAGGAAGACCGGAAGAAATGGGAAACACATTTTCAAGAAGCAATCTCACTTTGCAAAGATGGAAAAAGTTAGAATCATTTCTTTTGGAGAGACACTTTGAAATTACTGTTTTTTGACATTAAAACCTGACGATGGAAGATAGTGACTAAAGTTTATCTTTCAGTCGCAGATGATTCCACATCTGATTTTATGAACATCCTGTTTATATTTTCAACAAATCAGTGTAATTCGTTATGAAATGACATTATTACACCCTGTTTACGGGCCTCAACTATTCATATGTAGACTTACTTGTGTTATAGACATATAAAAGTAGTTTGTTTTGAAATAAAACAATTAGCAAGAGTAAAGGTGGTGATAGTGAGTAGTTGGAGGTAAACACCGCAGAAAAGATATTTTCCGATTTTTAAACTCTTTTGAAGTCGGTTTATTTTTTTATTTAATTTTTTTGCTCGAGAATACATTTATTTCGTATTTTAATTTTGCACCCCAGGCGGAAAACTACCTACCTCTATAATGAAATAGGTTATATCTCAAAGAGTATCGGTAATAGGAGAATGAAATTTTGCATTCTAGTGTTAGCTGTATATCAAGTGATTTCGAATCCTAAGGGTTAACAACCCACCTGTGTTTTATTTCCTTCTGATGTTTGATTAGTTACTAAAAATATTTGTGTGTCAATACATAAAGTATAGATTATTCCAACTAATATTTTATTTATTTAAAGTCGAACTATTTCGGCCACCAGGGCTAATCACCGACGCCAGTGAGCGCACTCTGATGTTACCATCCAGAGGTAGGGATCTTTAACGAGCTGGTCTATGAACTCGGGAGCGCCATCTCAATGTCCCCTCCGCTATATCTCGTACCAACGACCATTATGGTAGCTAAAGTCCTCGAAGAGGTCGGCGCCGAATTTTGCGAAAGTGAATTTTACGTCAGATTCACCAGTATTGGAAAAAAGTTAGATAATTTGGAAATCAGAAATTGGAATATGAGAACATTTCACAGAATAGGTCGAAGACATAAATTAGTAGAATTGCCTCAATATTGCCCCTTTCCACCGATAAACAACCCAAAAATCAACTACTAGGAATTAAAAAAATTGGGGGTTCAAAGAAGAGATGTACATGTACATTAATATGGATATTTTTTTTCAATTAACATGTATTGAGGAACGAGTATTTTATCATTCTTTTCTATTTTTAAAAGTATCACAGTTTTGTCGAAGACAGAGTAGTTCAGTAAATATCTAATGACAATGATTATTCACTTCCGATTTCAATTACCTATTTGGATGCATTTTCATTACATTACCCGAACAACAGATCAAACAGAATCCGTCATCATAATTTTGCATTGAAAATAAGTCTGTTTTTCAGTGAGATGAATAATTTTCATTACAATTGTATCGAAACGGCATCACTGCTGATTGATATGACCCTATTAGAATTTTTATTCGAGAATGCATCACAGAAAGTTTCAAGTCCGAAATTGAGGACACAAACATATTATGTGTCGTGGTAATCTCACGTAACTACATATTACTTATGCGGCCGCATTTCCTTTTAGTCTCCCTTTCTCCGCTTTCTTCGTTTTGCCACTACTTCGCGGGCATGTAGGTCACTATCTCAATAATACTTTTACATCCTCGCTTAGCTGCGAGGTCTGCGAATGCATTGGCTTGCACTTACAGTAATACAAGAGTCTTCGTTCGATTCGCAACAACTTTACTCTTGGCCTTGTACTCTAGTGAAAACCAGACTGTGTCGGAGAGTTTGTGTTGTGCGGGGTGACTGAAGGCTTCATCATTGCGCTACATCAGCTTAGGCCCGCCGGCCCTGTGCCCTTTAACATGCCCATGCGTCCTGATAATGGATTATTGTACTCGCAACCCCCTGGTAAGCATCATTCCACCTTAATATAAATTAGGACAGACATTGGCATTCGCTCGCATTCAAGTTCATCACAGCTTGACTTATTTGACCTAAAAAGTTAAAATATTTTTACATTTTAAGTGTTTGACAGTCATTTACAAAAGAGGTTATTAACTTCTCAATATTTGTATTCTCCTCACTGAACTGTCAAATCCAATATGAAGAACTTGAAAATGTTTCAAAATAAAAATATGCTTTTTAAAAAAAAGGGCATAAGTGAAAAAATCATTTTTTTAATTGATTGATTTGAAAAAATGTGAATGAAGTAACTGAAGATTAGTGAAGACATTGACATTCGCTCTAGTTCAAGTTCGTCAGAGCTTGACTGAAAAGATGCCTAGTTTTCAGAAACTCTTCAACATGGCGTCATGGAATATAATTTTAATGAAATAGAAATTGTTCATTTTAGTAGATTTGTAATGTATCATCCAAAAAAACGACAACTGTTGTGATTTTTTTTAGGCATGATATCATAATCAGATAAAATTGATTTAAACATGTTAGTTTTTTTTAGACCATTAAATGATATGTTACATACTGAAGTTGAAGTAGGTCGGGTAGATTGATACTGATTTTTTTTCCAGAAATTCCCAAATGTGACGCGTGCTTGTAGAGTTCTCTTCTACAATAGTTTATTTCATTTACAAAATACATACCTCTAATTAAGAGATTAAGAATTGAGTAATAACTAACTACTCACTTAAAAAATATATTCATAAATATTTCAATAATTTTCAATGAAATTTATGGAAAAATATTGTAATAGGTGGATTACTCCATGTAAACTGACAAAAATCAAAGGGTAAGGCTAATCAAGGTCACACTGACCTTGTCACTGTAGATGCGAAAGTCAGCGCGCTCAATAATTACATCTGAATCGACCGCCATTTTTTCAAGGTTGCCATTGGTGAAGAAATAATTCTCACGTTGCATAGCAGTTCATTGTAACGTGTTATCAAAAACATTCTGAGAATGTTTCTATTAGGAATTTTTTACGCGGCAGATACTGATTTTTTTTTTTTTCATTTCCATTGTACTATCCTAGGTAATTGACCGAAAAAATATAATAATGACTCTAAAGTTGAGCGAACGAATTACTTTGCGTCACAGTTGAGTTGAGAACTTATATTGAAAACATGGAAAGTTCTCATACTATAACGTAATATGGGGACTTTTACGGTGAATATTTTGGTGTGTTGGTGTCTGGGCAATAATATATAAAGACACGTAAGCTTTAACTAATTTTTTTATGAATTAAAAGAAATGGAATTTTTTTTTAAATTTTGGGTAATACTAAGTTCATCAACCTTCTATGTTCATCTAGTTGACATGAATAATATAATAGATACATATATGAATAGGGCGATTCCGATTACAATTTCTTGAGCTTGTGTCCTGTTCACCAGAAAAAATGTCGAGAAAAATTATTTCTTCACAATCTTTTATATATTTCTATTAGTCTTTTTTATGGGGACCGATAAATTATTCTTCCAAAACCATGATACCTGTTTTTTTTTTATATTGTTAAAATTAAGATCGTTCTGCCCAATAGAAAATTTGATCATTTACTGAAAAAAAATCATAAATTTATGAATGCGTTGGCCCCCAATTTGGCGAAATTAATTATTCAGTGGGGAATTGATATATTAGGATATTCCGTCCAAAAGGATAAATGCATGAATAGATAAAATTGTCTTGATAATAGGCAATTTCACCTATTTATTACCAAAATTATGTATCCAAACAAGAGGAGGTTAGGTTAGGGTGTTTATTCATGAGCGTTTTGCGCTTAATAAAGTCAACGTAGAAGAAGATGGATGCATGATGTTCTGTGATCATTTGGACTGGTTCTGAAGTGGGCCCACCAAAATATTGATTTTTTAGAAAATTATATCTAATGAAATTTCGTATTCTCTGTCGACTTTTTCTATAAAACACTCAAATGATTTAATTTCAAAGTAAACTATGTTCACATATGGAAAAAAAATCTCCAAGGGCGAAAATGGTTTATACCAATAAATATAAAGTTATGTTGACCTATGTTGAGTTATGAGTCGATTAAAAGAAATAGGTAGCTCGTGACGTCAGCATCCTGGATATTGGTGTATTTCTCTATACGGGACAATTCATCATTAACAGAATGAAAGTAGATTACAAAGTGGGTGTTGCGATGCGATTGAAATACGCCTTAAGTAGATAATAGTGAGGGTAGCTTCAAATGGGCCGATTATTGAAAAATGTCCAATTAGGTGCAATATATTTATAAGCGTGGACTTGCGCTAACTCACACAAATTATCCGATCACTAAAGTTGTAATTTTCAAAATGCCAAATTGGCCTTAGAAAATTGTATTGAGTGCAATAACTGAACCTATACTGAATAGAGTCGTGAAAACATAGATGCCTCTTAAATATCTACACAACTCCTTTTGACTCATTGGCGTAGAAATAGGTTGAAGAGAGTAGGTACACATGCCAACGGTTTACCGACCTCTTCATTACTTAACTATATTGTCGTATTGATTTGAGGTTATAATTAGGTAGGTAATATTCACTTAAACAATTCCCTTGAAAGTTCGAGGACTTCGAAGACATTATGTTGAACTGTAAGAAGAATGTTACCCAATAAATAACTTTCGACGTTTCATAATACGATGTTTTTAAGCACTCAGAATATTGTCGTACCAAATTGAATGGAATTTGAATTATAACAATATCGCTTCGAGAAATGTGCTCTCAGATCATCTTCACGCAGACAATTTGTTCTCAGATCTTTTGCTCTCATGAAATCTGCTTTCATATGCTCTGACATAATTTGCTATTCTGATCAATTTTTATCATTTGATATGAATCGACATGACATCATTAATTTATTAAGTTGGATTTGCTTCGTATCTCATCGCTGTGTCTGTGTACCATGCTACACGAGCGGCTATATAGGCAGGGCTGCTCCCAATTTTGTATCTATACATTTCATTATTTTACGTGAGACAGTGACTAGATTGTGAACAATTTGCATAGCAAGTTTAGTCAAGATTAGGATAGATTGTGTCCCTTTCTCAGAGTAAAATATATTTCAACAATATGAACACAATTAATTTATGAATATTAATTCATTTCATCATTATTAAAGTAGTTATATTTGCCCTCCACTGAACATCGTATCTGGGCAGAACTGGTTTTATATCTGCAGATGAACGAATTTTCATGAAACATGGTAAATTTTGAAAATATAGACTTTTTAAAAATAATCACACTCTAAAAATAGAATATTTGATTTCTGGGACCGAAATTCAAAGTGGAACCACCTGTATATGTTCACATATTTGAATTCATGTCCAAATACATCAAATGCAGTTCCACTTGAAAGGAAAAGTTGGCGATATGCATATCATTTTGCTTAATTTTGATAGTGGAATGAATAATAACTGTTCGGTAATTACAAACCGATTTTTCAACAATTTTGGCATTTTGTTCAGGCTTTTTGTATCACTTTTCCTGTGTCCTTCATGACAAACGTATATACGTAAATATATATATATATATATATATATATATATATATATATATATTATATATATATATATACCGGGTGACACAGGATATCGGGCCACCCCTGTAACTTCTGCATTCGTAAACGGATTTTTCTGAAATTCGGTACAGTTATATAAGCAAACCATTTCGGATTTGATCACATTACAATCCAATATGGCGGACTTCCGGTTTTTCTGCGAATGCCGGCAACTTTGTTTTTTCAAATAGAACACCCTGTATAGTTTTACATATTCAAGTTCAACAGGTCAAAACAAGTCCAAACCTTATGTCAAATGTAATTTTATTGAAACAATTGAAATTAAAATTGTTTTTTTATTTTACCTCGTGGATGAATGAGATTTGGTCGAAGCTATTCACAATGAGTCGCACATAACAGAAAAACATATTTTTTTCTGAAAAATTATTTTTTGGGTCATTTATTGATGAATTAATTCAGTCACATCACATTTTGATCAAAAATAAACCCCTATGGGCCACCTACCTGTCTCTCTGGAACATTCATAAGGAAAAAAATGGCATATAATTTTTGTATTTCAGTGCAGTAAAAAATTGTATACATTCAAAAATCTATAACTAGTTCATGAGTTTCCTTGCAGTTCGAATAATTTTTCAACTTAGTAAGCTGTGGAAAACAACATGTCAACTAATTGTGTTTCGCTGTCATCTTTCATCTCAACTCTCGAAAATAAGTTAACTTCCGGGAATTAGTTTAGTAGAAATGTAAAATCAAAATTATAGGTTCACAAAAAGTGAACAGGTTGATATGTTATTAATTTACGGGGAATGTCTTGAAAACATTGTCGCCGCTTGTCAGTTATACGCTGAACGATACCCACACAGAAGACCCCCACAAAGAACCTTTTTCAAAAATGTAGAGAGAAGATTCCCAAAAGAACCCAACAATGGAGAAGATGATCGTAAGTGAGGAGGCAGAAATGAATGTTTTGCTTATGTTGATTTTGATCCAACCGCTTCGACGCGGGAATTGGAATACCAATCCAATGTCAGTCGAGAAAACGCTAGAAGAATTTAAAAAAAACACCATTATCGTGCTTATAAGTATAACCTACACAATTAGTTGACAAGATTCAGAAATGTTGTTTTCCACAGCTTACTAAGTTGAAAAATTATTCGAACTGCCAGAAAACTCATGAACTAGTTGTAGATTTTTTAATTTATACAATTTGTTACTGCACCGAAATACAAAAATGATATGTAATTTTTTCCTTAATGAATGTTCTAGAGAGACAGGTAGGTGGCCCATAGGGGTTTCATTTGAAAAAAATGAATTTTTGATCAAAATTGATGTGACTGAATTGATCAACCAGTAACTGACACAAAAAATAATTTTTCAGAAAAAATTTAGTTTTTCTGTTATTTGCGACTCATTGTGAATAGCTTCGACCAAATCTCATTTATCCACGAGGTAAAATAAAAAACAATTTTAATTTCAATTGTTTAAAAAAATTATATTTGACATAGGTTTGGACTTGTTTTGACCTGTTGAACTTGAATATGTAAAAATATACAGGGTGTTCCATTTGAAAAAACAAAGTTACTGGCATTTCCAGAAAAACCGGAAGTCCGCCATATTGGATTGTAATGTGATCAAATCCGAAATGATTGCTTATATAACTGTACCAAATTCCAGAAAAATCCGTTCACGAATGCAGAAGTTACAGGGGTTGCCCGATATCCTGTGCTATTGAATTTGGGTATAAAATAGGCCGCTGTCTCACCCAGAGAGGGGCTCTAAGGTTGCAACTCTGCCAAAAAAACGGGAATTTTTTATTTTGGTCCGAACCCGAAACCCTAGGTTAGTCACTGTGGGAAGATGATAGTAATTATTTCTACGACCATTAACAAAAAATATAAGATGTATAGAAGAATGGCAATAAATAATATAAGACATGAAGAAGCAGGAATTTTTATGAGAAAAACTTGCGAGCCAATCGTCACTACTTTTCCACTTACCTTCACAATAGTTGTGAGAATTCACCGCTTCCAATCGGTGTCAAAATCAACCGAAAAGAATTGAAATCCAACTCAGTATTCTGACCAAATCATGCAGAAAAAAAGAAGGTTGAATCTTGTGTGTTTGAGCCATAATACCGTTTTCATGCTTGGCCTCATTCGTCTCAGTGCTGTATTTTTATCTGCCCTAAATGTAACTGAAATAACATTTCAATTTATAATTTGGCCCGGCACAAATTACGTTGTCGTTTACACGTTATAAATGAATGAAATCAATACCGCATTTTGTACTACTTTTTAATAATCAGAAAATTGACTCAATTTGCGCGCAATTTCAGTTTTGCATAGATCCATAATTAATTAACTTTAATTATGGTCACAAATAATTGTTTCTGTTCACAGTTCAGTTCTATCGAATTTGTAAACAGAGTATGTTTTATCACCGGGTATTAGTATCTATTACTTGACAACAAATGATATCCGAATTAAAGATATTTTTTTACAGTGAGTTCCACGCCTTTTCACCTCTCGAATTTGACCGAATGAATTGCGATTTGAAGAATATGAATGGGGAAATATAAAGAAGTCTTGGACACGTATCAAAAGCAGTGGTAGCTTCGAATCGTTTTCTTTTTCCAAAACCCGCCGTTAAATGTTGAAGTTGATAATGACTATTCATAGACCATGAAAAATATCTTATTCTTCAAAACTGCTCTCTACTACTTACCTATAAAATAGGTGTATGTTGAGTCGAATATCCATCAGAAAAGAACTACTCTCCTAGCTAATGTCGACGAACATTGAATTACTTCCGATGAATAATCGTGCAAAGTTCTACAAGGTCACTTGCCTTATCATGGTTGGTGGTGCACTAACAAGTAGAATCGATTCGCTATCCTAGAAACATAATACAACTAATGAAATTGGGAGCATGAATTGGTTTCTTTCAACCCCAGTGAAATTTGTGCACCATACAAAAAAAAAGAATATCGGTTGCATTGAACCTCCATTCCGGAAAGAAGAATATGCTGTTGTATAACACTACAATATTTTCTCGCCGATGAAAAACATTAGATTATGATTTCTATCTATCATGCTTTATCCACGTGAAAAAATATTTACCACTATCCTCCCATGATCTTGTTTATCACACACTGAGTAGTGACGTCAAAAAAGCAAAATATTTGTGATCTGTGAGTATTTGTTATATTTGTTATGGCCACCATTGAAAGAGATTCATATCATGATAATTCGATCAAAACAATAGGCTCAAGAGATATTGATGAGAGACAAAGTGTCTAAGTCGTTTCTCCTTCAGGGAACCTCCCTAAAACAAATGATCGGATATTATCAAAAATCAAATAACGTCGATAACAAATAACAATAGAACGTGTTTCATATTATGATTGAAGTATTTATCAGAAAAACCATCTCAGAGTTGAAAAGGGAAACATTCTCAATTGAATAATGAAAAGAAATATTTTTCTGTGAATTGAAAAATCCACGATAACAATGAAGATATTTTTTGTGAATGTCTAACATAAAACAAATACTTCTTTCAGTCGCAGATGATTCCACATCTGATTTTATGAACATCCTGTTCATATTTTCAAACAAATCACATCAGAGTGTTCCATGCCCTTTCACGGCGAATGTATATCACAGGTTCATGTTATATAGGGATTACTTAAACTGAACATTTTTCAGGGATACATACAATTCAGTTCCACAGATACGATATGAATGGAGGCTGTCTCACAAATATCAGTATATTTTTGTTAAACTTGCTGAATCCTGAAGTAGATAATTCGAAAAATAGCCCGTGCTTTCTTTTGGGGAGGATTTCAGATGTTTGCGAAAAACTATGATAATAAGGGTGGATTTTTATTTCACATCTGCACCTTCTAACCTTGTATTCTAATCCCAATTTGTTTCTCAACAAAAAAAGTCCCACATAACATATGTCCTGACGTGCGTTATATTTGAGATACGGGGTGTTGAAAGGAAAGAAAAATTAATCTTACTTTCAACACCCTCTATCTCGACAAATGTTGATAAACAGATCGGGAATTAGAAAACAAAGTGAGATCAGACGTGAAATATAAATTACCCATTATTCAAGCTGAGCATTATGCCAGTTTTTCGTGAATATATCTGAAAAATAAATATTCGGATAAGCAAAAGTTTATAACTTTTTGCATGGACATGCCTATTAATAAACTTGAATCGTCCCTAGAGTTTTCATATTTCAATTATTTAAACTTTATTGGGGATACGGCAACAAACAGAAAAGTTTCTCCAATGTGGAATCTGGGATAAGGAGCAGACCATGCAGACCTTTAACTAGAGAACCTTCAGTGCTGCCAAAAAACTTTGAATCCTTAGGTACTACTACGGCAGGCGAAGAATTAGAATACTATTCTAGAAAGTATGAAAAATGACTATATTACCGAGTATGTCGGGAGTTTACATTTTCCACAATGAGGATAAAGCAATAGATATTAAACCGTTCAGATATAAGATTCATGGCCAAGGGCCATTGAGATATATCTATTTCTCACACTTTTTTTGTGGTAGGTCATAGGTATTCTGGGTATATATTCTGCAACACAACACCCATATAATTCTGATTTGTGATAGGAAAAACAATTATATACAGGGAAACGCATATTCATAAGATATACCATCCATATTGGGAAATTTATATTCTGGAAAACAATTGCATGGTATTGAAAAAAATATAATATCATGGGCCATCTTCATTTCCATGGTGAAGTTCTTGGCAGTTTTTATCACATAACTTTTGAGGTTTAAATTATATAAAGGAACTTGGAATTTTTTTAAGCCATGCTTCTATTGTAAGCAAATTCGATCCCAATCAAATCAAAATTGATAAGAGGAGTCCCGTCAAGTTAACGACAGCTTGGCTACACGAAAATACATTTATATTGATACCTTGCTCATAATTGGAAATTTGAAAATAATGCCATAGCGCGTTTTTAACACTAATCAACGTCATCTATTGGCGATTAGAAACATGTGCTGAATGCGAAAATCTATAACTCTTTTATTCATTATCTCAATAGTTTCTGACTACGTGTTAAGTTCCATTGCCGATAGACAGATCGACACACAAAAATAATGGCACATGACATTGAATAAAAACTGTTGAAACTAGCATATAGAATATTGAATGCGTTCAAACTCCGGAATTCCACGAGGATGAAATAGTAGACAAAAGCATTTCGAATAATCCTTCGCGGGAGAAGTATCAAGTATCAGAAAAAGTTCGAGTTTTATTTCACAAAAACAGTTAGTTCTTCGAAGAAAATGTATCTACTGTCTTCTTTTCTGCAAATACCCTTAGTGATCTCTCTATATTTTTCACAGTAGCGAAACACATTTCACCTTCCATCACACATAATAACACATCCATATATTATTAATTTTCCAAATATACGCTATAGCAAAAAGCTATCAAATTGGTAATCAAATGAAAGAAATGAACAAAATGTACACTTTTTCTGGAAATTTACGTTTCATTACAATAACCCAAATGCATTTTTATCGTAGTTTTTTCCATTTCCTGGAAAATATTTCCTGCCAATTTTCAATTGAGAATGTTTAATTTTTTAACAAGAGTGCATGGTTTGGAAATGTAATGTTAAACAAGATAAATTCCTAGAAATGGGATTCCTAGTTATCTTTTTGAATCAATTTAAATAGTTACGTGCATTCTGTCATGTACTTATTGAATATTATATCATATAATTACTGTAACAGATATCTATCATATGAATCATGAGAAGTACTGCTCGTCTTCATTCATTCGTATTTCCATTCAATTATACAGTTTTCAATGAAAATGTCATGAAATTTTGCTGTCTGTTCATGTCCTGTAATAGTGAAAAAATCTTGGTATATTTTATTAAGGCATTTTGAGTAATGATTACTCGTGTTTGTTCAAATATTAGCCATTATCAATGTTGATGATGTTTTATTATCATTAAATGAAAACAATGCCGTTTGAAAACAAGATTAACGAATGAACTGCTTATATATTCAGAAACTCATCAAATTGAGTGGACGATATGTCTGATGATATTATCTCACACGTTTTCCTCGGAGTATCTTAAATATCTGAAACTCATCCTGTATACAGGTTGTTCTCAAAGTTGGGGCATTTTCGCAACAGGAACTAGATTTTGTAAATATATGTGAATTCATAAAACATAATCTATATAAAAGTTTCAAGATAACGATGGTACAAAACCGATTGAATTGGTCCCATTAATGTTTTGGTATGTTCACAAAAAATGTTCAAAATTGTTTCATGTGCACAGTATTGCTCAGCGTAAGCAATTGAGTCAATATATTCGACAAAAATTGAATATATTTGTCTATGGATTACTTCACACGTATTTTCTACTCTACGTTATTTCCCAAAAATGTTGTATAGGGTGAGGATTTTCTACTGCCCAAACATGCGTATTATGAAAATTATTCACTCCATTTCATATTTCAATTTCTCAACGGAAATCTGTTGGCATTATTTCCTTTAACGTGTGCCAACAATCAAAAACAATATTACGCTGGGTACACATAACAGCTCCCGATTATGGCGTATTGTTTTCTGATTGTCTGCTGATTGATATCTTTCCCATTATGTGTCATTCAGTGGCCAGTCAGAAAACAATACACTGTGAGCTCAAACGCGAGAAGCTGAAATATAACCTCTCATTATATCTAATGCATTCAAAGCAAACCATGGCCAGAAACGTACTTTTATATAAGTGATTTTGTAATTAAAATTTAAAAAAAATTGGGTATTTCACAGCTTTTTCAGGAATATTTTTGAAATAAACAGCATGGGATTGCATGGGACTGCTCTTGAACTCACCCAAAAACCTAAAATAATACATTTTTCACTATCAAATCAAATATGTCTGTATCTGGGTACGATTTAAAATGAAAGTTCCTTGAACTGGAATCGAACCCGAGCCTCCCGTGTGATAGACTGACACGCCAACCACTACTCCACGAGAATTTTTCTTGATATTCTGAAAATAACGGAATTCAATTATTCATTGCCTCACTTGAAAACCTGTGGCTTTTAACATGTTGAAAAAGTATATTTGAATTTAAATATTAAATTATTGTATGTAGTGAGTTCAGAATCCCTTATTCAATCAATTTTGCATTCCCTGTTTCCCTATATAGGGATTGAATGCGTTGACATATAATTTTGACAGGACCTAGTGTGGTTTTATCACAAAATAATCTCGAATCTGCTGTGGTTTTATCAGTATAAAACAGCGAGAAGATATTTATCACTATAAAACTGATCTAATTGGTTCTCTGTTTGAAATTTCGGCCATTTGATTGGTTGCAAAATAATGAGGGAAATAGTCAATGAAAAAATTACTTTCTTTGATGACGTTTCTGAAATCACTTCCCTTCCTATCTCAAATCCGCGAAGAATTTCAATTATAATTCACTATTAAATATTCTGTCTTTTTTGACAAATACTTGACGAAATCTGATACACAGCTTCACATGATGTTGGTTTAAACAAAATTGTTTATTTATGAAGCCACATTTCATTAAAATAAAAGTAAACCGCCAGAATTGTCGTTATTGGAGCAGAAAACATTCTCAATAGGTCAAGAAGGCTCACTTACAATTTCTCCAATAAGTTATGGTTTGGGTTGGTATATATCATTATTAATGAAATTAAATTGTTAATACTCATTTCTTACAGACACAGTTGATAGTGATGTTTATCTGGACATTAAAAATACTTTTACCAGACGTTAATTATTCAAATAAAATCGACATGTTCATTTCATTGATGGATCTTCATCGCATTATTCACTTATAGTGAGAAATCATTCGATAGAAGTGGATTGGCATACCTGAAGGTTTCGAATGGCCACCTCGGTCTACATATATGTCTTCTCTTGATTACTTTTATGAAGCTATTTGAAATCGAAACTGTATGGTGATCTTGCATATAATATTGTAGATTTAGGAAATAGGTTACCCGAAGAACTTTATGAAATAAGCCCTGTAGCCATACCAAATGACATACGGAATTCAAAGTTTGCCTTGCTTATTGTCGAGAGGAGGTAATTTTTAATATTTATTAAAATATAGAAAAAATTGGAGAAACCTGAATATTATGTAGATTCTACGCTTCGTTTTATGTAAAGGGATGGGTGGGTTTCAACCTTTCTTCTGAATCAAGAATTTAGCAGAATACCTCAACTAAGTTTACTAGACATCAACAACATTTTACATTTTCAAAATTCATTTAATCATTGATCAAAACATCAAATTTATGGAAACTTCACAACGCTGAAAAGGGAATAAAAATGCGTCATGACCCACTTCATAATTTTTTATTTCTGAGGAGTCGTAGTAATTAATGCAGGCGAGGTGAACGTGTGGGGTAAGTAGTATTTTACTATTTTCATAATATATATAAATATATATATATATATATATATATATATATATATATTACAGTGATTGTCGATAACGTGTTGATTGTGGGCACAATATAAATCGAGAATCTACTGTTTCCATATAATTGATAATCGTTGCATCAAACGAATTAAAAACAAGGATGATTATTAATAATTCCAACAAAATTATAAAATGAATTTTTTTCTCACAAAAGACGAGTTCATCTCTGCTTCTGCCGTAAACGAGTTCAGTCCTGCTCTTTTCAAACCAATCGTGTTTGTAAATGGCTGAAAAGCAAAGAAGAAAACTTACTTCTGTTACTTTGCGCCGAAAATAAATCTTCTTGTAGTTCCAAATAATTTCCCCTTCCGTAAAAGAGGACAATATAGTGTCAGATTTTAGGTACTTACATATCGAATACGATAGATGGCACGCGCTGTTGTATCAAACACGATTTATATTGGGTCTGACCAACTATCTTTCTCTATAAACAATACTTATACCCAAACCGTCTAGAGGTAATTTGATGGTGGCGTTCAATTTTCCATTGTATCCTTTCAATTTGTTAAACGTGATCTGTAATATTGCACTTGTCCACCCTCTGGAATCCAAAACCAATACTCCTGGATCGTCCTACTATCATCCAGTACCTCATCAATTGCAATCAGTTTGGTCTTATTTGTTATTCTGTTCATGTCTTCGTGCACACCTTTTGGAAGACATCTTGGGCTTGACACATAAAACGATGCGCGAATTTTTCACTTTTACCAAAAAAAAATTATCCACCACTTTGTGAGAAAAATCTTCTTTATAACTTCCCAAAGGCCTTCATCACAACTACTTCCATACTCGAATTACATGTGTTTATATCACTTGCAAATTTGTTCGCCGAGGTTTTTGGTGGTGAGTAGTCGGATTGTAATTGTTGTTAAATTCACGGACATTCGTCAATCAATCAAATCTTTTGAGAAAAGACATTGTTCCAAAGAAGGTGTGCTCGTTGCGTTACCTCTCTGTATATACAAATAGCTATTTTTTGAATCAGGAAGGTGGCGGCTCTTCGGTCATTCATTTTGTTATACGTAAACCAATTTCTATGAATCTTCTTGCATGAGGTCTGTATGTGCCGAAAAATATGGCTGTTTTCTGAACTTTTGGTCTTTTAAGTTTTCCGCATTTGTTGCTGCCGATTCACTGGAAACGAAAGTTGATGGCGCAAAAGGGCCAACGCAATCCCCCTACGCCACGAAATGAGAATAATGTCGTCTGAACGTTTTTCGTCATCTCTGCAAATGCCAACTGGTTCTAAAATAGCGAGAAATTCTGTAGATGCAAGGGCACATTCTATTATTCACTCACTATGTACAGCTCAACACTTATGTCCCGCACTTACATCTAAGTTTAACACAAACTGCTAAATCCAAGCGAACCCAACGGCAACTCTGGAAGTGTTAGGTAGCACTTTTTTCACGGAAACGGTTCAAGACAACGAATATGGACTCCGTTTCGTAACGTTTCGAACTTGCTACAAAAATATCTGCGAAACTCCTTTCGACTGGTATAAAATAAATATAAAAATATGGGAAAATATTCAACCTGTTTTTCCTTCTAGTTATTCACATAGGTACTATATTATATCTAGTTATTTGAAGTTTTTAGTAGAATATAACGTAATTGTTAGTGAGAGTATGTTTGAAGTTGATAATTAGTTTATTCCTACCATTCCACTTATCTAGGAAGATTTTGAAGGAAATTCATTGGTCTTCATAATAGTTTTTCTAACTCGAATTAAACTTTTTTGTTAATAGGACTGAAAGTAGAATACTTTATAATAAATTAGTAAATTTTAACACTTTGGAGTAATTTTCCGATTTTGCTTGGTATTATTTTTATCTGATACTAAGGTGTCTATCTGCTTTTTGAACACAAATAACTTTCCTTCAAATCCAGGACCAATTATTCCTGTCATGTCGTTTTCTTAAAGGAAACTACTGAATACGGAAATATCTACCAGAACGAACTCTTCGGTTGTTTATCAAGTTTATTATAAATAGTTATATTACGAAATTATCATTGAATGGGTGTTACGTAAGTCGAACGTAATCGAATACTGAGGAAAGGGTGATCTAGCTTGTAAGGAATTTGGGGAAATTCCGTCAACAAATAGACCATTTTTCTATGAGTTCCTGGCAACGTATAATGGGAAAATGGCTTTTGTTGAATCGGGGATTCCCATTCGATATCTATATAAACATTATTACATAAATAATATCTAATTTTGATTAGTTATTGGAAAAAACATGCATGAATTACGAATTAGTTTCTAGTATATTTCCCCTTGCCTGGATGTTGTCATGAGACAAATGTTTTCAATGAATATTCCAAGAAATGATAAAATCGAGGATATTACGTTATCTGCTTTTCTGAATTAAGTATTTATTACCTAACGCGGCAATGAAATAATTTGTTTAATCTCTATTGTTAAATAAATAATAGCAGTCTGCTTCTAAGTGATATATTTAGACCATACGTTAAAAATTTAAGAATACTTGAGAGCAAATATTCAATATTTGTGTTCATATATTCCTTACTGTCTTTATGATCGACAGTTTTGTCATCGTAATAGTTCCATTTCACTAGTTTTATTTACGATAATAAAACATTCATTGATATTGTTCCATTTCATTTAAAAAATATACACCATTGTGGTATTTCAAGAAGTTGGAATATTCTATCTTCAAACAGGTAATATACAGTATTGAACATAAATTCAAATATTTCCCTTCTTGAATTCAAGACAGAAAGGATTAGTGAGAGATGTAAGTCGGATGCGGAGTTGATTCGCTCAGTTTATAGTTGGTTAAGAAGTTATACATTTGGAATTTCTTGGTTTTTATAAAACCTGCACTTATTAGATTCGAATCGCAAAAATGTATTAAATGGATAAATCGTCATATCAAATAGTTTTCTTATCAAGAACATAAAAATATGCGGCTGAAAAACAGGGACATACCAGTTTGTTTATGCTTCATATGTGTCTGTTGTGGATATCCATAAAAGTATTACAGTATTATCAGGAATCTTATTATTCATCATGTATCTTTAAAATACATTATTTCGAATGATTACAATAATATATTTCTGTTGAGGCCTTTCCAGGGTTTCCTTGTTTCTGATATTTCATATTATTCCAGAAACATCCGCGTGTCCTCTACCATTATCAATAATTATAATTCAAAACATACATGGACAACAGAAATACTTGAATACATCCCAGTCCCAGGAGATTTATCCGGTTAGTATAATTTCTCATGGTATCCTAGTGAAAATAAGTTAGTCAAAATGATGATCCCGATGTTGATGGTAGGGATCAATTTTCATGCTGCGGAACTTCATCAAATATTTCTTTCAAAATGTCTTCTGGCGTTTCGTGAATGTCAGGGGTGGAGTTCGTGTGAAGTGTGAGGATCTCAACTTGTCGTTAATACGTAGGAGAAAATGTCTAGGTGCTAGAATGGAGCCTTAAAAACACCTGCATTGATGGAAAAGTATTGGACGATACTCCATATCGATTTATCTACAAGGGAACTACATAGCCAAAATAATAGTTGAGGAGGCAGGCCATAGGATGGAAGTGTAGACATTGATGCCAAACTATATCGACAGTTTTTGAGATATCTAGGGTTGCAGCAACAGATTCACCATGCTTTTCGATTGATTCATGCAATACATGACTCACAAGCTCGATATCAAAGAGTGTTTCCATCACTTTCGAGGTGACACGCAATAGGTCGATAGGCTTACAGTTTTTTCGAAGTGTTCTTTCTTTTTTTGAGAAAGGGCCATTGTTTGCAAATTTGTCATAAATTAGTTTTTTCTTCATGAACTTGTTTTGGCATTTTTTCGAAGGAAGTGCCACTCTTCATAACATTGCTGAAGAGTACCAGAAAATCAAACTAATTATTCGATATACTTGCACATATTTTTTATTTGCATAGGTGTGAATTGAAACCTAAAAAAATACAGAGGCAGGGCATTTGAAGAAATCAGTTAATTGTCTGGAATGAAAGAGAAATATTCACCAAAATACGCCAACCGTTGGTTATGGAATTATGAATGAAAACTTTCGATTCCAAAAAGTTATTACCATTATTTTGCATTTTTCACAAGAATGCTTAGGAAATGAAGTTGACGTTTAAGTACGTAGTTTTGGTTTTTTGTAGGGGGCGCCACCTATATAGTTATTTTTGTATCAAGGGTGCAAAATCTGTATTTGTTTTGATAAAATTTGCAAGAAATATCAACATTTTATTTCAAGAAATTTTGAATGTGTAGAATAAAATAAAATAAAGGAAACTAAATTGTATTCAAATAAATTGTTCAAAGTGTCCACCTTCAGCGAAGATACAGACATTCAGTCTTCTAGTCATTGAATCTCGTACCCGCTCAAAAATTATTGATGTGTTTGTTATTGTTTCACAGGCGTCTACTATTCGGTTTCTTAGATCTTCCTCGTTCGCTACTGGAGTTTAATAAACTAGTGACTTCAAATATCCCCAAAAATAAAAATCTAACGGGTTTAGATCTGGGGACGTTGGTGCCCACGCCTGGTTAGGTTCTTCTACACCCCTACCGATCCATCGATTTGGATAGACAGTGTTAAGGAATTCCCTGGCTACAACGCTAAAAGGGGCTGGAGCCCCATCATGCATAAACCACATGCGGATACGAATTTCTAATGGTACATTCTGAAGTAGTCCCGGCAATTCATTTTCTAAAAAGTCTCTGTAAGTTGCGCCATTCAGTCGGAACGGAAGAAAGAAAGGACCTATCAAGTAATTATCAATTATTGCATGCCGCCCATACATTTACAGAAAATTGATACTGATATGTCTTTCACTAACTGCTTGCGGATTTTCCAGAGTCCAAACATGGTTGTTATGAAAGATTGTGATAGCATTTCGGGAGAAGTTTGCCTCGTCCGTGAAGAGTACACATCTTAAAAATTGAGGATTTCCAGCCAATTTTCTCAAAAACCACTGACACATAGTAATGCGTTGGGGAAAGTCTCGTGGCAAAAGAGCTTTACCCTTTGAATAGGGTATGGATAAAATTGTTGATCGTGGATAATTCTCCAAAATGTGGACTGAGTAGAAATGAGAGCTTCAGCAATTATTCTTGTACTTGTTTCTGGATTCTCCTCGAGAGCGTTCAAAACAGCTTCTTCCAATTCTGGGGTTCGGACTGCTCGTGGTCTTCTAATAATATCAGCTGCCCTCTTAAAGCTACCTGTTTCTGCCAAACGACGGTGGAGACTGTTAAATGTTGGAGCTGAAGGCAGTTCTCGATTAGGAAATCGCTCCTGGTAAATACGTCTTGCTTCGCGCGCATTGCCATCCGCAAGGCCAAACGAAATGCATATCGGCTAAAAAACATTTAATAACAAAAAAAAAATTAAAAAAAAAATTCATTTCCTAGCATTCTTGTGAAAATCAAAATAATGGTAATAACTTCAACGCATCGATTATCAAATAATCGACTTGAAATTTTCAAGTCCAAATATCTAGAAAACGGTTGCTTATAGCGACTTGTAACAAGGGTAGCTTTTTTACGTAGATATGATAGAGGAATTGATTTTTTACTGAAAAATGTGCTAAAAGTACGCTCAAAAAAGTTATGAATCTTCAAAAAATAAAAAGACGTGTAGGTGGCGCCCCCTACAGTAAGAGCAATAATAACATCAGGTTCGAATTCGACACCTCAAAAAACCTCTTAATACCAATTTTCGTTTAATTAAGGACAGTATTTCGAAAGTTATTTAAAAAAAACGAAAATAAAAAAAAACCTCAACACCCTGTATCTTGGAAACGAAGCGTTTCCGGACATATATTCATTTGGACAATTCATATTAGAATATTGTGAGGAATCACCTCCTGAAGTTTGTCAAAGTACTTCTGACTCACCCTGTATAAATCAATAATGCAATAGTATATGGAAAAATTCCATGCACTTCATTCAGATGGAAAATAAGTTCATTTCTTCATTACGTCACATGCATCTTCTGGATGTTAATTTTTTGTGAATTTACATCATTGGACGAAACTTTTGTTATTGTAAAATATATTATTTGGAGAACCTTGTTGGTTTTTTCATTTCAGTGATTTATAAATATGCGTATTTCGAGAGCTGGGAGCACGCCATAGAAAACCATTTTTTGCGCCCTTCAAGCTGTGCTGCCATCCCGCCCACTTCACCCACAGATTAAGCCCTTGCCCTGTTATTCATCGAAAACTCATATTCAATGATATACTTTAGTGAAAAGTGTGCTACTATGAATAGATAGTTTTTCTAATGAAATCCGTATAATCGTATGAGGTATCACTGATGGGGAACATCCTGTAACCAAGCCCCAGAAATTCTGCCAAGTATTCCTAAAAGCGAGGTTATCGATGCCATAAGTGATTTCGCTATGGAGCATTATACACTTGTTTACTTCCTTGCGATTTTCACGAATTTTAAATGAGTCACCTTGAAATTTTTGAACCATTTTATCTCATTCAGATGACATAACACGAGTGCCCTTGAACATTCTGATATGTAAATTAACAAATACAAAATTAATTCGAATGATCCGCAATTGACATGCTCTAATCCCTGAGATATATACAGGGGGAGTGGAATATGTGTGAACATCATTACGAGATTTTTCAGGCACATAGTCGTTGGAACAATAATTGTAATACGTTTTTCGCGCAAAACGACGTTATTTTTAATAAATTATCTTGAATTTTCAACGTGGTAGATTCACGTGGAATTGCGTTAAAAATTGACTCTCGTTGTTCATTAAAACGTTGAACTTCGAAAATTTTAAAACTTAAATTAACATGACTAACATTACTCATATACTCGTTTTCAACTTGGAAGAAATACGTTTTGTCCAGCCAATAGAAAACTAAAATGATTCCGGGAAGATACTTAGCTTTCTACTTCTCCATTTTGTGTGGAAAATTAATTTATAAATAATGAAAAAACTCTTCGAGATGTGGAAATCACACACACTCAAAAAATTAATGCAACAAAAGAATCAATAACAATCATCTTGGGTTGGAAGACAAAATGAGATTGATAAATCATTGATATAATTTTGTTCAGTATATACCTTCAATACATACTAGTGTGTTTCGGATTCCCGAACATGACATTAGAAAACAACTACCCTTGTTATATACAAACTGGTGATAAAGTCAGAACTAGTTGACTGCATACTCTGCTTTGAGGCACTCAATATAATTATCACAGTCAATTGTAACAAATAAACGACACAAACAATATTAAAAAGGGCAACATTCGCAATTGAATATTGTTTTGCAAAATAAGGTCACGACTATTGTAGTGATTCAGACATTCAGAACACGTAAGCTGGACACTGTTGCCAAGCAAGATTCTCGCATGCACGGTTTACAAAGCTGTCTACGAACGAAATTTTGTTAGATTCTACTAGTGTTTTCTGATTGGCTGGTGAATGAAATATGCTAATCAGCAACCAAGAAAAGCAAGAAAACAGTACGCGATATGCAAGAGAATTAATTGATTATTGTCTTTGTCTTTTGCTGGCTCTTAAAACTAAACACCGAACTAATTCGTACTGGTTTCTGATTAGTTCCTAATTAAGATCTTGAGATCTCTCATTCACCAGCCAATCAGAAAACACTGGTAGGATCTAACAAACTTTCGTTCGTAGACTGCTTTGTAAACCGTGCATGCGAGAATCTTGCTTGGCAACAGTGTTCAGTTTACGTGTTCTGAATGTCTGAATCACCACAATAGTCGTGATATCATTTTTCAAAACAAGATTCAATGTTTGTGTTGTTTGTTTTTTATAAGTGACTCTGATAATTATGATAAGTGCCTCAAAGAGTATGAAGTCAACTAGTTCTGACTTTAACACCAGTTTGGATATAACAAGGTTAGTTGTTTTCTTCACATTGAAATTGAATATATATCTCAGGGAGCCTGCAATGTATACATTTACCACACAATCAGTTCAACATTCTACCTTATTCAAATGTTAAGTAAAATGTTTATTGCGTTCGGCAATTGCCGAGGTTTTTCTCTGAGCAGGTCACCTGAAATTAGGCAGGAGGCCCTACCCAAAATTTTGTCGAATTTCACAAAGAATAAAACATGTTTTCAATATTTTTTTCAGATTTTTAACCAGTGCAATTCGTTATAAAATGGCATCATACATTCGTCATTTACGGGTGTGCAAGAGGTTAAATTACATCCTGTATATTCAGACGAAAATCAACCATCCTTATTTTCTGGAGTTTGGTTTTTTCAGCCAGCTATTTACTGTCTCGGAAATGTCCAATTTCTCGATTTATCTGGCCTCGTAACTCATTCTTATGGTAGCTGTAAAAAAATGGAATCAATACACACAATAAATAGTGAACCGTGTTTGCATTTGAAAATGATCGAAACTCGTTTTTAAGTGAATGTGATAATGAATAGTGGAATCTGCAACCAAACTCTCATATTCCAAATATTACTATATTACCTCAAACGAGATATAACTTTTGATTGCACAAATATAAATTTATAGAAAATTTGAAGGGAAATTACATTCAATTTCATCAACACGGTTTTTTCTCCAAGCCACGATAAAATGTTTGTCTCTCTTCTACATTTATTTGTATACGTGTATCAGATATTTTTCTTGAATGCCAAATGATAGATAACGAAGCCAATTTTTCTGCCTACTTTCTGTGTAATGTATAGCAAATTGGGTTGAAACAAATGAATACATTAAAAATGGCCGCCTATTTGGCTTATACCCTACACGAACACAAAGAGCAACCAGCGTACCGCATTCCGTCTCATAGAAATTATAATTGGTTGGATTCGTAGTTCCAAATCAACGAAATATAGTTCGGAAATGAAAAAATTATGGACGTTAATAGTTAAAATTCCATGAGCTTTTTTGAAAAACTTCTTTTTTGATACATCCAAATATTTGGTTGAGGAATATCAATGAAAAATACTTTGAAAAAACGTTTGTTTTGAACGAAGAGTATTCGATAAGCGTAAATGTATTATCAGCTAAAAACGAATTCTTGAAAACAGGTTTTAAACCGCTACTTTCCACTTTCAAAGTCACAACCAAAATTTCAACATTAAACTTTTCAACCAAAAACCTTTATTTAACCAATCCTACGGTGGATAAAAGGTTTAAATAACATTCGTTTGTTCCTTGGGCCCTATGATTCGGCCTACTGTGATCTAGTAGGAATCAAGTATCGATATTTACTAGAAGCTGTAAAGTTTGAGTTCGGCGCCCAAAATTAGATCTTTTTCCTATGGTTCTTATACATAGTTTCTATAGTCGTGTTTTATATTAATCATGCCTGACGATACCTATTTATAATTTTTTGCATCTCAATATTCATGGTCATATTCTGTTTTAAGTTGAACACATGTTTCCCCCATTCAACTTATCTTCACCTTCTTGGTAACTTATTTTGGAAAGATTTAAGCTGACACAGTGGATCAATATTTTTTCAAAGTCGTATTAAAATCCTGCGAATTTTGGAATATTTCGATGGGCTCCAACCCCCAATGATACTTTTGCATAGTACTTTTCTTCAGAAGTAATATTTTGATGGGATCATACTAACATGCCACTTTATGACTCCATCCTGTTTATATCAGACATCAAGGCTGATGATTTTTGTAAATTCTTTATTTGTAGCGGAGAAACTTAACCGGAAGTGAATTAGCTATATGAGGTCACAACACAACAAACCTTGCCACTTTGAGGTCAACCTCTTACTGATACACACGTTACTAACGTGAAGTAGGAGAAATCTTTTTGAGGACACATCGAGTTCAACTTTTGAATACACTGCTTTCACAAATCAATATTTCGTTCGATACGAAATTCCAGTTCATTAGCGTTTGGTATACGAGGTGTTCGAGAACAGTCAGAAGTAAATCAGTTTTTTTCTGTGATAAATATAAATACTGGTATTCATTGTTAAAATCAAATGAAGAAGAGATACTGTATGGATTTTTTATAATCAGGGATTCATTTCATTTTTATTGAACAAATGATATTTCCAAAGGAAGTTCAAACAGTAATGCGTTACTCCTGAGATGTTTGAAATTTTGGTGATGGTGACGCCGTAGTAATCGACAATCGTCAATGGTAAAATAGAAACTCTGAGGAGTTGAGGAGAGATAAAAAACTTCAATTTTTAGGGGCTGGTTAATGCATAACGTTTAAATGTGCGATGGTGATGAATTTTGCAATAGGCGAGATCACAAACTCACAAATTTGCTTCATATGTGCTTAAAGTTGAAATATAGTGAAAAAATATTATGTATGCATAGTGAACTAGTGAACTTGTTACGTCACATCCTGGCGCGGTTTCCGCAGTGTTCAAACTGGAACATTTCTTCGAAAAAAAAATTGAAAAAAAAAACAATTTTTTTATCGTTCTGGACATTGTGGTATTTTTTCCAGAAATTAGTGATCTCGCCTATTCAATTTACGAATAGTTGAAACTTGAAAAATATCCATTTATCTGAAAATTCTAGAGAGCCACACACTATTCGAAATGGCATTGCATCAAAAACATGTTCCCCATTTTATCTCTGAAAATAGCAAAGCAAAAATAACAAGGTTTACAGACCTCCACTCGGAGTGTGAAAGCAATCTAATCGATTATTGTAGGTCTTATGGTTTTTGAGGAATTCGTAATATTGTATTACCAACTACCTTTACTCTGCACCCTGCCAATAGTTTAGCTCTTCTGCTATGGCGCTGATAAAAATTTCTGACCTCAGTGATGCCTTCAGGGAATTTGCCGAGACATGCAATATATCGGGAAATTAAATATATTTAGATGGAATAGACGATAGTGAACATTATGGTGGAAGGAAAGAAATAATATATATTATGTATTAAACAAAACAATAATTAAGTTATATTAGAATAATAGCGTTATTTATTTTGTTCAGCCCACTTTTTCGATTTATTATAAGAAAAATAAGGAATAATGATATTGTAGAGTGGACTACTAAACAACACCTAATAACTTTGACATTGATATTTCATTACATATTGGCCATCTCATGTGATTGGGAATAGTAATCAGGAACAACCGGGATTATTCAGCCGGGATGTTATGATAGTTCGGTCACAGCCATTGCCCACTATTACTCAACATAAATTTGCATTTCGAATGCCCGGTTCTCTATGTCATTCTTATTTTCGACCTCCTTTCTTTGCTTGGAAATTACCTTTTGATTTATGGCTACAGTGGAAAAAATCCCATTAACGCGTCGCACGATTTTTTTTTCAAAGTAGGTCTAAACTAAAATATTACCACTAGAAAATAAATAGCTTTCGAATACTCTAAATTTATTCATTAGATAGTAACATGATATAGTTTACGGGAAAACCAATTGTTATCTCTCTGTTGACGATTATAAATGTACTGTTTGAATAAACAAAACAAGCAGCAAATCATCATATTATGTAAACTGTTGATTGAGCGGAAAGAGGGAAGGAAATACGCATTTTTTCAAAGGTTTTGGATTTTGTGCTATATTCCAATAATAATATACATGAAAATTATTTTCTAGAAATACATATATTCAACCATGTGGATAATTTGGGTTGCAATCAAAGTTATGTAGAATTCATCATGAAAAAAGTCCTGATATTCAACAATTCCTTATGTGTACCTTCATTGAGGTTAATTCTCAAAACGCCCTGATATGCATTCAAAATACATGTACATATTTCAAGTATTTTAAGTATTTGGTCCTCTACATTGCTGATTTTTCGAGAACTCTGTTCAATTATTCGGAACTTTTTATTATAATTTTTTCCATACTATATCAAAGAAGAAGTATATATATGCCCCTCATCGGTGTAGACACAGCACATTGATCATGTTTGTAAAAAAATTAACAGTAGCTACTTGCACTCCTTCAACTAAAAAATGTCCGGAGTTATTGGGGGGTTGCACCACAAATGCAAATATAATTTTCATATCTCAAAAAAGAATGATGAGACTAATTTTTAACTTAAAACGAACTGAAATCTGTAAGCCATACTTCTCCCAAAATTATATCATGACATTCCACTCAATATACCTACCACCTACCACAATGTTCTCTATGTAATGATTGTTTTTATAAATTCTCAAAAAATTCGGATAATCATAATTATTTTGCCAGAAATGGCAATTCACTACAGATTTCAAAACATACATCCAAGTTATATGAAAAAAGTCCAACATACATGAGTATAAAGTTCTTTAACAATCTACCCAGAGATATTGAGAATGAAACAATTTTTTGCGTTCAAAACAAAACTGAAAATATTTCTTGTTGAAGAGAGTTTCTATAATTTTAATGAATATATATCTCTTGATGCACACGGACAATAAGCTTAGTGATTTTAATGCTTCACTGTTCCATACAAATTGTATCTTTTTGGGTGGTCTGATATCACTATTGTGATCTTGGGGATGAATAAACTATTATTTATTAATTATTTTAATGGTGGATTGAGAGAATATTAAAAGAACTGAAATCCATTCACGAGGAAACTGCTTCAGATGTGGAAGGAGCGGACAAATCAAGTGAGACTGCAGGGTGGGGGTACCAGTCCCACTTTCTTACTCTCCTACGAGGACAGGATCATGTAGAGAGTCCTTGGACAGATACCAGGAAAACTAAAATTTGCCAGCATATCGGAACGCATGCTGACCAGTGAGAACGAAGCCCCCAGGGTCATCCACGTCAACAGGATGTTTGACCATCAGAGGAAAGGTGAACCGAAGAGACATCATATGCTATAGACACTGGTGCGTCAGTTTTCCTGGTACACAGCGGTATCCTAGAACCAGACAGTGTAAGACCATTTACATCCAATTTCGTCCTATGAACGGTCACTGGATAGAATGCACCGATACAAGGGGAAGCTGATGAACCAACCTGGTCCAGCACATGTTAGATACCGGTCAAGCCCATCCAATTCGACAACCCCAAAGAAGATAACAATTTGCCAAACAACAGGAAGATTGCCCAAACAACAGCTTGTAGAAGAACTGACTGAAGATGGCGTTATCGAAGAATCATCGAATCCATGGTTTGCCCTGATACTGGTTTCTAAGAAGGATGGATGGAAGGTTCTGTGTGGATTATAGGAAACTGAATGACGTCACGAAGATGGTCATCTACCCATTATTCCAAATTAACGACACACTAACCACGTTAGCAATGGTTTCAACGCTGGATTCGACGAGCGGATACAGGCAAGTGGGCATACACGGAGACGATGAGGAATTGATGGGGCTAATATCCCTTGGAAAACTTGTCTGGGGTATCTGGATGATGTCATGGTTATGGGAAGACATTTCGAGGAACATTTGACCAACCTGTGTGAAGTTTCCGGGAGCGCAACCTCAGACAAATCTTCAGAAGGGCTCCCTATTCCAGAAGCAAGTCGATTTCATGGGCCTCACAGTCTCGGCAGAAAGAATTCGAACGTATCGAAAATACAGGCTATTCGAGACTGGCCGAGTCCAAAAGATGAACACAAAGTGAGAAGCTTCCTATGCCTGTGTACCTATGACCTCCGGTTTATGGAAGAATTCGCAAATATCGCAGCTCCACTACATAAGTTGACAGGAGATCGAGTCAATGTCCATCGATCTATCGAATGTGATTCATATTTCCTCAAGTCGAAGGCAGCGCTTTGTTCAAGTCTAATCTTAGCATACCCACAGCACAAAGCCCTGTTCATAGTAGATGCAGATGCGAGCATCACCAGACTTGGATCCGTGTTATCACCGGTGCAAGATAGTCAGGAAAGAGTCATCTAATACTACTGCAGGGTGATGTCTAAGCCCGAAGGGTATTACTATGTCACCAGGAAAAAACGTTTAGCGATAGTCAGGGCTGTATATCACTTCCACAAATACCTATATGGAAGGGTGTTTATCATTAGGACCGAACATGCGACGCTGAAGTGGCTACTGGAGATGAAAATCCCAGAAGGACAAATAGCTAGATTGATAGAAAAGCTAAACCAGTACCATTTCAAAATTAAACATCGCCCAGGATGACTACATAGTAATGCAGATGCCTCATCCAGAAGACTATGTCAAGAAGCGTATTGAATGCCATGGAGGAGTCGCCGATATTAGACTCACGAGGCTGTTAACTGAAGACGAATGGACACCAGGAAACCGATCCATTGGGGCCTTTCTTGGGAAGAGGACGGAACTGGCAGACCCTCCTAGGGGAATTTCGGTCAGAGATCCCACGTCTTGAAGGAAATTCATGAAGGAAAATCAGGTGGAAATTTGGGAGTCAATAGGACTTTGCACAAGATCAGGCAGAGGTTCTACTGGGTTCAATGTCGAGACGATGTAGAAAGCTGGTGCAGAAGATTTCAAGAGTGCGGTGGAACTGAAGGGGTCAAGACAAGGTCCAGTGGTGAATCGTAGTCCTACTAACATTTTAATAAAATTATACCAAGCAGAGAGGCAAAATATTCTCCAGAAGTACAAATTTACTCATTTCTGACAAATTATTTTGAGTTTGAAGTCGTTACAAGTCCAATGCTATAATTCCTATTGAAAAATCCATGGTTAAGACCAACAAATCTCATACAATTAATTGTGGAAAATCTTTTATTACCAACTACACATCCCCAAACGGGTTAAAATCTTTTGGGAGTCCCATTTGTTTAACACGAGTATAAATCAACATTATCACACAAAAGTTTGTATTGCAAGAAGAATTACGACTTGGAGTAACTCCATCTATATTTATCATCCTCTACTGACAATTACTTTCCGAATGCCATCATTTGCATTGCCCTAACGAATAATACAGTAACAGGTAGTAGATTAAGATCAAATACACAGGAAACTTGTGTGTTCTTCCAACCTCATTTTTTATCCCTTATAGTTAGTTTAGGTAGAAAGGACTACTATCAAGGCAAAAGGACAAAATGTATTTTTGTTGTATCAATATTTGACTTTGAATTACTTCCATGATTTTCCCCATATTGGTAAATCTCACGTAGATGTTACGTTGAATTTACCTTTTCCAAGTTGGGCGCCGACCTATTTCATATGTTTTATGTGTATATATGTATATATTTATTATATGTTGAGTAGTCATCTCGAGTATTTTGTATATGTTGATGTATTTCTTAAAATTAAAAATGTTTCGCCTTTACTTTTATATTCGATTTAGGACGATATTAGATACACCATTTTCCATATATGCAAAATTTCAAAGCTCTAGCCTAATTGGAACTAGTTGGAGATTTGATTACAAAAGTGATATCAGACAAGTCAATGATTACAATTAGTATAAAACAGTGATAAAATCAAATATGTAACATTAATCTATTTTTCAATATGAACTCGTTCTAGCCGTTTTGTGAAAAAAAAAATCTTTTGTAGCGCAAACGGTTGATACTATGATCGTATTTGAGGTTATAATGAAGTTAATTTTCATTAACAAACTCCTCGAAATTACGAGGACTTAGAGACATTTTTGTGTGTGGACAATGAGTAGATTTTAGCTAACGAATTTTGAGTTATGGATTCAAAAGTAATATATTTGGCCAGAAATGAGTGAATTTAAATTTTCGTCCACATTTTTCTATCTTAGGTGAATCTGGACGATATCAAAAATCTTACAAGAAATATGTGTTCCACTTATATGGGCCAGTACGTTTCAGGAACTCGAACCATGAAAAATATTTAAAACATATCTGAAAAAACTGTATTATGTCCTTCCATCAACCATTTTCAGTGAATTCAATTGAATTGAATTGGTTGAATTTGTAGAAGCAGATTAAGGTTATGAATCATATAGATTTATGATCCACTCCTGAATTGCGCTCCTTAATTTCTCACTCATCAATTCCTCCCGGTTTTGATATAAAAATATATCAAACTACTCATTATTCCTCAACTTTATGACGAAGATCCAGGGGACCAAAATGTAGAACTATACTAAAGAGTCATTCTCAATGCCTTTGAAAACAATATCAATTCAAAATTTCAGGGGTTTCAACATCTTGTTGGTTTCCATTTCTGCGTGCCTTGTTTCTAAAGTCTTGAACCTCGACCAACAACAGGGAAATAAAATATTCAGTTATACCTCCCAACATATCATTAGAATATCATAGATGGACCCATATGACGTATCTAGAAATATTTCATACTACCATCTGCCTAATATGAAAGCAGAACATTTAATTCGAGGTTAATTCCAACTTTGAAGCTTTGTGTCGGAACAAACATACTTCAAAGATAATCAAGAATCTCTCTTGACCCGTCTTTGCAGGTGACACTCAATTACCAATAAGTATGTACACTTTCATCGGTATACGAATATTGCTGATCACTATTATTGAATAAATTGAAATGAGGTATGAATGAAATGAAATATACATTCCAAACAACTAGTGAATTAGCGACAGTGATAGAAACTTTCTTACAGCTTTCTCTCACAGTTGAAACGCAAAACATTTTGAATCAATAAAGAAGTAGGTTCTTTATATGGAAGATAGTAACCTCCACTGAACTAGATTTCAATATATTCGTTCAATTCTATTAGTAGCACACTTTGCTTGTATTTACCTACCCTCACTGCTTCTGGTGTTTTTTTTTTGGAACGGACTTAGAAGAAAGGATGGTTTGTAAAAAATAGAATTTAAAATCGATAGGATATATTGTATATCACTCGGAGAGCAAACAAATATCTGTATCAGTATGTCCACCGAGATAACGTCTACATCGTTAGATCTTGGTCCCAATGTATATAAAAGATTTCTGCTAGGCTTCGTGTTGCAATAATAATTTTATATGGTACATAACATGTTTTACTACTTTCTCGCTATGTAAGATTGTACTACACTATTTAACATACATTTTTTATTATTTCAAACTATGAAATAGGACACAGAAAACTTGTTTTCACCTGGAAAAGCTGACTTGACTTTCCTTGGAAACTTTCGAGTCTCTCAGGATAAAAATAATGCGACATGTTACAAACAAACTCCTGATTTAATCCGTGAATCAAAATTGTATTACAATAATTTCATTTCATTCTATTTGAACTGGACAATTGATACGAAACTGTCCTATGCGGGAAGTTGAAATCTGACTCGGTGATGAAGCTTGCTGACCCACATATTTCTTGATAATTAGAACTTGCTTAGAATTTTTGGATAGCTAATTCTGAACGTATTGCATTAAAAACATGGAAATGATTCTAGTTTGTGTAGTTTTTGGAAAATTCATAATATTCTTTTTGGCATCTTTTTATCTATATACCCAGCGACGGCAGCTTTTCGTCTGGTGGCACTGGGTCATGGGTGCAAAACTTAATTTGGAAATTATGATAGTACTAGAAACAAAAAAATATTGAGCGCCACTAAATTTTTTGGTGACTTGGAATTTAGAAACGTCAAATACCATGGAATAAAAGTCAAATGTACCCAATAATTTGTATTATCTAATAAAAAAAAAATTACAATGGATTATATACAAAATGCGAAGAGATGAATATTTACAGTAGTCTGGACCAGTATCCCAAGATGATACTCCCAATCACTATCATGGATATAGATATAATCAAACTCCAACAAAGGTACATTACAATAAATACCTAGGTCCTCTAGATGGTTCTAGAAAGTACGCTGTCTTCATATTCCTTCACGGGGATAGTAAAATGGTTGGTGTGGTGGTTAACGGGAACTTAAGACTCCAAGGTCTCTTGTTAGTTTGACATCTAAAATTCGAGGAATATTTTGAGTATTCTGGTATCATTTCCATTCGTGTGTATGTGTCCGGTAGGTCAAGTTATAATAATGATATTAATAATAATACATTTATTATCCACATATTATACAATAATGTTACAGAGTTATTACAATCTTTGACATATGGATAAATGGCTACAACTGGTTCAGTTGTGGACGCATCCACCCCTGTTCTTCCACCAGTGCCAGTGAACAAATCGAGTAACTAAATTTGAGTAGCAAATGATATTTGAAAAAGAGAGAACTAGAGAGAGAGAAAAAGAGAGAACTAGAGAGGGAGAAAGTAGAGAGTGAGAGAAAATAGGTGAGGAGGGGTGGAAGAAAGAAACGTGTATACATTTGTAAGATTATTTTTGTGATGATAAAAGATATTTTCTGTATTTAACTTTGAATGATTTTGTAGAGGATGATAATAAAGAAGGATCTAATCTATGCAAATTGTTGACACAGACCGCGACGCCATAGGAGAACGATCTCTTGAAAATCATTTTCTCATGCCTCGGCACACGAAGAAGGTTTTTTTTTTCGGATATTCAAATTATGGACATCTGTTCTATAAGTAAGTTTGTTATGTAAGTAGGGGGGTGTTTTTGTCATATAGATTTTATGGGCTAAACATGCAAAATATAAAGTTCGACGGTTATACATATTCAACCATTTCATTTCCCTAAACTTACCGGAGATGTGGTGATATTTTCTTATTCCATGAACCAGTCGGACACAAGAATTTTGAAGTTTCTGAATTCGTCTAGATTTATCACTGTCTAAGCAGGGGCCATAAACTACATCGCAGTGATTGAAGTGTGATAATACAAGTAAATCACATAACATTTTTTTTCAGTTCACACGAGAGAAATTGTCGTTGAGAATAAATCAGTTTCAGTGTGGCATGTGGTATAGATTTCGTATGAATGAGTGTGGTGGATGTGTATTTGTGGTATTATGATTGGGGTATTATAATTTGGTTTCGTTTCCATAATTGTTTTATATCGCCAGTTGGGTCTATTCATTTAAGTATATTTTGACGGTTTTTAATTTATATGTTGTTACTATTGAGGACAGCAATGCCGAGTAAATATGTTGTTTTCATGTTTTTGTTATATCTGATCTGTGATGTTGTGTTTTCCGCGGGTGATGCTCCAGAATAGTTGTAACTTTTTGTATCGGGGTGATATTTGTAGTGAGGGGTGTTTTTTCTATCGGAAGTTTATCTTTTCGTACCAGTTATTGGTGTATTGATATTGCTGCTACATCATGTCTGTCTATTTAGTCAGTTCCCGCAAGTAACTTGCAAAAACTATATATTCAGCTCCAGTTTCCAATATGCTATTGTCTCGTTTTTTTTTACAAGAGAAAACACCACCTACCATTAGCTCTATTAACAGCCGAACGCCTGAAGTAGTGTTCCATCAACGAACCAGTCGACGTATCCTCTCCAATTTGGATACTAATAAAGCTACAGGACCCGACAGAATTCCACTAATTGTACTGGAATGAGTTGCCCCATGTGTCGACTTCACGTTATATTTCCATCCAAATTGATAATAGCTTGACTATTGCCTGTCAACACAAAAGTGATGTAAAGAGGCATCAATATAGAGCTTGTGTGATTTTTGAACGATCGCATATTATACGCGAAAGACAATCATCTCCACCAAATATTGCCTAAGTAACACATGTATTACATGCTTCAATCGAAAAACATAGCGAATATCTTGCTAAAGCCTTAGTTACCTCACGTATAAACTTACATTCTATGACCTGCCTCCTCAACTATGTATTATAGTTTATTTGCAGATATATCGATGAATATTGTCGTGGATGTAGTATCGTCCAACACTTTTCCCTTCAACGCATGGGTTCCTCAAGGCTCAATTCTGACACATACACTTTTTCTTCTACTTTTATTAGCGCTATGTTGAGATCCACCGAAAATCCTGTCCATTCTTTCGCAGACAATTGCATATTTTACACGAACCTCACCCCTAAATGGTATAAAACAAATTCACAACTGAGTACCAACCTACTGAGCCTCAATATGAAAAAAAAATGCATAGGTTTCTCATCTCAGAATATCCAAACTGCTCACATAGATGAAATGGACTCAACCAGAGCCGTAGAGGAAGATCTGAAATGACCCCCCCTCAATTGAATTCTAATCAATTGAATATATTGTGTTTATTTCTTCTATAGTATATCTTTCCAGTCTAGTCTCACATTTTTGCCACTCATAGAATATTTGTGAAATTTCATTAAAAATGAAATGAGGAATTAGATTTGCAATATTTAAATTTTTTTAAGTAGCATTCAACAATAAGACTTCTGGGAAGCATAATTTTAAACTATAATATTACATAGAATTATTCTTATAAAAAATATATGATATATATATATATATATATATATATATATATATATATATATATATATACATATATCATTAGTCTTTCGAAAACATCTTTTGAAAATTACTCTATAGTCAAGCACCGGGTCCCCCGAGGGGAAAAACCCCCGATCTCCCCCTCTTGTTGGGCGTAGACTCAACTAAGTACCTATCTGGTTATCATGATTGATTCATCTCTACGGTGGATAATCCTATTTTTTTATTTTATCAACTCCGAAATATCTCAAGAAGATATGTTATGATTTTGGTTTATACCGGCTTGGGGTGGGTTATTCAAGACATTATACTGAAACACTATATTTGAAAACTGGTCTATTTAATATATGACGCCGAAACTGGCAGACCAAATCCTGCAGATCACTAATCGGCGAGAGCCGTAGTTTTTGAGGGGATTGTACTTAATGCGGGCCGGCGAATATCACATCCATTTGGATCATTCGGTAATTCAAAAGTGATATATCCATTCGTTTCATCATGACTGCATAGATTTAATATTACTTTACGATTTCTCATGATGGAACAATAATTAAAACGTCAAGTAAGTACTAGCAAACGACGTGTTCAGTTCCACGGGTTTTTTCTCATTACTCTTACACGCAGAAACAAAGATGCATGAAATTTTCCAGAAATTAGGCTGGAACATTATTGAAAGGGTCTGTATATTTCAATTTCAGGATCCTAATATAATTTTTAAGTAAAATAATGTAACTTACGATGTTTTCTACTACTTTTTTCTTCATAACTCTAATCTCCTCAATTTCCAATAAAAAATCGTGATTGCAACAATAAGTCAGTTTGCATCAATTTCCACATTTTTTTTTCCATAACTCCCACACGCACGAATTAAGGTGTTTTAAAGTGTTTCTAACCGCTTTCTTAGTTGTTTTACCAACCTTCAGAAGTTAATGAAAACTTGTACGAGTTAGGATCACGGGGGCCTTACCTTTTTTAGTGGGATCCGAAACCACCCTTGGGGCCCTCACCGGCAGTGGGAGTCGAACCCGCGTCGGGTGGAAACAATGGGTACAAAACTAACGCTCATACCACTAAGTAAGTTCACGATTTTTTTATTTTGAAATGAGATTAGCCGAATAATGAACTACATAGCCTCATTCACTGATGTTTCTGCTTACATTCTGGAAAATTTCATTTATTTGAGTTTGTGTGGTTGAGAATAATAAGAGAAAAATAGTAGAAATTTCTACAAATTGATTTATTGCTCCATTCGCTATTATTTCACTTAAAAATGAGATTATGAACTGAAAATTGAAATATACAGACCTTTTTAATAATGCTCCATGTATCTTTGTGTTTGCGTGTGAGAGTAATGAGAAAAAACTTATGAAAATCCCTTGGAACTGAACATGTCGCGTCGTTTGCTAGTAGTTTCTTGACGTTTTATTTATTGTTTCATCGTAAGAAATCGTAAAATAATATTAAATCTATGCGAATATATCAGTCATGATGAAATAAATAGATAAATTATTAAATGACCGAATGATCCAAATGGATGTAATATTCGCCGGCCTGCATTAAGTAACTACGGCTCTCGCCGATTAGAGGTCTGCGGAGTTTGGTCTGCTAGCTTCAGCGTCATATATTTAATTTTAGGAAGATATAGGTTTATCAGTATTTACTATGGATATCAAGCAAACCTATTAACATAATCTCACATCCACATAATACACGTATGACTTCACACCAAGTTATCAATGTAGTTTGAGCCATAATAAAAAATATAGTCAGAAGCGTCGTGAAAAAATCCTTGAAATTATTCTTCACAAGTACTTCTTTGAACTGAATGCATTAAGTTTTTTCATCATCAACGGAAATAATAAAAGGGGAGCATAAAAATCATGGGCCTTTAATTTTATATTGGGAAAGAGGCCAGGACTTGTTCAAACCGTATGCATGCAAATACGTTTCACATTCACATTGTACATAATGAAAAATGCATTTTTCTTCGTTTTGGCAAATTTTGATGAAATCCTGTGTTCAAGAAAGTTTTTTACTGTACTATAAATTCTGTAGAATTTATTATTCAGTTCATTCTGCTTTTCATTCGTTTGCCTACTACAGGAAGTTGTTAACAAAAAATGTTTTTGCGTGTTTTTGTTGACCTAGCAGAAGCTTGGAACATCTAGGCATACGTGGAGTTGCCCTGAATTTGTAAATAAACTCGTTAACATGTAGAAAACAACAGGTGAAGGTAAATGGAAGTATGAGTTTCGTAAAAACCGTATAATGTAGTTTTCCACAGGGAACAAACAGTATTGGAACCTGTAAGGTAATATTTGATTCCTTATTGGAACTGTACATAATTCCATTCGCAGATGAGACTATGCTTCTATATATATATATATATATATATATATATATATATATATATATATATATATATATATATATATATATATATATATATATTGTTTTGATGTGGTATATATGTCAAATAAAAAAAGTAAAAATAGGGCACAATTATATTCAAAAACTGCATAAATACCTGCTATGATTATTTTTATAATTTTTTTCTGTACGGTTTGCATCTTGAAAAGCTTTGGCCAATTCTAGTCGAAGCAAATAATCCAAGAGGGTGGCAGTAGAGTTTTTCTATTATTATCATTATGTTTGATTAGTTCATTCAAATGGCACAACCTATAAAATCCAAATTTAGAAATAAATATTCAGAATTCAACTAAACATTATATTTATATGCAAGAAACATCCTGTATACGAAATTAGAACCAAAAGGCAACATGTCAGGCAAACGTCAAATTATTTTCCTTTTAAATGATCAAAATAATGAAATTTGAGAACAGAAAAATGGTACATGTGAACTTTGAAGAAAATTTAGTAAATAGAACTATGTGAAGAAAACAAATTTGAAAATAAAATATGTATAATAGGTGGGAAGTAGAATAATGTGTGCTAATAGTAAAAATTGATATGAGATAACAAAAAGTGATGGTTACCAAGGAGAAAGAAAAATAAGGGAGAAGAAAAAGGAAAATGAAAAAGGAAGCATATTAGAAAATTTTATGATCGATTTTATGGAAAAAATGCCAATTACTAAAGAATATGAGAAATATTAATACATGCAATCAGGTCAGAATCAAATCGGAACGAAGGACTATCAAGAAACTACTTACAAGGAATTGGAGGTTAGATTTCCAATACTTGACTTCACCAGCAGTAGGGAGGCTGAGCATTTGCAAGACATCAACATGAACTATTCACAGAACATTTCAGGATTTGTGTGAGTGCAAAGCATAACTCATAACAGGTACTGCATCGTCATAAACTTAATAAAGTGATAATATTCATCGAACAGCCACATTGTTTTTGGGTTTATTTAGTATAATACGTAATTTTGAGTGGCAACTTTCTTCTTCTATTCATCACAAATGACTGAGTATAACCTATAAATATTTATTTTAGAATATATTCAATTTTGCGCATGATCAAGTTTTTGAATGTTTTCAATTTTGATTGGTTGGAAAATATAATTAGAATAAGTTAGATATCTCAGAGATAGGTTGGTTTTACGCAATATTTTCAATAAAAAACAAGTATCTTACTTTTCCTGGACTCGTTATTTATTATTTGACTATATTACAATCAATATTTCAAACATAAACAGTATATTGACATCAAGCAAATAAGTAGATGGCGCTGCTGCAATCTTCCTGAGTTTAGGAGAATCATGTCTCCATAGGCGTACCGACTGAGCTACAAAAAGGTAAAAAGATAAATAAAAAAAGAGGTAAAATGTACAGAGAAAGAGGGTAGAAGCATCATAGCCGGAGTTTTCTCTTGTTATGATTAGTATATGTCACAAAAATATGAATAACTTACTATCAAATATACGAACACATATATATATATATATATATATATATATATATATATATATATAGCAAAGTCATGTGAAGAAGTTGAGAAAATAGCAGAAAACACATGAAAACAGTGACGGGTTGGTTCAAGAACAATGTATTTGTAGTGAATTCAAACAAGACACATGTATCCTTCAAACCAGATTATTATTCTATAATTGACAACCATGATATTGAAATGTTGTCATCAGTGGAATACCTAGAGATAATTACAGATTCTTTTTAAAAATCCATTTTTCAGATTGAGCTTTTTATGCATCGTCAAATATTTACCCTGAATGAACTTACCATCTGTCTTGAGTTATGGTGTAATGTATGGAGAAGAGCCTACGGGGTGGGTCCATCTGAGGCAAAAGTGACTCAGGGACTTCCACACTACCAAGTGGTGTCCATAAAATATTTTCTCCACCTTCCTAAACAAATGGGAAAGAGGGACAGCAACCTACTTGAGAACATTAGAAGCCATCCAACAAACTGTTTTGTGAATTATGTCATTCAAAATGAGAACGTTCTGTTTGAATAAGTATTCAGTGAATCATGGATGTGCGACAAATATATGGTAAACTTGGAACATGTGACATAGTTGCAGAAGACTTAATCGTTTCCAGAACCAGAAAGGTAATAAGCCAAAGTATCTCATCAATGTAGTTCAAAATCTATAACATGTAACCGGATGATATAAGAAACTTCAAGATTTGAAAGAGAGATCGAAAAGATTAAACAAACAGGTACGCAAAGTGAAATTAAAAAACGAATGGATTTCTCAATAACAGTATCATAGCCTAGAATATTAATAACAACGACACCTTGCAAATGACTGGTTCAATATATTGTTCTTTACATATCACTGTGTAGAATGTAATTTTCTTTGTATTAGAAACCTCCTGCCATTGTCAGGTTCTCTAGAATCTCAATGGCAATTCTCTTCTTCCGTTTACCATTACTCAACTATAAAATGCAATCACTTCAACCATTATTGCAATATATAATTATTATATTATTAAACCCATTCTGTGAAAAAAATCTAAACATCTCATCTTTTGGAACACAAGCTATGTTAATTTTAGTCTCCCACGCATTCGAACGGTCACGGGTGGCACACATTTTAGAAAATCCCGCTACCGTGCTCCAATTGATATGGTTTTATGGACATTTTCACCTATAAGTGGGTCAATTAAAAGGAGGTTTGATATTCATTTGTGGAAGGTAACCGAGCGACAGAGCGTGGTAATGAGACGAAACAAAATACACGCCAGACGTATCGATCTGACGTTCGCAAGTTCAAAGCTTCTTTAATGGATCTCCGCAGAATGCTATTTGCTGAACATTTTTTATCTATCTCCCGCAAAAACTGAATTCACATTCACTTGTTATTTCCCGAATGGGCAATTTGACAAGTTATAATAGGAAATATGGGGAATACAACGGACCATATTTCATTTGATGTTGGCTCCACTTTTTTTAAAATCCGATGTCTATTGTATAATTTAACGTAATAAATGCCACCCATATTATCGTTATTTAGAAAATAGAAGCTCGGGTCAAGGGTGCCGTTCTTTTGACGTAAGCATGAATTGTATCACTCTATTTTGATTTTTCTTAGGAAATAATACCATTCAGATATATTGCACCCAATTTGAACCAAAGAAAATGTGTGTTTTCAAACATTCTCATTCTAATAATCTAATTTCTTTAATTGTAGAAATACCAAATGGCTATGTTCATTGAGATAACGCAATAATTGAGCTCAAAATAAATGGCATGGTGAAATCAGAAGCATACAATTTTTGTCCATATTCTCTTGAATGAAAATGATTCTGTGAAACACAGTTGCTCGAATAGCGGTTGGCAAGGACCATATTGATAAAATGACCTAACGATCTCAGCAATAAAATAAGTAAAACACAAATTTGTGGTATGTTGTAATTGAACCGTGAATAAATTCAACAAAGTTTTTAATGTTGTCGCAGGTTAGGGTTGTGCATACAAGATTATCTTATATATTTATATCCCAAAGTTCATGGTGTATAGATAGGATGTAATATTGTGATTATTTCGAGAAAAACACTTGCACGTATTGAACATGATGTTCTTTCATGAACACGTAAGGAATATTAACTATGTTTTCCCACAGTCACAATATGGTAGTATTTCTTTAAATCAAACACTCAAAAGGTGTGCAGGGTTATTGTAATCCTTCGAATAATAATATCAGAACAGAAAATCAATCATAATATCGAAATTCAAAAGAATTGGGAACCTCTTCATCCTCATTGGAAAGCCATTATATTATTTACATTTCGAAGGTTAAAAACAATCTAAACCTATTTTGTTCAGATGAAATTATAGAGATGCCTTATAAAAAATCGTAAGCGAAATGGTTCAAAACATATCAGCTTCATAATTAAAATCAAACAACTATTCGTACCGTGATTGGCCTGTGGATTCACACTATTTTCTGATTGGCTGCTGAATGGGAAGTTATCATTCCGTAACCAACAAAGAACAGCACGCCATATTTGTTTGCTGTAATATATCACAAAAATATAAAATTGAAAATTCTCCAATAAAAATAAATAATGTAATTCATTTTGCTTTGAAAGTTATTTTCATTTCTTAAATGTATAAAGCCAGCAGCATATAAAAAAGATTGAATCATTACATGGACAGGAGTTTGGCTTCTCAGTTCCCAGCAATTCTTCGTATAATCTGATCTGTGGAAGGAACACATCAGCCCATGTTCCGTAAGGTTTCGTTCCATTTTACAATCAAAACATATCCGAGGTTTGAAAATAAAAATGATAGAGAGATGGCTCTGACACAAGGGATTCACAATGTTTCTTCCACATCAGGTGTTGGTCTACTGTGATGCCTATACTATTAACTGATGATGTACCAATGACATATACATTATTGAGAATGATGTTGAGATCTTCACAATTTCTTCTATGGTTGATTTGTTGAAAATATGAACGGGATGTTCATAAAATCAGATGTGGAATCATCTGCGACTGAAAGATAAACTTCAGTCGTTATCTTCCATCGTCAAGATAACCTCTTGTGGGGTATTCATGTTGAAAAGGAAAACATTCTCAATTGGATATTGAAATGAAGTTATTTTTTGTGAATGTCTAACAGAACACAACTACTTTCCCGGCTAAAGCCACTCTGGACATTGAACTACATCTGATAGATATTCTGAAAAGACCCTAACTCAAAAGAAAAAATCTGAAATAAAAAATTTGCATTTTCATTCAGATAGTTATTTCATTTTCTATTCCAGTATTAATTAAGAACTCATGAAGATGAATGAGGCAAAGGAGAATATTTTCCAAAAATGAGTACTCACCAGAAATCATTCGTAACATTGACGCAGGAGAGACATCGCATTCACTAGGTCTTCAATACATTTTTGCTGACGAAAATCTATTTCACGCTTCCACGATCATCAGGAAGACCGGAAGAAATGGAAAACACATTTTCAAGAAGCAATCTCAATTTGCAAAGATAGAAAAAGTTAGAATCATTTCTTTTGGAGAGACACTTTGAAATTAATGTTTTCTGACAATATCCAATCGGGAATGTTCCCCTTCTTCTATGGGTTCTGAACCTCATGATATTGCTTATGTCGGTAATGGAATTCAATTGAATTTGAACAAATCATTGTTTTACCTTCAATTTGCAGTCACATCAACATATGTTACAAAATAACATTTTTTCAAAACTGTATATATCTCATTAACATAAGAGAACACAATATTTGATTTGATGTTGCTTCTTTTACCTTGTTGTCAGTGATATTGAGAGTGACATCAGTTACCCGACTAAGGTCATATTATAGAGAGGCGATGTAACAAACTGTATTGAAATATATTCGAGGAAGAAATAAACACCTATAGTAACAGGTCGTAATAGGCCCATAATTCCATAGAATATTACGCTCACATTTTTTATATCAGCATCTACATTACTTTAATATTGAATTAGGAATCGACAAAATACAATACAAGAATGAGAATAGTGCATGAATAAGTTGAAATAATACAAAATACAATAATAACATAATTATCACAGTGAATTCACACGTACATGGGTGTACAGTATTTCCTTGAACATAGTGAACCCTCCCTCAAATCGGTATAATTTTACTCATATTCAAAAGATCTGGAAGAATTATCTTCCTCAAAACAAAGGTTTTTGATGCAGGTAATTGATTGTACTATAATATTAAATATAGCTCTCATTATAAAACCAGGAATCATCTTGATTGAATTAAAAGTTGTGAGCATTCTCACGTTGTATATTCCTGGTTCTAAGAATCGCATTTATAATGTTCAAATTAATGAAAATTTCCTAACTCTGGTCTATTTCAACTTTGTTTAAACTTTTGAAAATTGTTCTGGCCAAATTTTAATTTTCAATTTTTTTTTAAGTTTAGGCTTTAAAAAAACAAACGGTTCGAATGTATACTCTTTTTCCCACATTTCCATACCAGTTAATCGAAAGGAATTTTGTGATTCCATAGTAGTAGCCACAACCGTTTCCGTTATTAAAAAAAAAACAATAATTTCCACAAAACAACCGCACCCGAATGGCTTCTTGACGAATAATATATGAATGTGACTTCAATGCACATTTCAAATTAATTTTTGGACTGTAACGTAGAAAAAAAAATTATCTGAGTTTTTTTTACAAATTCAATATACTGTAGTTAAAATCAATAATATTTCAGAAAAGTTTGAATTTCAAGTAGAATTATAACTAAGAGTATATCTGGTATATGCGCTATGTTCATATTAGCAACTGCAAAACTCTCACGAAAAACAAGTAATATATTGAGCTACCAGTAAAACATCTGACTTCTTTTCCTAACCTCCAACTCCACTTTAGGTGGGGAATAGGGAAATGGCTTCCCCTCTGGGCTAAGAAGGAATGCACGCCTTAATAACGTCTCACTATTGATGACGCTCAGTTTCGCTCTGATCCAAAATACTGTTCCCATCGGCATCCAAGCATTTACATTTACAAGTTATTGGATACATTCAGACACGTGTTTCGTGCCCTCGGCCCTCATCTGTACGGTGAAGAAGGACTTGGTAGAAAACTACAAATCAACGGAGTCAACAAACAGAAGCCAGATGGTAACATTGGTTGTTGCCCTGGAATGCAGGGTCTGCTAACCGAAACCACAAATGTACGGCTGGCTTCTGTTTGTTGACTCCGTTGATTTGTCGTTTTCTGCATACCTTCGAATTTAATGTTTTTTTTTTCAAAACTATGAATGTTACGAGAAGAATGCCTTAATTTTCCAGTTTCAACACCAGTAGCTTTGTGAAAAAATGCATGTGAAAGTGTCATTAATTTTTTTGGTAGAATATATTGGTGTAATTTGTACCAGTAATCAGGATTGTAAAATTCACTTCAGCCGAACAATTTTTTTATTACTTGCGCAATTATCTTGAAAATGTTTGATTTTTGCGGATTCAAACAAGTATACATTTTTTACTCATAATTGAATGAGGAATGCGAAAAATGAATAATTTTTTTGATTTCACCAGTGGCGTGAAAAATAAGGGAGAAAAGGGACCATGATACCCTTTTGTACGTCACTGGTGGCAACTGAAAATGTGTTTTTTTATATAGCACTTCCTTGCACTTCTTCACCGTACTGATGAGGGCCGAGAGCCCAAAACACGTGTCTACGGTTAACACTTTTTTTTTAGGGCTATGCCCATTAAATTTCATCCATTTTGTAAAAAAAATTTGTAAATATTTTGGAATTTTCTGCCATTTGATTTTTTTCCAATGACTACATCTCTATACATTCTTTGAGATTGTTAATTAATATCTTCTTTCATTCCCAACTCCAATGTTACCTCTTGAATGTATACTCCCTATTCCGCGAAACCATGAACATTATGAGGTATATTTTCTCCCTCATAGCGCCTATATGATGTTCTTTCAAGTGGCTTTACTTTCCTTGCATGTGTGGCTACCACGTTTTGTTCACGAACATTACTGGATAACTTGAAAGAAACTTTTTTTCATTGTCTCTATATATCGATACATTTGACGTAGTGATAAAAAAACTCTTCTTCAAACTGAGGACTCATTTGAGAGTCAAAATGACGTAAACTCTTATTTAAATTAGCCGTTTAGCTGAACAGCTGAAACGAAATTAATCATGGAGTTTCTAAAGTGATATATATTTTTTTATATTGTTCGATTGGTCCGCCACTGCATCACAGAATTCAATGAATTTCTTTGAATTTTTTGAAGTCAACACAAAATACCTTGGAACTAGGACAAATTCTGGAATTACCCTAATTTCAGGACTCGAAGACATATTCACCTCTCCACTGTATATGGTTATAGACACATTGAGGTTATCGTCCTTCACGAATTACCTCAACTGATTACATATCAGATGATATCATATTTTTCCTAGAACCGTCCATTCAATTCAATCCTGAATATGACTAAATAGCGAACAAAGGGAGGCCACGGTCACCAAGCATTCTACGATTGATTTTTCTCTTATCTCCATTCTATGTAACTTATTTCGCAATAATTCGAACACAGGAACAATTATTAATAATCAACGCATTGTTAGTTTTTTGTCTACCTGTTAGAATCAATTTGAGATGCGGATGATGGTTACAAACGAAAATAAAAGAAATGTCGTAGCGTTAGATAGGATAAAGATATACTTTCTAGTGTTACATACCGAAAAAATAAAACCGGAACAGTTATGGTCTTGCCCTGGTGTCTGTCTGTCCGAAGAGAAGAACATATGATCTTGAAACTACTGACATATTTGTAGCCAATCAGTTTCCAGACACCTTTGAAAATTCTAAAACGTCTGCTAACTAGAAGTATTCAGATATTCCATGAAACATGTATTTGTATTTTTTATTTCAACAAATGGTCAAATTCAAAACATTACTTAGCATTCTGATGTTTGTATTGCAAACATGACCTAAGAAAGAGTGGGATATCTGCTTGAGTAGTATGTTAAATACTCTCCACGTTATTGGTTGAACTAGTTGGATACAGGGTGTAATCCAAACTCTTGCACACCCGTGTAACAAATTATAGTGGTTAAAAATCTGAAAAAAAAAATTGAAAACATGTTTTGTTTTTTGTAAAATTCGCCTAATTTCAGGTGACCTGCTAGAGGAAAACTTCGGCAATTGCCGACTGCAATAACATTCAACTCGACATTTGAATAATGTAGAATGTTGAACTGATTGTGTGGTAAATGTATACATTACAGGCTGCCTGAGATAGATATTCAATTCCAAAGTGAAGGAAACAACTAACCTTGTTATATCCAAACTGGTTATAAAGTCAGAACTAGTTGACTTCATACTCTGCTTTGAGACACTTATCATAATTATCACAGTAACTTGTAAGAAACGAACAACACGAACAGTATTGAGAAGGGAAACATTCGCAATTTGAAAAATAATATCACGACCATTGTAGTGATTCAGACATTCAGAACAGATGTTAGGTTCTACTAGTGTTTTGTGGTTGGTTGTGAATGAAATATCCAAATTAGCAGGTAATCAGAAAACAGTACGCGATGTGACGATTGTCTTTGTCTTTTACTGGCTCTTAAAACTAAGCTGTTCCGTGCGTATTTTGAAGAGTAGTAGATGAATCACTCGTCAAATTTATGAATGAAGTAGTAAATTTCAATTCTGGTTGCATTCTGGATGCGCCAATAACTGTGCGGGCATTTTCGTACTAGATATATGGGTATAATATAAATTAACTATTGATAGAATGGCAAATTTTTTAAAAGACAAAAACAATAATGTTCAAATCAGATCTTCCATTCACCAGCCAATCAGAAAACACTAGTAGAATCTAACAAACTTTCGTTCGTAGACAGCTTTGTAAACCGTGCATTCAAGAATCTTGATTGGCAAAAGTGTTCAGTTCACGTGTTCTGAATCACTACAGTGGTCGTGATATTATTTTTCAAAACAATATTAAATTTTCAATACTGTTTGTGTTGTTTGCTTCTTACAAGTGACTGTGATAATTATGATAAGTGCCTCAAAGCAGAGTATGAAGTCAACTAGTTCTGACTTTATATCACCAGTTTGCGTATAACAAGGTTAGTTGTTTTCTTCACTTTGAAATCGAATATATATCTCAGGCAGCCTGCAATATGTACATTTACCACAATCAGTTCAATATTCTCTCCTATTAAAATATCAAGTTAAATGTTCATTGCATTCGGCAATTGCCGAAGTTTTCCTCTGAGCAGGTCACCTGAAATTAGGCGGGAGGCGCTACCCAAAATTTTGTCAAATTTTATAAAGAACAAAACATGCTTTAATTTTTTTTACAGATTTTTAACCACTGTAATTCATATAATGGAATTATAGACCCGCCATTCACAGGTGTGCAAAAGGTTAGATTACACCCTGTATAATAATGATGAAAATGTTCCATTTTTCAATTAGGTCCCTACAAACAATAACACACTAGCGGATGGCGATATTCGTATTGAAACACTAGTCCATATAAGCACCAACCCACAACCGTACATTTTTTTAACAAAAAACTCAAAATTATGCTCTGCGACTCTCTTGTTTTCAGAGAAAGGGGAGGCACAACTACTACTGTCTACGTTTGATACATGGTGCCTACAGAATGAAGTTATGAACATGAAAAATGAAAAAAGCCTGCCTCTATCAGATAATACTTATCCACAAAAGTCCTCGATATTTGCAGAAAAAAAACATTGGGGACCCCGAACGAAATGAAAGAACAATAACAACTTTTTCTGAGCGGAGTTCCACATACAATATATCAAAATTGTTGAATACAATCCCTGATAATATGAAAATAGTGGAATCGGTTGAATAAGAAGTATGCAGAACCATTTACTTCCTTTTTCTTTTCCAAAATAGAAATACATTCTGGATGAATTAATACTCATTTCTTCGCTTTGAGTCTCTCACCTAATCATCGTGAACTTCGTACGATAACTGACTATTATCAATATACTTATTTCGGGCAAATTATTTACTTTCAAGTACTCCTAACTGCAAAGTCATAATTGAAGTTGTGAAAACCATGATCTAGACCAATAAACCTCCTTCAGAATTCACCAACTCTATAGCCGAAATGTATGGTGGAAAATAAATTATTATTAACTTCAAACATCCCTTCACAGCTCAAGCGAGTTAAAAGATAATTAAGATGCAATTCTACCCTAAGCTCAGCAGAATGTCTTCGAAATTCACGAGCTTAAAAATTTGTAGGTCAATATTTACCTGATTATAATCCAAATTACATTCATACTGCCAGGTAATAAAGATGTCAGTAAATGTTCAAATGTGTACCTTTTTAGTCGACATTTTATCGACTACAGGTCCATCGTCAAACGTACTCCATACTTGTTAGTTTGAACCGTTTCTGCCATTGAATAAAAAAATCAATAATTCCACAAAGCAGCCACATCCTGATGAGTATTTGTCAAAAAATACATAGAAACTTGATTCATTATAATTGACTTCAGTTGGAATAGATGAAAATGATTGCCCACCTACTTAATTAAGGTGGTTGTCGTGTGAAATGCGTTGTCGACGAAATTGGATGAATTGTTGATCAATTATTCAAAATATAAGAATCTAACTCCACTGAAAATTTCAAAATTATTTACCGTTTAGTTTTGGCAAAAATCGCTTTGTACGATTATCATTACAGGTATATACAAAAGTAGTCATTTCACCACGCTTTCAATTTTATTTGAAAAACGCATCGAGCGATTTGGCTAAATGATGTTATATTTATATTTACAGAAAAAATTATGTTATTGACTGTTTAGTTATTGTAATGCATAAAGGAAAAGATAGACATTTTTATTTAATTAAATTGGTGCAAAGAATCGTAATAGGATTTGCCGCTTTGATAATATATGCAGTTTTTTCTCTCACTTTGTGTTTGATTTTTCGAAGTTAGTTGAATGGGCCGAGAAAATGTAAAGAAACATTATTGCACTGAATTTTCAATAACTACTTGTTTGAAATGGAAACAACTGAAACGCTCAATTTTCGGTTTGTCAGTATTAACATATATTAATCTATTATAAAATGCATATTTTCTAATATTTTGTCATATAATTTTCAAGAATTGTATTTGAAGTATAACGTTAATACATATAAATAAATAATAAAATAAAATGTTTATGATATGCAACAATAATTAAAGTTAATCACAGCATCTTATCGCTGTTTTGTGACTTGAAAAAATCAGTTATTTGCTTAAAATAGTTTTTTTTAATCGTGGCTTTCCATTTTCTAATGGTGTTGTTAAAATTTGCACTATGCCTTTTTCACCATTTTCCTCAAATCCTTTTTTCAAAATTTCGTACGTTATCTTTACTTCGGCTATTTTCTCAACATTCCGTCCTTTAAAATAGATTGCAGTGGTTTTAGGTACGGTAACGTATTAGAAATCGTTTGTAAACCTATGATATGCATGACAGTATCACTAAATGATTTATTGTACTGTAAAATATCTTCCTTGTTTATATTTGTAATATTTGAACATCGTACAATGCCTCATTAAATTTTTCTTTTGATGTGATACTCAAGAAATCAGCAACCCATACCTCTAACTTAAATATTCCTTCTCCTTTCCTTTCAGGAAAGCTAAACTATCACAGAAGCCAGAAAATTTTTGAAGTCATTTATCATATCGTTTTGTAGAATAGCTCGAACAAGATGTGAAGTATCAAAAGAAGCGTTATGTGCTATTATTATGTACGGATTTTCTACGTATTGAAAAATTCTTTAAATGAAACTGAAGCTTCTTTCAAAGAAATTGACAGTTTTTTCTGATGAAGAAATAAGTCCAATAATATTTTTTAGTCCTGTGTGTTCAGATGCTTCAGGATTAATTTTTTCTCGTTGGTGAAATATATACACTGAATTCATATTCCTCATATCGAGCTGTGATCTGTAAAATTTCATCTCTAATCTGAAATCCCGACGTCTCTGAATTTAAATAAACAATATAGCATGTATCCACAGATATTTCAATGCTTGTGATATTTATATCTGAAATTGGACAATATTGCAGACCCTCTGATTTTTCTTCTTGAATTTTACTGTAGGTTTAGGTACAATCTCGAACAATTTTTTTCTATATTTAACACTTAGGTACTTACTTACTTATTTTCAGCTTTACAGCGTATTATTAGTGAAATTTTTGGTTGCGATTATCAGAGGACAACCACCTTAAATTCCAATTTCTCTTCAGATTGTGTATCTTGTTCCAGTTGTTCCACATGTTCTTCGAATGGTCTTCAAAGTGCTATGTTGCACCATTACATATGGATACACACGAACACACACCTCGCCAATGTCTTCATAATTTTTCCGCAAATGCCTTGAATAACAATAAAAATAACGTATGGTAATAAATGGTCATTTATGCAACAAGCGGTCAGCTAAGTTACTGATTGGTTTTCACGCGGCAAACGGTTTCCACTAATTTTGTTCTACTATATACTTTATACGGAGAATGATATTTATTTAACTTTCCAGTTTCCTTCATTGTTTGAAATTGTCATGAATTAATTTGAACAAACCCTATATTTCGAGAAACATATTCAACTGACTTTGAGGTACAATCTCCAACAAAACATTTCTATATTTAACAGTATACTTATATTGAGTTTTGCAGTGTATGATGAACGAAACTTTTGGTTCCGATTATCACACAACTACCTCATTCGGGCAAAATATCTTGATAGGCCAATTCTCGAATTATTTGCATGTTTTTATCCTTATTGGTAACGATAAACTAACCTTCGATCATTTTATTCAAATTTAGTAGAAAATAATTTTTGACTACATACTCAGCTGAATTCTCGAATTATTTGCATGTTTTTATCCTTATTGGTAACGATAAACTAACCTTCGATCATTTTATTCAAATTTAGTAGAAAATAATTTTTGACTACATACTCAGCTGAATATTTTTTTGCACAATTTTAATGAAAACCATTTAGCCTTTCTTGATGTAATGTTTTTATTATATGACAATAAATTTATGTTACAGTAAGAAATCATTCAGCTATGTGTGTAGCAATTATTTCCTCCTTTTCACAAAAACATGTTTTTGAAAATTTTTCGGCCTAATTCAATATATTTTTTACCTTCTACTGGTCACCGCTGTATGAGTCTGGGTTTATCATGTCTACAAGACATCCAAAATTCACATGCCCAAAAATACCCAAAATACCAAATACAAATTGACTAGTAATTGAAACGAACTAACAAGTGGAGTTGAAGAAAGCTTGTGAAAAGTGAATATCCCAAAGTGTCAATCGCATTTTTGGTTTTAGTTTAATGAATTAATACCAAATATTTGGAAAAATATTAATATTAACATCCATAAGTATCTCCTAAAAATTTAAATTGCATGTATCACAAATTCGCATCTTAGTTCATTTCCGTTCCCAAACTTGTTTTAATTTTGTTTAATATTACGAAAATTGTAAGCACTGCATGTCGTAATCCACCCCGGGCTTATGTGTGAGAGTGATAAGATTATGGCCTCAATAGATATTAGGCCAACCAATAGAGGTTTTTTCCCACTTAAATAAAGACGCAAATAGCCTATACTATCTTTTTAAAAATAGTTCGTAGATGAAAACCTCCGGTGTCGGTCCCAGCAAAATCGCTTTGTGGATTTTTTTTGGGGCAACTTTCAGTGAGATTTTCAACACATTTCTCATCTCTCAGGAGAAAATCCAAAATATGCAAATTGTAGATATTGATCTCTACTTCCAGATTCCGTTCACAGAATTCTAATACGACGATTTCCCTCAAATCAGCGCATTTTGCAAGATACCCTTAAATTGTTTATAACGCGATTGTGCAAAAACTACACATCGGACAGAAACCATCTTGCGCACAGTTGAACCAAATGTTATTATCTATCATTTCCCTCAAGATTGTTTGTCCAGCTTTAAATTTTTTAAAATTATGAATTTTCACAAATGCTCTATTTTTAGAGGTTTTCCAGAATTTTCTCAGTGGAAATTGCACCGATCCAGTCGTACTTAAAAACATTTTGTAGGTTTTTTAATTTTCTACAAAAGTATGAAACGATTCCTCCAATATTTTTCAAGATATTTATGGAAAAACAAAAAAGTGGTCATTTTTGAATTATTTCTTGTTAAAAAAAATCCACAAAGCGATTTTGCTAGGGCCGACACCGGGGTTTTCATCTACGAACTATCTTTCAAAAGGTAGTACAGGTTATTTGCGTCTTTATTTAAGTGAGAAAATAGCCTCTATTTTTTTCTCTATTGGTTGGCCTATATGTTGATCTTTGGAATTCTGGCAGGCAAGCAGAAACCTGTTGCATATTTGGGATTCCTGTAGGATAAAACACACATTCGCTATTTTAATTTCCATATCAGAACATACGAATCCTGCCAGAAAAAAACTTTTATCTACCTGTTTTTCGATTGAATCCAAGGCAAACTCCTTCATACAGAAGTGTTTTTCCAAAGCTACATCCTTTTATTTCTCTCTCTCTCTTTTCTTTACCTCACGTTTTAATTTGGTCTTACATACTGCAGGCAAATTTGTGTGAATTTTGCGGATTCTTTATCTATGCAATGAACAATTTTGCACATTCTGTACCTTCCATTTCTTCCACCTCAATTTTGTCGTTGGACTCGACTTCGTTGCGCGATTTTGACCCACTTTAAACGGTCAGATTTCATTCAAACTTTGTAGATTTATCGAGGACCGATGACAATACACTAATTTGATAAGATTATTCCATTTTTTTAATTTGTGTCAGCGAGAGCTGTTTTCAAACTCAACAATAGAAACAAAGCACCATATTTATTTAATTTTTTTAGGTATTTGAAATATTTTTTTTGAAAAAAGGTTCAAATGATAAGTTTGAAATGCGACATTTTGAAGATATTTCATAAAAAATACTTCATTATCGTATGAAGGAGAATTCCCCATTACGGTTCCTGTCGTCAGTAGATATTGGGCTCACAAATCCATGTGAAGTATTTTTCACGATAAATGGTAGATCGTATACACTAAGACAAATGGGTATGACATTTCAAATGATATTAGCAAACACCATTCCACTATCGCGTTTTTTTTCTCTCGCAAACAGTATTTTATATTGCCTTTTGTGCATTAATTGTTCTGTTTCGGCTTCAAACCCCTATTTTTTGCAATTAGAGTTCATTATTCTGCGCCTTTTCAGTCATGTTGTGCCCTTGAGCTTTTTTTCAAACACTTGTTTTTTTACACGCTTTATATTAGCTTCACTTGTATGTTTGTTTGTAACCGACTCCTTTGGGCGCGATTTTGACCCACTTTAAACGGTCAGATTTCATTCAAACTTTGTAGATTTATCGAGGACCGATGACAATACACTAATTTGATAAGATTATTCCATTTTTTTAATTTGTAAAAAAATAATAAAAATAATAGTTAAAAAAACTAAAAAAACACGATTTTATAAATAAACCAAACTAAAAAGTAGGAAATAAATAATAGTTTAAAAAAACTAAAAAACACGCTTTTATAGAAAACCAAACTGAAAAAATAACATGAAAAACAGCGTTGTCATAGCGCTTTTTTTCACATACTCATTTATAAGTCTTAAATATGCGCAATATGTAGTTACGGTTCTTTGTCAGGGTATATCGTTCTCAGTTTATATATATTTCACTGAACTCCGTAAACACGGGGAAATTTGTAAATCTTATTCATAAAATTTTGCCACATACTGTATTTTTATTCGCATATTTTTTGTATAATTCTCATATTTTCGCATGCCTTATTTGCGCATATCATCGTGCTTTTTGTTCTTGTGCCATTTTTCTCTAAGTGCTTGATCGGTGTATAATTTATTCCTCTGCGTCTTTTCGCTTGGTGTTCTTCTCAAGTAGATGTCCATATTGTCAGTCTTATGTGAATTTTCACCTGTGCTTATTTTTACGCCTATAATAGTTTTGCATTCGTAACTTGTGTGCATTTGGTACTGGCTTAGTTTATTATTATTTTAGGTCGTAAACATCCAAACAGGAATCACAATTTTCCAATAACCAGTAGTATGATAAACTGTTACCATGCATTGTGTTTTTTCTCGAATACTCTATTATGGGATTCCATGAAATTCATAGAAACCTCAGTTATTTCCAAACAAGTTCTTTCCCGTAATACCTCTATGACATTGAAAGAAACTGATGGGTCGATCATTATAAAAAATGGTATGTATGAATATTATGTAACATAATAAAAATGGGTATTTCGCAATTCTTGAGCACGGTTCAGTCGATCGGGATTCGTTAACCTTTGATTGACCGGAAATGGCTCGAATAATTTGTTCAGTTGTGCCAATGCCAAGAGTATTTTAGCATTCAATTTCAATATTTTATTCAGGTGAACACCTCGAACTATGACCAGATGTCACATGCATGGGAGTAAATATATATAGTCCTGGACAATAACAATCAATAATAATGAGTGAACGTACGAAAAAAAAAGTTAAATGAAGGTATTTGGAAAATATGTTTGCTTCAAGAGATATATTCAAATGAATGATGAATAATCGAGAGCGAGCCTTGTTATCAATCAAAACAAAGTGCTGGTCATTTTTCCATTGAAAATATGGGAATTTTTGGGAGTCTGGGGAAATAGGAAATTTCAATACACTGAATAATGCAGGTGTAGTTGGAACTCATCGGAAAGTACTCCACGAGTGTTTTGCAAAAAGGTTATGGCACCATATCCACATTTTCGAATGCGAGTGCGAAATCTGACTCTTTCCGAAGTTACGCTTGCTATTCCATATATTTACACATACAGGGTGTTAAATGGAAATGAAATATATTTTTCCATAATAATACCTACTTCCAAAAGGCTGTCGGTAGGGGGTTGAGGCGCAATGAGGGATTGGGTGTGGAGACAAATTCGTATGCGAAGTCGCTTTTCAACATATGTGATGAAAATTATGGCGGCTCCAAGATGGCTAGCCACCCAATTTTGTCATTTGTGAACCGATTCGGCCCAAAATGCTGATCTATCGGCCTTCGTGGTCGCAGATCATAAAATTTTGGTGAGAATTCGAATTTTCAGAATGGTGGAGCCAATGTGGGGGTCAAATCTTTTCATCAGCGGTCCAATTTGACTCAAAATCGATATATGGTGGGATTTCGTGGTGGCTGAATTCGAAAAATTGTATTGAAATTTCAAAATTTGGAATAGTGGCCCAAAATGGAGGCAGATTTTTCTACATATATTTTCATTACTTCCAGACCATGTCAATAAGATCGTTTTTTGCATAAATATTTTATTTTATTCAGTTCCACTTCTCTGTAACTCACTGATAAACATGAATAATTTTTTTTATTGGAATTTGACCCGCTTCCACGTATTAAATTGACTTGGAATTTGGCATGGTTTGCATGACAATGCATTTTGACAGTGCAGATGAGTTTTGTGGTGCGAATCCCTTCAAAATCAAAATCTTGGTGTCTTGGGGATTGAATATATTTTATTTACTATAATTCAACATGGTGACCTGTTATGGATTTATAAAGTTGTGACAATGATTGTACATCGATGCGTATTCATACTTGTTGACTGTTGTATACTTTCATAAAAAGAGACACCTGATGGAAACTCGACGTTCATAAATAGACTAGGAGGAATCGGCGCATGAGTACCGAAAACTATTCCACCTCTATTTTTTTATGCGATCCTCTTCAAATTGCCCTACTGATGATACAAATGCATGTTGCCATGGGGCAACCCCGTGCCATATTGTTTAAACCGAAATTGTTTGAACAATTGCAAGGAATTGTTATTTTTCAACCGGACAAATTTTTTTTATATTCTTTATTGAAATACAAATAAAAAAGGTCCTATGACTTTTCACGATAAATTAATTTTTAATTTTTAAAGGTTAAAAAAATTTGGGTTTTGACATATTGAAAAATATATTAAAAAAAAAATCGAAATATTTTTTTTAATTCTTTATACAATAGTTAATAACATTCTTAATAGAGATTTAAAAAAATTTCATTGATTATACCTGTTTTTTAATTATCAATTTCGCGCGCTCACAAGTATGCATCGCTTACCTTTAAGTATCGCCGTCTCTCTCTGACTCATGCGCTGCATCGGCCTCTCTGTTTCCTGAATCATTATTTATCATTTATCTTAAAAACTATTAACTTTTTTAAGATTGTTAAAGAGAGCAATGTTATTAACAATTAAATTGTCTACAATTTGTTTTGACAATTTTTTTCTGGAATCAATTTTACAAACGTTATTTAAGCATGAATCGAACATGTAATTAAAATTTTACCTGCTTTACACGCATTTACGGGTTGTGATACGACTAGTAAAATTGGCACAAAAAAGCTTTAGAACTGATACAAATAAAAGAAAATCGTGATGTCTTAGTCCCTCTTGGCAATGGCTTAGAATTAAGTACTAAGGAGTTGAAAGGCTTAGAAACATTGTATTTAAATATTTTGGGTAAAAAGGTAACTCCGGGATGAAGCTAGACAATATTTTTCTCGTTGCTTTGGAACTAAAATTAATTTATCGAAAATTCCGTGCACATCAGATGCCTTGCATTTGCATGCACTTAGAGCTTCTGCTCAAACATACATTTGGAAAAAGCGTTGAATCCCCAATATAAAACATTAATTTGATTTCATAAACTGGAGAATGTATTTTTTTTTAAAACCCTTTAAAAAGTGCAATTGTAAGAAAGCCTGTAAAACCAAAGCTTGTTACTGTAAAAAAATAATATTAGTTGCATACTTCTATGTGGCTGTGATTCAGAAGACTGTAAGAATATAATATATAAAAATGATATTGATAATAAATAAATACCTTTTTTTTAAATCTTGTTTTATTATTTCATACTTCTACATCTATAACCTTCGTTTGAAGAAGTTATTCAATGTAATTACTTTCTGTTTTAATGACAAAAAAATAATATAAACTGATAAAAAAGTAGTTTTAATTACATGTTCCGATTCATGCTTAAATAACGTTTGTAAAATTGATTCCAGAAAAAAATTTGTCAAAAACAAATTGTAGACAATTTAATTGTTAATAACATTGCTCTCTTTAACAATCTTAAAAAAGTTAATAGTTTTTAAGATAAATGATAAATAATGATTCAGGAAACAGAGAGGCCGATGCAGCGCATGAGTCAGAGAGAGACGGCGATACTTAAAGGTAAGCGATGCATACTTGTGAGCGCGCGAAATTGATAATTAAAAAACAGGTATAATCAATGAAATTTTTCTAAATCTCTATTAAGAATGTTATTAACTATTGTATAAAGAATTAAAAAAAATATTACTTCGATTTTTTTTTTTAATATATTTTTCAATATGTCAAAAGTACCCAAATATGAGATTTTTTTAACCTTTAAAAATTAATATCTCTAAAAATATTAACTTTATCGTGAAAAGTCATAGGACCTTTTTTATTTGTATTTTAATAAAGAATATAAACAAAATTTGTCCGGTTGAAAAATAACAATTCCTTGCAATTGTTTAAACAATTTCGGTTTAAACAATATGGCACGGGGTTGCCCCATGGCAACATGCATTTGTATCATCAGTAGGGCAATTTGAAGAGGATCGCATAAAAAAATTGAGGTGGAATAGTTTTCGGTACTCATGCGCCGATTCCTCCTAGTCTAAAAATAAAATAGTTCATCTTCAATTGTCGATTTATTCAGATACCTTACTAATATCACAGTGGCCCAGTTTTTTTAGAAAGCAAATTCTCATAAATTCTTGGAAACACTAAAAAGTAGAAAATGAAAAATAGACGGTGAACATTTGACGAAACTTATTCTATTCAAATACCAGATAATAACAGATTCAATAGATTGTCGTAAAAGAAATTAATTGCGCTCCATTCTTTTCTTATATCTGTTATACACTGATATGAGAACAGAATTGAATGAGTTTAAAGAGTACCTTTCATTTACATTTGAATTTTTTTCGCTCATTTTGGCATAAAGAAAAATATTTGTATCGAAAACTCTGATAAACCCAATGTTTTTGCAATTATTTTCATAAAATAACATTTTTAGTAATTTTTGGTGTACTGGAATAAACCCTTGTGAGGACCAGTAAATGAATTTTAATTATTTATTCAAGTTGGGTTATTCAATAAGAATGAAATACATGACTATAGCATGAGTGAGGTGAATTTGAAATATATTTTCACACTACATATCTATATTGTTCCAATGATTTTGTAAAGGGCAATAATATTTCAAAATGGTATAGGGCCGCTGAATGAAAGCAATTCGGAAATATAATATTAGGTAAGAACATAAGATCTGAAGTCATCGATATACTTCATCTGTAAACTCCGGGTTACCTTCCAGACTTGGTAGTATCTATAATTTCAGCAATAGTATCAGAAAAATCAGAGATCAATTTTTAATAAAATGTCCCACAAATGCCCACGATTATGTGCTGGTCGTGTGACCGCCGAATACCACTTTTGCTATTGGCTGATCAGCCATAAAATTTCTAACGAATATCTTGCAGATATGTATTCAGTAAACACGTACGAGTACATTGATATTCATATTTCGAAAATTGTATTTATTCTGGAGCATCCCATATCCTTCCCATAATTATATCTCATAGAAAAATGTATGAATTCAAGCACATAATGAAAACACATATTGTGTGTATAATGAACTCTGTATTTTCCAATATTTGTTTTTCTTAGCTAAGGATAATCCGACTACCTGTTGAATTATAATAACGCCCATATTACGATGGGGTTTTTGAGGTGCAATTACCTTAACAATACGGTTATTCAATGGGTGTTATAGTTCTAGCCTTTGGTTGAGGCACATGTAAATTGGTCTTACTCGTACGAAACTCATTACTATAAGTTCATTTTTTCATGACGTGTATGATTTGTTCCAATAATCATTGAACAAATTCTGTTTTTTTTTATTTTGTGTTATTGAGAACTAATATAAAACATCTGACTGACTATACTCTGTTTCCTAATGTGAGAGAGATAAAATGTAAATTTGCAATGGCAGAACCCATTAAACAGGGTGGACAGCTTGAAGGTTTTTTAAATTCTGTAATTCACTTATTTGAGACGTACACACCCCGAATCGGTCCTAAATTGGGGTCACCTTAATTTGCATAACAATAGAAAGAGGAGTTTTGTGAATAAAATTTATGTGACAGCGGGGTAGCTACAGGTAGTTTATTAGAATAATAAGTATAATATTAATTATACATAATTATAATTATAGAAATAGGCAGATAATTGATATAATAATTATTCTAATCTTAAGTAGATAAAAACCTATATAAAAGTAATAATAATACGAAAATAGATAAATTGGAATAAATACTAATATTTATAAAAAAATCTACTATTTACAATACAACTTAATTTTTAAATGTTAGCCACCATATTCCGAGTAGTTTTTTTTTTTTTTATGTTCTGGTTCCCACGAAAAGGGATATCCTGTAAATTTCTGAAGGTTGTATGCCTCGGGGAACACCTCCCTAGGCAATGAGTTCCAAAGCCTCGCTGTTCGTTGGATGAACGAGTCTTTGGAAAGTGATGTTCTGCAGGTCTCCAAAGTGACCACGAAGGGGTGTGATGACTGAACTTGACGGGTTAATCTCGAAGAGACTGCCAAAGCAGGAACGATTGTTGATATTTCAGAAGAGCATCGCCCATGAAAATATCTATAAAATAGAGACAAATCGCCAACTTTTCTACGGTGTTCCAGACAAGTGAGCGAGTTTGTAAGCGAGGCATCACCGACGAGACGAATTGCCCTTTTTTGGACAGAATCCAATAGCATCAGGATATGTTTAGGTGCCGCACTCCAAATATGGGAACAGTATTCCAGGACAGGTCGGATCTGTGCCTTATAGATCATAAGCAGCTGACTGGGGGTGAAATAGCTCTTGGCACGAAACAAAAAACCAAGTTTTTGGGATGCACTTTTGGCAATGGACCTCACGTGATTTTCCCAGTTATGACAGGTGTTTTGCCGGAAGGTTATTGTGATAGTAATACCAAGCTCGAATGGATGGCTTCAGTGGTATGGTTACTCTTGACAAAGTTATGTTAGGCACAGTGAGATCGGCTTTTCTAGAGAAAAGACATGCTTGTGTTTTGTTTGCATTGAATTCTACCAAGTTATTAGATCCCCATTCGAGAATTGTTGCTAAGTCCATATTTATATTATTAACATTTCTTCCTCGTTCATTTCTGGTTTCACGGGCTGATATAGGGGCCCCGGAAGAGAAAGCGGTATGGAGGGTACTATCATCGGCAAAGCTGTGTACGGGACATGAAGTTGCTTTCAACAGGTCGTTGATGTGAAGTAAAAATAGTGTTGGTGCTAGAATGGATCCTTGCGGAACACCAGCATTTATGAGTAGAGTGTCAGATGAAACTCCATCGACCACTACATGGAGAGACCTGTTTGAGAGAAAACTAGCAAGCAGAGAACTAGCAAGCAGAGTAGTCCGATGAACTATCGTCATTGGGGTCCAGAGAAATAATGAGGGGCTGTACAGTGTTTTCTAACATGTTATCAGCTTCCCACATTCTTTCTCTTATTCCAAGCTCATGTTCGACACATTTACTCCATTTTTCGCAATCCACTGTCTTTATTTCCTCTTGCAAGAGGTTTTCAACGTCTCTTATTTTGAAAGTAGTTTTGTGCCTTGCTACAAACCCTTTTACTTGCGCACCAATTCTATGGGGTTTAATTCACAGTGATATGGCGGAAGGCGAATTACCGTTATATTCCGTTTTGAAGCGATTTCGTCGACAACAAATTTCGTACAAGGAGGTTAATTCAACTTTACAATCTCCAGTAGCTCCTTTTTCAGCATATCTTTGTGAAATGGCTTCTTATTTAAAGTAAGCCAATGAATGATTTCAATTTTTTGGCAAGAAGACTTTGGTATTTTTTCGGATCTTGAGTGGTAGCCGGCATTATCCATGACTATAACAGACCCAGGAGGCATAAGATCTAGCATTTGCTGGAAGTATTCTTCAAAAACATTAGCGTTCATGTCTTCATGATAGTCTCCAGTTCGTTTTGATTGAAATGCTATGAGCGAGGGTGCTTTTATTCCAGTGGACCAACCTTCTATGGAGGCTTGCTTCGTGCATTTTATATTTTTATCCTACCATATTTTACCAACGGCCTATCCTTCATTTAACCAAGTTTCGTCCATATAATAGATATTCCTGTTTTCCCTTCGAAACTGTCTAACTGCCCTCAAATATCGTCGTCGCCAGCAGATGATTTCGTCTTTCTCTATTAAAAGTGATTTTCTGTTTTGAATTTTTTCATAACGAAAATTATTTCTTTCAAAGTTTTCCACACTTTTTTCTACCCATGGGTAAAAATCATCCTTTTTCATTTCAGACATTATTTTGTTAAGGGGTTTCGTATATTCTTCTGATGGCAGTCTTTTCATCCTCATTTATTACAGTTTCTTTTCTTCCTGTACTTCTCTTCGGTGACCTGATGGGGCCGCGTTTATCCTCGTGCACAAGTCGGTATATTGTTGACTGTCCGACTCCAGTCATATTCGAACACATTTAACTATTTTTGTAACTCAGAATGTTGAGTTTTGATGGCGAACAGCGTTGAACCCATTAAGAATAATAATTTTCTCATTTTTAGAAAGCGCACTTTTACTAATCCGTTTGTCAGCAACAAATTCAGAAACACTAGCCATTTTCAACAACGAATTCTTTCAAAAACTGCCGGAAAGTAACTAAACATTTCAAATTTTTCAAACACTGAGGCACAGGTAGATAAACTACATGTGCCTCTACCTAAGCTTATAATCGTTTTCTTAGAAAAACCCTCCATTTGTGAAACAAATCCGACCATATCGCAGGGACGGATTTATAACTACATAATATTATTTGTTGAAAAAACTTCTGAAGTAAGGACAAGATAAACAGGTAGGTTATAGTAAATTGATTATTTTATTGTACCTGGAACAGGAAATTACAGAGCATACTTAATCGTTGTCCATTGTTATCACAGTATGTCGTTTCGTGCCTATTTTTGTGCTTATTTTCATGGCTATTTGTTTGCTAAATTTCCCCAAATAACTGGCACTATTACACCGTGCTTTTTTGATGATTGTTTCAGGCACTAATTTCAGATCTGCAAACATAAGGAAAATTTAAATTTACCTTAAATGATTAAGTAATTTAGTATACCTGGACTATTTGTTTCAACTTTTTCCTTACCTGGTACAAGATTGGTTCCTCTTTTCTGTCATACTGAACAAAACGAAAACTATGTTATTAATTTCATTTATTTGTTGGTTATGTCAAGTCCAATAGATAATTACTGTGTTGGCAAACCTGACATTTCCACAAATGTTTTTCTGTGAATTGAAAACTCCACGTTTTATAGATATTATATATATATATAATAATAAATTTATTTATCTTCGGTAGTGATATACATTTGTTTATAATAGTTTATATATATATATATATATATATATATATATATATATAGTATATGGGTGTAGAGGAATAAATATAGTTAGGGTATGCTGCATACACCAATAATCAATTTGTTACACCTAACTAGTCAGCAACGACTATCTTTTCACTATATATATATATATATATATAAAATCCGGGAAATGGCTATTCGGAATCACTCAATTGATAATTTCCTCTTTTTATCTGTGTCAACTTTGAAAAGAATCTATTCGTCAATTCAAAAGTTATGAGAGAGTTCCTAGACCTAAATGTGATGAAATTTTCTGAATCTATTTCTAAATGTACACACTGCATAGTTTGCGAACTTCCATGAGCGCTTTTTAATGCAAACCAAATACAATTATCAAGTTGAATTCATTGAAGATATTGAATGAGACAAAATTAAACCACACCTTAACGGCAAGCATATTTTCGGACATTCTGTTCAAGAGACGCCAGTGGGCCAACGCACTTATTTTTTATTTTTGCATTCAGATATATTTTTACCATACCTGTAATGCATTGCAGACACATTATAAATAACATGTTATTGACGTTTGAAAAAATTCAACACAAACAAAGTTGTTTTCAAATTCTGCGAAGGTGTTTAACCTCGCGATCTGAACTTATCGCTGTTCATCGGCTCTTTTAGCTTAGTGGTGTTTGTTGCTTATAATTATGAAAATACCAAAAAAGGTAAACGGCAAATATTGCTTGTTTACGAGGAAGGTGGTTTTTATTTGAAGTGTAATCTCTTATCTCCACAATAGAATCATATTCCCAGGATTCCGTCATAACAACAATATGTTACACAATAATATCATTTATTCAAAATATGTATAGAGGCACTTATATATATATATATATATATATATATATATATATATATATATATATATATATATATATATATATATATATATATATATATATATATATATATTTGCAACAGATGGGAAATATTTTTGTTCCATAAAACTTGATTGCGGTCGAGAAAATTGATCTATTATGACCCCTTATATTCAAAAAGTTATGAAAAAATGGATATTGAACGAAGTTGTAAGATATGAACCATCGCAACAGCAAGAGTCATGGTAAAAACCAGTTAATAAATTTTGCACCAGCATTTGGGAACAAACCTAAAAAGTTTCATTTTATTGAATAAGTTTATGATGATTCCTAAAAGTTATTTGAGAGCAAAACAACGTTTTTTAATCAACAAACAAATATTTGGAAAAAATGCAATTTTCAGTTATTTTTTGAATTTTTTTTTGCTATTTTTGGCGATAACCCCACTTTTTGCCCATTCGTAAACGAAATTGCCGCCATATTGTTAGTCTCGTGACAAGTCAAAATCGAATTTTAGGTTTTCACACATATTTAACATAATGCCAACTTGGTTTAGCATTGAAAATAATTGCTACTAGGCTGTGTCATAGCACGATGTTCAATATTTGATATGATGAAACCGTAATTAAATATATTCAGTGGTTCTTAATGTTGACCCGCACAAACAAACTGAAAAACAGACTCATGCCAGAAATTTTAATTTATGTTATTCGTCGAGGTGAAAATAGACATTTTATGGTTCCGTTTAATAGAATTGAATAAATTTCGTTTTTAAAAAGAACTCGTACAATTTTTACCAAACCACGAGTCCTTACATATATGATCATTATGTCATTTGAGGATAACGCCATGCAATTTAACATGCATGCAACTTTTTTGAGATCGTTTATCAAATTCAACTATTTATGCGGCAAGGTTTTTTTTTCTTCCTCGGATGCTGGTCTCATAGCCAGCTGCACCTCAGCCTCTTGAGCTTTTTGTGTCTTCCGGTTTTGTTTTACAGCGCCCACTCCGTAACCCTAGTCCCCTGTACCAGTCTGTACAGGTACTTCACCGGTTGGCTACTGCATTCTTCGGGGGTTAGCCTTGGCAGTCCGAATATTGCTTGTCTTTTGCGGTCTAGTGCCTCGTATTCTGACAATATATGTTTGGCCATTATCTGCAGGTGTTCTCTCATTGGGCTATGACCAGTGAAAAGGCCCGTTATTATTCTAACTTGGTTCCTACTCATCTTGGTTCTATAATAAATGTTTTCCCGTGGTGCATGAGAGGAGCTTCCTTGCAGCGCTCTCTTTGTTTTCGTTTGACCCAGTCCCGTATGCAGCCTCGGATGGCCAATTTTGTCACCCCGAGTGCAGGTTCTGAGCCAATATATGGAGTTGATGAGCCCGTCCTATCTAGTTCATCAGCTTTTTCGTTACCCTCGATGCCACAGTGTCCTGTAACCCACATCAAAGTTATTTTGTTGTGTTCTGCGAGGGCACTGAGTTCTTCTCGGCATTCCCATACCAGTTTTGGTATCACTTTTGGGTTCGTGAGAGCCTTCAATGACGCCTGGCTATCTGTGTGTGCATATTTTGATCCGTGCGTTGCGCACTTCCCTAATTGCTTTCTCTCACGCATCGCAAGATTGCGCTTGGAATTCGGAAGTGTTTATTATCACTGAGGTGCACAGTTGGGAGTTTCTCCCCTCAATGTATATACCAGCACCAGTTCCTGCCTAGGTCTTGGATCCGTCTGTCTTGTTACCAGATCCTCTCTCCAGGTTTGCTCTTGGCGGTGTCGTCTGTCCATTCCCTTTGGTCTTGTATGATCACCTCGAAGTTCGTGTCAAAAAAGTATTTAGGAGTTGTGTAGTCCGTTAGTTTCATTTCAAGAATGTTTCCTCCCACTATTTCCTTTAACTTTTTGTGATCCGATCTGTTGCTCGTATTTTGTAGCCTTAGAAATCCCATTCTTGCCTCCCCCATGATTGTTATGTCAATCGGGGGAAGATCCAGTAGTGCTTCCATGGCTTCTGTTGGTGTTGTTTTCATAGCCCCCGTTATGCTGTGGCAGACAAGTCTTTTTACTTCTCTCAACTCAGCCGCGGCTATTTTTTTGGTTATCTTTGTCCACCATACCAAAGATGCGTAGGTGATCATGGATTTCACCACAGTATTGTAAGTCCAATACACCATTTTGGAACTTAGCCCCCATGTTTTTCCGTGTGCTCGTCTGGCTACCATTAATGTCACCTCGGCTTTCTTCTTCACTTTTGCCAGTTGTTGAATCCAAGTTGATTTCGAGTCTAGAATTACCCCGAGATATTTAATTTCCGCCCACAGCTGGATGTTGGTCCCTTGGAGGGTTATAGGTTCCAGTCACTCTAGCTTCCTTCTTCGGGTAAAAGCTACAATGGTTGATTTGGAAGGGCTGATATTTACTCCTCTTCATGTATCCATGTTCTGGTCAGATTTAGGGCAGTTTGCTTTCCTTCCCTAACTGTGGTGTTGAATTTCCCTTGGACTCCGTACCCAAGCGTTTTTCATCAATTTTTTTTATTGTGATTATTAGGTCTTCCACCACCAAGTTCCAGAGCAGTGGGGGTGGGAACAGTACACCCCCTTGCGGATAGCCCCTGGTGACCTTGGCTGCCAGTGTTTCTCCTACTTGAGAGGAGTAGATTATTATTTCTCATAGCATGCAGTATATCCACCTGCAGCAGGTCTCATTGATGCCTTTTCTTCTCAATGCCATTGAGATTGAGTTTAGAGATGTATTGTTGAATGCTCCTTCGATGTCTAGGAATGCACCCAGCAAGACCTCTTTGTTTTTCAGAGCAGTTTCCACCTTCTCTACGAGTTGGTGTAATGCTGTTTCTGTAGATTTTGCTGTTGTGTAGGCATATAGGTCCTTGTGTTGAGGTTGGTTTGCCAACACTGTATCCCTAATGTGCCTATCCAACTGTTTTTTTTTGCGTCTTAAGCATGATGACCTCACTTACTGGCCTCAGTGCCTTCGCTCCATTCTGTCCAGTTCTTCTTTCACCAACGACGAGGTCTCACAGCTCCTTGACCTGTAGAAAATTAGGCATCATGGAATCTTTTAACAAAACAACAAGTAAAATTTTCCAACAAAACGCATCTTGAAAGTAGCGCTGAGAAATGGCATCATGGAATCTTTTAACAAAACAACAAGTAAAATTTTCCAACAAAACGCATCTTGAAAGTAGCGCTGAGAAATGGCCTTTTTTACTGTGGGCGGTACAATTTATGCGCTACCAATATGACAAATGGGGAAATATCTAATTTTATGTGAGAAATCTGACCAAATTTTGTTGTGGATATTTTAAAAAAGAATGATTTCTTGATTGCAGATTCGTGTTAATGAGGCATATATGTTGTTTGGTTCTTTAGAATCATCATACAGAAAGTTGCATTCAAATCGGTTTGATACTTTTCGAGAAAATCGCGGACATGTATATATACATAAACAAACAGGTCGAGTAATAGAATCTCCTTTTTTTCAAAGTCGATAAATAATATTCGCATAGGCTAAGAACCTTCTCTGGGTCTGTAGGATCATTTCGCAAACATTGCATTCACATTGGTTGAATATAAAAATCACCCTGTATGTCCATTATAAAATATTTTCTGGGACATTAGGATAAATTGGAATCGGTTCAATAATAATCGTAGACATACATAGTCCTGACTCACCCTGTACATATAAACCCATACAATTAGGCCAAGATTTTTCTCTGAGTCTGTAGGATCACTATGCGAAAAGTTGCTCTCCAATAGATTGAGATGTTTTCCGGAAAATCGCGGACATACATACATACAAACATACAAGTCGAATAAAGAATTTCCTCATTTTGCAACCGATTCAAAATGGATTACTCCGCAAAATGTCATATTTTGAGTGCTTTGGGTTTTTCTTTTGTTCGTGAGCATAAAAACACAAATACATTGTTACTCATAATAAACAAAGAACGGTTGTTTACCAGACATCCAAGATTTTTATGTTTATTTCAGTCGCAGTTTTATCAAAGTCTGATTTTGAATTGGCATCGTGTAACAATAAACTAATATTACGCAACATTATTTTCAAAGAGTGCGAAAGTAGTTTTGGATAATCAATATTAATCATATATATATATATATATATATATATATATGCATTTTTCCTTTTGATTGCGTCACAGTTCTCCATCTAGAAAAATTCCAGTTTACATACATATCACACATACCTACCTACGCAATCGAGGTAGAATAACCAGCAGCTCGTTATGGATCAACAATTCTTGAATAGGTACCGCTTTGATCAATGACTTTTCACCCCATTTCCACTTCTTGCTTTCCAACATCACCCAGTAAGAATATTTTTTTCATCAACTGCGAATCACTTTTCATTTCGATATAAAATTGAATTTATATTGTATACTCAATATAATCCATAAAATTCCTTTTTTCATGAGTGACTTCGAAATTCAATACTGTGTACAGTGTAGGATCTAATCTATAAATTACACCTAACGCGAAAGGTGGAATAATCTTCCTTTGTTTCTCAAAACACATTTCTTTTGTTTACTATTTGTTCCCGATTATGCACTTTCTTAAATAAAGTTTTTGTGATCATCTCCTTTTGTTACATGGATGATAACTTTTGCGAATCCCCCGTAAGAAAGCAACTTTGTCCCTGCTCTGATTGGTGACTCACTGAGGGTGTTGTCCTCTGTCTTTCCCCACCGACGACTGTGATCAACACGCGGCTGCCGCCCGCGTCGCGTAATACTCGCAACTCGCAAGTCAAAGCCAACTAGTTAACTCAGACAACTCGCGAGGAGCGCTCAGTTTGTTCCGAACCTTCTTATAAAAGAGACGTGTTCCTATCAAGTGTTATACGCTATTGTATTGTGATCATTGTTGACAGTTTCATTACAGTAGTTTGAAACAGTGTTGATTATTCGAAAGTTAGCAAAAGATTCTTCAATAACGTCGGCCCCTATAATAGTTGGTGAGTGTCGATTGTTTCGAAAATAAACTGTGTCGATGTTGTGATCTTGTGTTTGATCTAATTGTTATGGTGCATGGATTCTAATGACAGATATGCTCTAATAGTATACACCAAGCATTGTTATTGGCGCCTGTGGAACAATTACTTTGCCCCATTTCAAAGTTTTTACATTACCTAGGTATTTCGCATTTGAGATTTTTGGTTATAAAAAAGACATTTTGAATGCTTCTATTACTTTTTGAACTACCTATTTACAACTGTTATGTCTGGAAACGGGAATTTCCTGAAATGACGCAATTTGTTAATTATTTCATTGCAAACAAGTAGGTATCGCGCTTCTCAAAATATCGAATCATAATTTGGTGAGTAATAGCAGATACATAATATCCATGACTAAATCATAATTATGAAATCATGTTTATCGCTCTCGCATAAAAAATACTGTCATGTAGCTCGGGAATTCTCCGAATGTAGCGATAGTTGCTTTGTATTCATATTTACAGAATAAAGTTATTTGGTCGGCGTAAAAAGTTTTCTCCTTTGTTATTTTATCGAGATATATGTGTGTTTCTGGGGCTCGATAAAGTAGAAAACATTGAATCCTTTGTGATTAAATGTCAAGAGAACAAAGAAACGTCCGACTACAATCAATTTATGATTACACTTTTAAGTTATCTGACGAAATTATATAATCCAACAGATGAGTAGGTATCTAAGAACTGGCTACCTCAATATATTGGCAGCATTCTTGAACTGATATCCCACTAGCCTACTTCTAGCGCTCATTAAACTAGTAGACAGCTCTCCGCTATGTTGGTGTTGACGTGCTTCACTGTAGAGGTACCTACAAACTTTTCATTGTTTTCTTTGAAATTGGTGATTCATACCTCGTAACTAGTAATAGGAAAATCCAATAGACACGAGGTTGCACGGGCACTGAACACGATCGGATCTTTACTTTTTGAAATAATTCGTTTGTTTTCAAATCATTTTTATTGACTATTTCAATGGGTACTTTATTTGCGAACTATAAAGGGTTTGAATGAGTTTATAAGATCTTCATACAACGTGGATATAAATAATATAATACCTAGAATGTATGAAATTTATAGTAATTTTCCATCAAACAAATAGCCTAGTTTTATTTGTTCATTAGCGAAATATTTGTTTTTTCCTTTTATCTTACTTTGTATGTTCTAACATTTTGGTAATAGGTATTAGTACCTATAAGTATTTGAGACAAAGGACCATATTTAAAATTATCGTCAACTTCACTATTATTACAATATATTTCAATATTTTTATGAATCCATTTTTGACAAATGAGTATACCTACTTACAATTCTTTGTGATGAAAAATTATAATTTTTGGTAATAGGTATTGTCAACTTGATATTTCATTATACAATTCAATATTTTTATGAAACCTTTTTGGTATACAATTCTGACATTTTCATGTTTCATCGATATTTTCCCAATATATCATAGCAGTTCAACATAGATTTTTACCTCAATCGGGATGTAATACCGAATTCATTGAAATTGGAAAACCTTCCACACATATTAATTAGATTTATTCATGAATCTTCGCAGTTCGTTTTTACAATTTAACAAAAATCAGTTTGTTTATCATTTGTTTTGGTATGTTGTTGATTATGGACAGGAAAAATCACAAATAATTTGCTGAATTATAACTAAATTCTCAATATTTCAATCAAATCATTCAAGAGTTTGTAAGATGTGTTCAACAAAAAACAAACATTTCTCTGGCCTCAAATGTATTCCCAAATTGGGAAAAATTAATATCGTATTATTTTATTCTAGAAAAGAGAAATATGTGAAAGTATCAAAATTTCATAAGAAGCGGGATTCTTTGTGAGTTTTTTTTTATAGACTGGAATGAAATACTTGATTCCGTATAGCTCTTTTCTAACTGACCGTGCCCAACGTTGCTTAATATATTCATTGCCCCTTCTAATAGATCTTTATACCTATACGATTAAAAAAAAACTATTGCGATCCCCTTGGAAACGTTATTTTTGGAACAAATAAGCTTTATCGCAGTGAAATATAAGAAATTTTACCTATATCCACTGAAATTAAAAGAATCTGCTTTTTTATCAGTATAGAACATATTGACAGCATTCTACAGAACACTAACAATTAACGTTTACATTTACCGACCATCACCACATCGGAGCAAGCTGTAACGCGGGTTTACCTATTTTATATATTTTCATAAGTACTCATACAATATGTTGTGAAGATACTTTGTAGCTACGTAAAATACCAGAGATAACTAAGATACATTTTTTTTTTTTGAAAATATGAACAAGATAACCCCTTGGGAGGAGGTATTCATGTTGAAAAGGAAAACATTCAGTTGAATATTGAATAGAAATATTTTTCTGAAACATGTGTCGTTATGTATTGAATTATCAAATTATTAATTAAAGGTTAATTGGGTTGCAAACCTTAAAATATTTGGAAAAAACCAATTAAAAAAAAATGTCGCTACTTATTGCTATAGAAATCCAACAGTTTTTCGAAATTGAACAGAGTGTGCATTGGATTAGCTTTATCATGATTGAAAAAAAATATTTGTTACAGACAATAAAATAAACGATATCCTTTTTCTCTTGTTTTCCATTAATTCCAAAGTGTAGTGAAGATATATAAACTTAAACAATTGGCTTTGTGCATGAATATCCTATAGGAAATGCGTAGATGAGAACTTTAACATTCAGTGTTTCGTTCTTTGGTTAAACCAGATAAATATTCCATTCCACAATTGCCGGCTTCCTTTTACCGAATAAACACGGTAAAAATTCAGCTATAACGACCGTTTTTGGAGTTTAGCTAACAAAGCACAGTTAAATGTTAAATAACATTTTTTACAACTATTCCATTTGTTTGTGTAGCGGTTTCTATAGACCCGATATCTCATATATCATGCTTTGTCACGGTTTTAACATTGATTTTTGGAATGAAATGACTGGTATTAACGAAACATCAGAATTTCTGTGTGATCTAAATGACCATAGTTAATGCAACCTTTGAGTTTCTCGAATATAATCATTGTTCCGGAACCGTAATTGTTGGTTACGTAATAGAAGTACGTGTCAAACAACGTGTTGGGATCGAGAATAGATTAAAAATTGAACAATGTAGGCGTTACCCAGTTGAATTAGTGAACTTCTTATACGCTTAATGAATTTCTATTTGAAGTAAATTAAAATCATGTTAACAAATACTTAAACACCTAGTTCTATATAGATCTACCATCGCCTTATTATTATGTAACAGACTTTGACCTAGTTTCTCTCTGATTGCAAGGTCTGCGTACAGATTTTTCAGGATAATCAATCTAGTTTACCGTTTATTTATTTTGTTTTGAAACGAATTTGGCGACGTATTCATACTACGTTTTAGTTATGCGCAATTCAATTTGTTTACCAATAGTTTAATATTCTCCAATCGTTATAACACATGAAACCCATTGATTTCAGAGAAACGCGTATTTTGTATACCAAAATTCGAGAGAAGCATATTACATAAGAACGATTCTGGAAAGATGAATATTGTCAATATTTTTCGTACTGCATAATTTCTTCGAAAAAATTGTTCGTGACGGGATGGTCCCACTCAATGCCAACACACTGCTCAAAATTATTGTTTTCATCATTACACAAGAGACGAATCGCGATGAACTTGTGGAGTTCTATAAATATCATGCCGTGGCGTATTATGATTACGAATTTGCGGATGATTTCAAGAAATGACGATTGCAGTTACCTCGCCATTATAATTTCCACGTGTCAGGACACTAGATGTGGATAGTTGTAGTATTGAGAAAGCGTGTAAGAATTTGACACGTGTTTCAGGTCACGTTGCTTAGCCAGTTGTTTAATAAACAAATAGAGGAAAATCCATGGAGGTTGAATAATCTCATTAATATATCTCAGTTTATTATTCAATAAAATGTTGCCCTATTCATTTTGCATAACTCCCATGGAAGAAAGGTATTATGGGGTTAGGCGGCTGCAGGTAAATCAAAACGGCCTTGACTGCACTTATGGCAAAAACCAGTCTTCATTTTTACTATAATCTATTTGAATTTCTTGTGCATTTTTGTAGCTATCAGTTCAGTATTCTTCGCCATTGTGAAAGGTTTTTACTTGATTATTTCATCGTTAATTGATCATTATCGCCAGTCAGTCAGATTACACATGTCCATCATCATATTAAAACTGGTATTGACTGGAACTCATTTTGCTGAAGTGAAAAAAATTCATGAATTTTTAGTGTTCATATTGTATTTTCAAAACACTCATTTGTTTTTTTTTTGTTTCAGATGTTATAAAACAGCATATAATGGTTGCCGAATTCGTGGGCCGCGGACAGAGTGGTTCCCCAGTTAATGGTGAAATTCCACATTTAAACTCGAACATGCCAGCAAGTCACGGTCGAGAAATGCTGTCTGACTCTTCCACTCCTGGAGAGGACTACAACTCCAACTATGATATGTCGGTGAAACATAAGGATTTGTTTTCTCAGCGCAAGCAGCGAGAATTCACTCCAGATAACAAAAAGGATGACAGTTACTGGGATCGCCGACGCAGAAATAATGAGGCAGCAAAAAGGTCTAGAGAAAAACGAAGATACAATGACATGGTGCTGGAGCAGCGCGTTATTGAGCTCACTAAAGAAAACGCTATACTTAAGGCTCAATTGGAGGCTATCAAGGAAGAGTACGGAATCTGTGGAGAAAATGTTGTTTGTGTTGAAAAGGTGCTTGCAAACTTACCATCCAGCGAACAAGTTCTCAGCCTTTCCAAAAGACCGAAACTCAACCACCCTACCAATCCCATATTATTTGGAACGCCTAGTCCCATACCAACACCAGTAATACATCAGCCAGTAATAGGCTCTCCTCCACCCCAACCCATGTCCCACCCACACAATATCCACCACCCCCACCATCATCACTTTGGAACCTGCCTATAGAGAACCTGATTACCACCATCCCCACTATCAATACTACCACCATTCCGGAATTCATTACGACTCCAACAACGCTTTGAATCTCTCTCGATCTAGATCAAGGATCCAGTCACCTTTTGAAGTATCCAGCAACTCTGGAGATGAATGCGTACCCATTGCTCTCACAACAAATGAACCAAACAATAGTTTACCATTGAAGCTCAGACACAAGTCTCATCTTGGCGATAAAGATGCTGCAAGTGCTTTACTCTCTCTGCAAAATATTAAACAGGAGCCAGGTCCACGTGCCAGTCCTCCATGGGATGGGGAAGGTTCCAGTGATGAAAGGGATTCTGGTATCTCTTTAGGAGCTGAATGGTCTGCTGCAGCTACAGCTGCTGCTACTCTCCAAACTCTCAAACAGTCCCAGCTGCAACTCATGCAAGATTCTGCTGATGGAGATACTACTACCAAAAATAGACTGCACTCAGAAATTGTCCGGCTCTCCTCTGAAGTCGAACATCTCAAGTCGATGATGAATAGAAAAGACAAAGAAGTTCTTCAACATTAGTTTAGTTGTGATGTGATGAAGTGGTTGCCTGGCGGCCACTGTATTTTGTGATGATCCTTATGATGGAGATTGGTCATATCATGCTCCAAAGGAGCATATTTATTATATTTATAGGTATTTATTTGTTAGGTAAGAAGTAAATCGAAGGATATTTCAATTTGCACAAGTTCTGCTTTCATTTTGCCAATTTATTCCTATGATTATCTTAATGTTGGATTATTCTGCGTATCTTTGGCGCTTTTATTAGATATGACTTAACACTTGTTATCAATTTTATATATTGTACATTGTGTACTGTATTATATCATCACAGCAATTTCATTTTGTCATCTTGTCGTAGGGATTGAATGTACCTTTTATTCTTAGCTGAAAATATGTGTGATTTTTGTAAACTATTTATCATTTTGTATAAATGTATGTATTTTTGTTATTCACCGTGCCCAAACGGTTAATATTATGTTATGTTATCTCATTATTGTATATTTATAAATATCTATGATAAGAATCTTGCTGGACCTCATTTCAAAACTGAATATTCATTTTATTGAATGTGAATTATATGAATCTATAGATTGTCCAGCCTAAACATAACTATGTATATATTGAAAAAAATATAGATATTTTCATATTACCGATTGATGTATCCTAAATATGTATTTAATACTGAATAAATATTTTCATCGTTTTGCAATACATATATCGTCTCATTTTCCTGTTCCCAGTTATGTATGCCAATAGAAACTGAACAAAGCAAATACTAGAATAGTCAGGGTAATAAATTGTATTTATTGTAATATAGGTAAAAATAACTTGGGAGTTCAATTGAACCCTATAATTTGACAAAAACATTACCTTTTGTATATTTTTTTTTTCACTACATCTTGAGATAAATCTGAAAATGATTAAATATCTGTAACCAAAGTTCATGCATGCTGTATGTTTTTTATTTGGAGGGCAGATAAAATGATGCCAAAACCAGGTTCTTGTTCGTCTGATATTGACTAAGCATTGAAATTTGAATGTACCATACCTAAGATAATATAAACTTGGAGTTCTGTTCACTATTTTGATTGGACTTGCCATATACAAATTTTTTGCTTAGTAATGTGGGTCAAAATCAAGAATTTAGATTTTTATTCAAAGGACACGTGTGACGAATAATGTTAACGTTTTCAAATCTATTGCGACGAATTATTTGGGATTTGCACCTCTGAAAATTTGGTGAAATGATAATATAGTCATGATTCCCCGAATACTTTCAGAAGTGATGTTTTAGTTTGATGTAGATCAAAAGCTGTCTTCACGTTAGAAATTATTATTCGGAAATTATCCGTTAGTATAAGCAATGCTCAGATTGATGGATTTGTCCCGATTCATGATGTTGCCAATTTTTTTAAAATAGGATGTAACAAAAAATATTCCCAGATGAATGGAAAACTAAACAAAAATGCTTAATGCTAAAATCAAGTGACTGAACATATATAATCAGGGTTGAAACATGAATCTATTTTTCTAGAGCAACGGATGATTTTTCGTTTCAACCAGTGAAAAAAAATGCAACAAAACATCTATTGGTGGAAGCAAACATCATTTCATAATCCGTTGCTAACAGAAAATGGACTATTTCTCCTGTATCACCGACTGAATTTGTATTATTCCATTTATTGAAAAGGTAAAAAAAAAATTGTTGACCGAAATAAAATCGCTCGATATTCATTCAGGAATATCCCGAACTTGCTTCGATTTTCAACATAAAAATAACGTAAGATATAACTGAAATGTTGAAAAAAAAATCATATATTAAGTGATTGAGATAACATGAGAATGCGTTAGTGATTCATGTGGGCATCGTCCCCATGCCAGCCACTTTTATCCTCCATTTGGCACGATACGTTCAAGAATTTTCAATCGACTCGTGAGTAACGAATTGTATTTAAATTTGAGAGAGCATATTAACATTGTATAAAGAATATAGGATAGTAGGACAGCCTTACCAGGATGTCATTTGACGAGGTGGATGGCACCAATAGATGGCGGTGACTGTAGGTCGTAGCATTTTTAGACAATGGTCGTAGCTTGAATCAGGTATTTCCTTAGCTTTGGCAACCCACTTACCCGAATAACAGATGGCGCCAAACTTATTCGTTAAAGATGTCAGTGCATGCGGAGATATTTAACAATAAACAATCAACATAGACAGATGCGTAAGGTGATTAAATAATAGTTTGTGAATCTTGTTCTACATTATTTTTCCTGGCCAGTGTATTTCAATAAAATCTTGTTTTTTATACCTGTATTTTAATATTACAAACTTTCATTTAGTTTAACTCCTCTTTAACTGAGCAAAAGCCATAGATATCAATATTTAACTGTAGTGATGAATTCAGCAAGCTGCTATTATCGAATTGAAATTTGGCATGTGTGAATGATTTGCGTGAAATTTTTTTAACATTTCCAACAGCCAATTAAATTTTGTTATTTTTGTCATGTCTCCCAAATCACCTAATCATATCAACATTTAACTGATAACAACACTCCGGGTAGATTTCAATCACTATGACACCAATACTGTGACAGCTTCACATGACAAATACATTTTAATAACTGTACCTTTACCAGTTATAATTTTAATAAATAAATAATTGTTTCGTTGCGAGTTATTTTATATTTTTGTCAAAACGTGCTTTCGATTGACATACAATTATCTTTGTTTGTTTGTTTATTGTGTTACTACATTTCTTCAAATGTTTACACTTGTCAAAAATCTAAAAATAAGGATAAAGCTATGTACATACTATGAATAAATATATAATATATATATATATATATATATATATATATATATATAAGGTAGAAGATCACAGATGAAGATAAAAATATGTAAATAACCATGAAATAACTTAAATTGTATACTGCGGACAGAAAACGTATACATACATAAATACACATACACATACAATTTTGGAATTTGGAAACTATAAATCAATTGTCGCAGTATTTATAAACTCTTGAATGGAGTAGAAACATGTTTTGATTAAATATTGTTTTAATCTGCTCTTGAATATTTTTATATCTCGTACACTATCATTGTCCTAGGGATATCATAAATGAAAATTATAGTTTGGGGTATAGTTCTTCTAATCCCAATTGGAACGGCAATAAAATAAGAGCACTACGAGGAGTGTTCATATGCACTACCCGGCAAATGGGAAATTTATATACTACCAGTGTTTTTACTTTCAAAGCGTTCCTGGTACAATCATACAAAAAATCTGGCGCGTGTATCCAGTTGCCCAGATTATTAGTGAAGGCGCTATCAAATATATTTGAGTAATGAAAGCTCGGCTAGCTGGAATGGACATATGTTATGTCCAGCTGCATAATATCCTGATTTTATGATATTTCTCAATCACTGCCGTGCCGTGAGGTTGTGAATTATCCATTGAAAATAATTTTATCATTATGGCTTTCTGGAGACCTTTCGAAACAAATAATAAAATCCAGTTGAGATAACATGTGTCTACTTTTACATGGGGTGATCAATTGCTATGATTGTAAGAATAAGTAACCGAAGAAATACCTCTGAAAAATAATATTCGAACGCCTATGTCAATGCGGCAAGTGCAAAGAGAATCCCTTCCCGAAACTTTTTATGTCGTTCCAATTGGGATTAGAAATACTATAGGAATTTTTTATCCATGTTAAGAAATTCAAAATGGTGGCTTTAATATAGCACGAGTTTCATCAATTACGTTCCGATTATACAGGGTGTTATGTTATAAGTGTCCGATATTTAACAGGACGATTCCCCAGTTATTTGTAGGGCGAAAAGTACATATAAGCATGGGTCCGCAAGGCTTTCATTTTTTATATACAAGGTGTTAAAAATTTATTTTTATTTTGGTTTTTCGTAAATAATTTTTAAAATAATGTCGATATTCGGACGAAAATTGGTATTTGGGGATTTTTTAATATGAGAAATTCAAATTTGATCTTAGTTTGGCCCTTAATTGTAGGGGGCGCCGCCTACAGGTCTTTGTCTCTTTTGGGGAGTCACAACTTTTGGCATGTATGTATCACATTTTCTAGAAGAAAAATCGATTTCTCTATCTTTTTTACGTGAAAAAGGTATGTTTTTCAAAAGTCGCTACAAGTAGCCGATTTCGAAATATTTTTATTTAAATTAATCGATGCATCCAATCTTCTTCTCATTGATTTGAGAACTCTTTGAAAATAAAAGTATCAAGTAGGCTAGTAGGTATATTTTGTGCTGTCATGTAAAAAATAATATCTTGACGCATAGTTAAATAGTTTTATTTATTATTATTGCGATTATTTGTTAAAAAATGGTAAACTTCACCAATGCAGGGTATGCTGACATACATTTTACATACGGACTTGCTAACGGAAATGCATATGAGGCTAGACGTTTGCATCAGGAGCGTTATCCGAACCGCACAACTCCTACTTCAAAAATGTTTTCAGGAATTCACGCTCGGTTGAGGGAAACAGGAAGTTTTGAGAAAGCTAGTCATCTGTCGGGTGCACATCAGACGGTAAGAACCCCAGAAACCAAGGAAGCAATTCTTAATCTGGTAGGAGAACACCCGGAAACAACCTCCCGGAAAAATAGAGCTGACGTTAAACATTTCCCATGGGTATGGAAAATTTTAATTGATAATTTGTTTTATCCCTACCATATTCAAAGAGTTTAGGCACTACTCCCTCGTGACTATCCGTTACGTATCAACTTTTGTCGTTGGTTTCTCCAATGCCTTATTCAAAATCCTTTATTTGAAAATCAAATCAAATTTTCACAACAATCATTTGTGGTCAGAGAAAAACCCCCATGCGATACAGGAATCACATGTCCAAGAACAGTTCTCTCTTAACGTGTGGGAAGGAATCCTTGGAGATTATTTTGTAGGTCCATTCTTTATTACGGGAAGATTGAACGGAGAGAGATATCGTCATTTTCTTGAAGAAGATTTGCCTATTTTACTAGATGTGCCGCTTAGTCTAACGAAATGAAATTTGGTTAATACATGACGGTGCCCCGGCACATTTCAACATCCAAGCGCGAGAATTCGGGGAGGGTCTCAACTATGGCCCTCTAGGTCACCAGACCTTAACAGTTTGGATTTTTTCATGTGTGTACATCTAAAATCCTCAATTTAGCAGACACCTATCCAAAATGAAGAAGAATTAAGTAATCGAATAATTAACGCTGTAGAACGATTCAAAATACCCCAGGAATTTTCCAAAGAGTGAGCGAAAAAATGAGAAGAAGATTAGATGGGTGCATACAGGCAGGAGGTGGACATTTCGAACATTTATTGTGATTTAGATTTATATCTAGGGTTCTGTTGTTTATTGTTGTTTAAACATTAGCGTTTGAAATGTTTTTATGTTGAATAAAAAAAAAGTTTTCAAAATTGTTTCACTTTTTGAAAAAACACATGCATCGATTAATTTAAATCAAAATATCTCGAAAACGGCTGCTTCTAGCGACTTTTGAAATGCATACCTTTTTCACGTAAAAATGATAGAGGAATCGATTTTTCTCCTAAAAATGTGATACATACATGCACGACAAAGTTGTTACTCCCCAAAAGAGACAAAGACCTATAGGCGGCGCCCCCTACAATTAAGGGCCAAACTAAGATCAAATTTGAATGTCTCATATTAAAAAATCCCCAAATACAAATTATCGTCCAAACTACATTATTTTCAAAATTATTCACGAAAAACTCAAATAAAAATTTATTTTCAACACCCTGTATATCAAAAATGAAGGCCATGCTTATATGAACTTTTCCCCTTATAATTAACTGAGGAATCGTCCTGTAGAATATCGGACACTCATTACATAACACCCTGTATATAAAATTGGTATAAAAATGGCAGCCCCAATATGGCGGATATGTTCGATTCTGTGAAAAATTGGTATGTCAGGGTTTTTGAGATCGTTGATTATGATTTTGTTTTCAAAATTCAATAATTGAGGATTAGGAATGAATTGTGTGATTTTTTATTCGGTTCTTCAGAAAATATGTATATAGGGATTCCTGGAGTCAAAATTCTCGACTCGAAGGCGCAAGTCATTGGGTTGGAGAAGAGGCGAACCATGGACACTCTCATTTGGAACAAGGCACAGCATAGATATCCCATCCTTCTGATAGAATGAGGCAGCACACTGAAGTTAAATAAAAATAAATCAAAACACTTTTTTTCCATACAAATGCTCTAAAAAGCAAAAAATTTGTTAGCCTGTGACGATTCAAGAACTTGTCGCGCAAAAATACCCTTTTTTTTAATCAAATTGGAGACATTACGCGGCAAGCTTTTGAATCTGTTACACACAAGATAACGTACGTCAAACATTTGAAGACATTATATTTTCCTATTGAAATTGTATGGTAGCTTGCCCTCAAAAGCTTCTTTGATTTATTTTTATTCAATACTTTTCAGTCATTCATTAAATCCGCCATCTTAAATTATTGAATTTTGCCAAAAAACTCATAAACTTCTAACACAAAAACTCCTACACACAAATTTGGAACAGAATCGCACCACAAATCAGATTCGCCATCTTGGATTCTTCTATTTCGACACAAAACTTATAATTTTTTTTGTGTATTTGTTGCGCATAATTAACATTAGAATTCCGGAAATTTCCCAATCTCTTCAAACAACGAAATTTCAAAAATCACAAAGGGATTATCTGTATTTACATTAAGACTTATTTATTAGAGAAGAAACTTTAGATGGCGAAGAGAAACCTACTTGTTGTAAATGCAAGGAATGGAAAAAATGCACAAAGTCTAAAATCCGCTCCCCCCCTACTAATTTTTGAACCACCTGGTATATCGCAACGAAATTTGGAAGGCTTAGATAGGATATAAAAACCTACTTTTTCATGAAAAAATTACAGCTAAAAGTTTTATAATGGCGGCTGAGCGCCATCTTCAATACTGTTTTTTAATAGAACACCCCGTATGTTATTCTAATTTTCGAAATCTGCTCATAATTCTCAACAGTTTTCTCTGATACACTTTACTCCTAAATTCAATTTTTTTCGAAATATTAACGTTTGAAAAGTGACATTTTGGTCATTTCAAACCCAACCAAAAACACTAATGTTGCTTTCAATCAAGTTTGCATTGGAAAAAATCGTTGTCGCGGTAACATTTTGTTTACTGTCAAACTGAACTGCTAACTGTCAAATAGTCCGTTGAGCGCCTAAATCCTTTTATGAAAAGTGTGATCATGGCTCGTAGTTTAGACGATAAATTTGAAGCAGTTTTGATATTTGGAGAAGCTGGAAGAAATTATCATTTAGCAGTCCGTATGTTTAATGATAGATTTCCCGAGAATCCTATTTCTAGGTCATATTTGCGCTTTCTCTTCCAGGGCCCCTATATCAGCCCGTGAAACCAGAAATGAACGAGGAAGAAATGTTAATAATATAAATATGGACTTAGCAACAATTCTCGAATGGGGATCTAATAACTTGGTAGAATTCAATGCAAACAAAACACAAGCATGTCTTTTCTCTAGAAAAGCCGATCTCACTGTGCCTAACATAACCTTGTCAGGAGTAACCATACCACTGAAGCCATCCATATCGATGCTTCGTATTACTATCAGCAATAACCTTTCCTGGGAAAATCACGTGAGGTCCATTGCCAAAAGTGCATCCCAAAAACTTGGTTTTCTGTTTCGTGCCAAGAGCTATTTCACCCCCAGTCAGCTGCTTATGATCTATAAGGCACAGATCCGACCTGTCCTGGAATACTGTTCCCATATTTGGAGTGCGGCACCTAAACATATCCTGAGGCTATTGGATTCTGTCCAAAAAAGGGCAATTCGTCTCGTCGGTGATGCCTCGCTTACAAACTCGCTCACTTGTCTGGAACACCGTAGAAAAGTTGGCGATTTGTCTCTATTTTATAGATATTTTCATGGGCGATGCTCTTCTGAAATATCAACAATCGTTCCTGCTTTGGCAGTCTCTTCGAGATTAACCCGTCAAGTTCAGTCATCACACCCCTTCGTGGTCACTTTGGAGACCTGCAGAACATCACTTTCCAAAGACTCGTTCATCCAACGAACAGCGAGGCTTTGGAACTCATTGCCTAGGGAGGTGTTCCCCGAGGCATACAACCTTCGGAAATTTAAGAAGAACACCAACTCCTACCTTCTTTCCCTAGATTCCCACGATGTTCTCTGAACATTACAGGATATCCCTTTTCGTGGGAACCAGAACATAAAAAAAAAACTTTTAAATAAGCTCGAAGCAACTGGTACGCTGAAAGATGCTCCAAGATCAGGAAGACCGTCTCTTTCAGAAGAAAAAAAAGTAGAAATTGTTGCTGAAATGGTAATCAATCCGACTCAGTCGACGTCTGCAGTTGCTGAATCCTGTGGAGTAAGTTCAGAAAGTGTCCAAAGAGTCCTAAAAAAAGAAAAGTTTCATCCCTATAAAATGAAAATCCTGCATGCTCTCACGGAGGATGATCCAGACCGGAGTGTTGAATTTTGTGAGTGGTTAACAAGAACAATTGAAGGAGAACGGGGCTTCCTAAAACGTGTATGTTTCGCAGGTTTTTTCTTAATGGAAAAGTCAACAAACAGAATGTACTATACTGGAGCGATACTAATCCGCATATTTTTAGAGAGGGACATACCCAGTTGCCTAAAAAGGTGAATGTTTGGGCGGGGATTTTGGGCAATCGCGTTGTTGGACCGATTTTCATCAGAGGCAATCTTACAGAACTTTTTTACAGAAATCTTTTAGAAATTGAACCTCGAATAAGACAAATTGTATTAAACAATCAGGAAGAGTTTGGAAATCGTGAAATCATTTTTCAGCCGGATGGGGCACCTCCCCATTTCGATTGCATGGCTAGAGAGTTCCTCGATAAAAACTTTCCTGGGCGATGGATAGGTCGCAGGGGAAGTACAGAATGGCCACCAAGATCTCCGGATCTTACACCTCTAGATTTTTTCCTTTGGGGGTACCTGAAGTCAGAAATCTACGCCACTGAATGCCAAACAATAGAAGAGTTGGAACGCAGAATAATAGATACATGTGAAGAAATAGATGAACAGACTTTCATCAACGTGAGAGAAGTTATTTATAATAGGACCTTTATTGTCAAGATTTAGGAGGGGGCCACATTGAACACTTGATGAAATAATTGTTGGGGTTAAATAAAAGTGTTATTCAAAAATAAATTATATTTTTTTAGCCAACTAATTTGTTTTGATTGTGAATTTACAGAACACATTCGTAGGCTTCGAGATTTTCTGGTAAGCGGTACTATTTATCCTTAATAAACTCTCTTTACGCCTCTTATTAGTCGAATTTATCAAGAGATTCAACTACAGATTAATAATAACGTCTAGTTAGCAAAATGTTTTACCGGAAGTGACCAAAATCCATACTTTATTCTAAACCGGAATGTCACTTTTCAAACGTTAATAGTTCGAAAAAAATTTAATTTAAGAGTAAAGTGTATTGGAGAAAACTGTTGAGAATTATGAGCAGATTTCGAAAATGGAATAATATACGGGGTGTTCTATTTAAAAAAATTATTGAAGATGGCGCTCAGCCGCCATTTTAAAACTTTTTGCTGTGATTTTTTCGTGAAAAAGTAGGTTTTTATCTCCTATTCAAGCCCTCCGAACTTCGTTGCGATATACCAGGTGGTTCAAAAATTAGTAGGGGGGAACTGACTTTAGACGAGCACTGTATATAAATTCCCCAAAATATTAGTAATTCACTTGAAATGATTTTTGCCGATGGAGTAATTTAGGAGAAAATTAAATGTCACCTTTTACTTTCCTCTCGCAGGATTAGATATGAGTAATTATGCAGCATATAATGTAGCTCCGTGTCAATACAATGTGTATGCTGTATCCAACCATAGTGGAACAACTTATAGCAGACACTGTACTGTAAGCACCCTTATGCAGGCACATGGCACGAGTACAAAATATCACCGATATCACCAAAAACCAAAATCGTCCTCTTCTATGAGCAAGAGGGCACCAAATCGCACATTTAGTTTACCATTTTTATTTTTATCTTTTTGTTACTATTTCATTAAGACATTTGTATTACATTGTGTTCATATTTATATCCATTTTTGTAATTGTTATATATTATTTATACCTGGTGTTTCTAATTGGGTTATTTTATACTAATTACTGTTCCTCAAATCACTAATGGGATCTTGATGGTTATTTGGGGATCAAATGGAACAAAGTGGAATACATAGGCCCATTATCCTCATTAAGTACATTTTTATTATAGTTTTTGTGGATAACTATACTCTCCAGGCAGTCTAATTTTATAGTGTCGTTGACTAATCTGATCATTTTCAAATTATGAATCTTAATTTTGTGACAAGATTCGATCATGTGGAACCTTCTGGTAATTGAACGTTTTGTGTGACCGTAATAGACTTTATCACAATTTTAACAACTAAATTCATAAATTCCCGACTTATCTAATATGTCCATTTTGTCCTTCGGGTTTCCTAATAACGTTTGCAAGTTATTTCTATTCTTGGAGATTTACATCCTGGAATATAGTGTTTTGGATGGAGAGGGATTCTCCCGAATCTTTTGCTTTCCGTCGCTTTTCTCAGAGTCGTGGTTTCTTTCACTAAACGTGTGAAACGCTTCTTTCTCAAGAGGTTCTCAATAATGTCTGGTGTATATATATTATTATTAAATTTGGCTCAGGTATGTGGATGATGTGTTTTGACACGAAAATTCAAAACATAGGCGTCTTCCTAACATCCATATGAATTCAGTGTTCGAACGAATTAACTCATCAGAAATAAAGATCGTTTCGAAATAGACATCTACAGAAAGCCCACCAACACGAACAGGTTCATCCCAGCCGATTCAAAACACCACATTCAACACAAAATGACTAGTTTCCATCTTCTAATACACAGAGCCGTAAGATTTCCATTAAATGCTGATCGTTTTCAAAATAAAATCAGAAAAATCAAGGAAACAGCAATAATTAATGGATATACACTAGACATTGATTCGTTTGAAAATATGAACAGGATGTTCATAAAATCAGATGTGGAATCATCTGCGACTGAAAGATAAACTTTAGTCACTATCTTCCATCGTTCAAGATAACCTCTTGTGGGGTATTCATGATGAAAAGGGAAATTAATTAATTAAAAATTTTTAATTAAAACTGGAAATTGAACTACATCTGATAGATATTCTGAAAAGATCCTAACTCGAAAGAAATAATATTAAATAGAAAATTTGCATTTTCATTCAGATAGTTATTTTATTTTCTATTCCAGTCTTGATTGAGAACTCATATAGATGAATGAGGCAAAGACTGGAATAGAAAATCAAATAACTATCTGAGTGAAAATGCAAATTTTCAATTTAATATTTTTTCTTTTGAATTAGGGTCCTTTCAGAATATCTATCAGATGTAGTTCAATGTCTAGCGTGAATTTAGCCGGGGAAGTAGTTATTTTCTGTTAGACATTCACAAAAAATAACTTCATTTTTATCGTGGATTTTTCAATTCACAGAAAAATATTTCTATTCAATATTCAATTGAGAATGTTTCCCTTTTCAACACCAGACATTATTGACAATCTCTTGAGAAAGAAGCGTTTCACACGTTTAGTGAATGAGAAAACGATGAAAACGGAAAGCAAAAGATTCGTGAGAGGTCTCAACACTATATTCCGGGATAAATCTCCAAGCAGTTTATAGCAATAGAAATAACTTGCAAACGTTATTAGGAAACCCGAGGGACAAAACGGACATATCAGATAAGTCGGGAATTTATGAACTTACTTGTCAAAATTGTGACAAAGTCTATGACGGTCAGACAAAACGTTCAATTTCCGAAGGGTTCCACCATTTGACCCATGCTAAGGGAGAATAAGTCAAGTGTGGCAGACCACATGATCGAATCTTGTCACAAAATTAATATTCATAATTTGAAAATGATCAAATCGGTCAACGACACTAGAAAGTTAGACTGCCTGGAGAGTATAGTTATCCACAAAAACCATAATAAAAATTTACTTAATGAGGATAATGGGCCTATGTATTCCACTTTGTTCTCTTTGATCCCAATAGATCCATCAAGATCCCATTAGCGACTTGAGGAACAGTAATTAGTATAATATAACCCAATTAGAAACACCAGGTATAAATTGTAAGAAAATGTTACAATTTTTTTAGTGTATGAACCTACTGATGCTGAACTTAGTTATCGAAATGCGCATATAGGTGAAGAGTGAGTAAGTGTGGTGAAGGGGTTACTTGTGCAATTTTTTTGATTGTATTTACATTGATACTCTTCATACGAGGGTCACATTACCTGTTCCTGTTTTAATTTATTTTTAACGATCGTAGTTCCTAATGGAATGAAATATCGCATTGGAATTTAATTATATCATTATAACGTGTGATTATTACAATCAATTCTTTTAGTAATACCACAAACTCGGTAATATGTTGGTTATCATCTACATAACATGATGTTATGTGAATAACCAACAGAGTTGAACAATCCAAAATCAATATAATGAATTATATTGTCAGCCGATTCTTTTTCACGAATGGTTTTCGCAGAGAATACCAAAACTAAGTGGAAATTTTTCAGAGGAGGCAGATTGGAAATTAATTTAATTTTAAATAGCCTGTTGCTGTTTAGCGGAAACAAAATTTTCACTATAAATACAAATACATCTAATGGTATTTTTTGTTCGATTGGGATACATACATTTTTTATAATACACTAGTGGTAAAAAATGGAAATAAACATCTATTAAAAGACGTCGAATCTGGCTGTGACTTCATATTTGATACCTCCAATCAAGCATTTCTATAAAACAATGAGAAAGTTAGTCACGAGTGCGTTATTGTATTACAACTCTAGTTGTGTATTATTCTTTTTCTACGGCCAAAAATGTTATACCTACTAATTGGGTCAATTTTTTTCAACGGTCTTAGGCAATTTGAGGATTTTCTTATGGTGTATTTTTGCCCCCTAACACGACTATAGAAGCAAAATGCGGTCTGAATCATTTTCCAAGATTAAATTCACAATCATACATGGTCGAAGGTTTTACATCTGAGTTTTAACATCAATTTTGTGGTGAAGTTTTAAAGATTTAATTATCCAAGGAGGCTCCAGGTTGCTGTTTGAAGATTCTTGGTTCGGATTTGGCAGATAGATCCAGGTATTCTGGTTTTGAAGTACTTTCCGAATCATTATGAGATTGGAATTTGACAGCCAAGACTTGACAATTCATCTGAATTTTATTCGTGCTGACACCAAGAAAAATTTAATATACTTAATGTTTTCAATATAGTTCCGATAACTGAAGAAATGCAGCGGGATAATTAAAAAAATTCGAGCAATAGTGATTCAAACACTTCATGTATTATTTGCGAAAAATCTTTCAAAACCAAGAAAGGGTTGAATATCCATACTGGACGAGTGCATAAACATCAAGCTTCATCAAATCCTGATTACAATTTATTAAAAGAGTCGGAAATTGAAAATTATGATGATTTGAAGTCTATTAAAGGAATTCAAATTCAACTGTCAAACTTCAAGAGGAATTCTATCATTATTAAGAGAGTACCCAAAGCAGCAAGAATATCTGCAGCATTATCTTTAAGCAGAGTTATTGACGAGTGTATCAAAACTAACACAATAGCAGCTTGGGTAAATTTGTTTATGTTTGCTTATAGAACTTTCAACATTCCTCAAGATATTCATAAACATAATCAATCTCTTGCTACTTTGATAAAGAAAAATATCAACAACCCATCAAATTCAATCACCTCTTATACGCCATTCAAGAACAATTTCTCAAATATCCAAAATATAACCAAGAGAGTAGTAAGCAAAATTTCAGATGGAGATATTTCTTCGGTACACCTGGCGGTTGTGAAGCTGTTACTCATGCTGCTCGACAATTCATCAATTATCACCCAAACCCATCATCCAAAATATTTTTGAAATTAGACTTCAAGAACGCTTTCAATTCGATCCACCGCAACATCTTATTAGACCAAATCAAGAATATGATCCCCAATCTCTTTCCCTTTCTTAACCAGTGTTACCAAAATGAAACTTTTCTATTTTTCGGTGATAGCCTGATCATGTCTGAAAGAGGAGTTCAACAGGGAGATCCTCTGGGCCCAGCGTTATTTTGTCCAGCAATCGAAAAATTAACCAAATCGTTGGATTGTGATTTTAATTGTTGGTATTTGGATGATGGCTCTACCGGAGGAGATATCGATTCAGTGCTTGATAACTTACGCACTGTCATTTCCACTTCCAAGGCTGTAGGTTTAGAATTGAATTTTAATAAATGCGAAATGTTTTCTTTGAGCACTTTGATACCAGACGAATTGTTGAAGTTCACCTTCCTTGTACCAGGAATCACGTTCCAGGAAAAACCCAACTGGATTCTGCTTGGCGCTCCGCTATCTGATGAAGCACTTCCTGTATGTAGAAAAGCAGAAGGCTCTGTCACTCATTGCTTCTAGAATGAGTGATATTCCAACACACATTGCATTTTTCATTTTGAAAAACTGTTTGGCAATTCCAAACATATATTATGAGATGCAGCCCGACATGGCACAGTGAAGATCAACTCCTGGAATTCGATTCTATTTTGCAAAAAACATTGGAAGGAATAACGAATAATCATATGCAAGACAATACTTGGCGTCAAGCAACATTACCTGTCAATAAAGGAGGCTTAGGAATACGCTTGGCTTCTTCTCTTAAACTTCCAACTTATTTGTCATCTTTCAGTAGTGTTTCTCAATTAGTTTATATGATATTACCCGATTCATTCTCAAACGTACCCAACCATCTCTTTGTAGAAGGAGAGCAGAAGTGGATTTCAAAAACCAATTCTAAATTACCTGAACTAATGAAAAAGTTCCAAAAAGCTTGGGATCGCCCACTCATTGAAATGGTTGCTAAGGATTTGCTTGTTTCAGCTATGTCCGCAAAAGAAAAGGCTCGAATCAAAGCAGTTACTTCCCACCATTCAGGAGCTTGGCTTAATGCTTTACCTGCCGCTTCACTTGAGTCTCTTTTGGATAATGAATCTTTCAGAATTTCCATAGGACTACGACTAGGTTCTTCTATTTGTGTCCCTCACACGTGCAAATGTTGTGCTCTTGTAGATGAGAAAGGAATCCATGGTTTGAGCTGTAAATTCAGCGCAGGTCGTCAACCCCGTCATCACGCAGTCAATGATTTACTGAAACGTGCAGCAACAGCCAATATCCCTTCGATCTTAGAGCCTACAGGTGTCAGCAGAGACGATGGTAACCGCCCCGACGGCATGACACTTATTCCATGGAAGTTCGGAAAACCAGCTGTTTGGGATTTTACCTGCGTTGACACGGTTGCCACTTCAGTCGTAGTTGCTTCCTCCAAGTGTCCCGGAGCAGCCGCAGTAGATGGGGAGAAAATTAAAAGTAAAAAATACCAAAATTTACAACAACTTTATATTTTTTATCCTGTTGCCGTTGAGACTTTTGGAGTATTCGGTCCCAATGCTTTTGAATTCATTGGAGACATAGGAAGACGAATAACAGAAGTGACCAATGATAGGAGAGCAACTTCATTTTTGATCCAAAGAATCAGCATTGCGATCCAGAGGGGTAATGCCGCTTCTGTTTTGGGAACTATTCCTTCATCACGTCAACTGAATGAATTATTTTTAAATCCTCAAACGACGATTTTTTCTATGGAGAGTTCATATAAATCCCTTGGTTCAGTTCATGATGATGACTTGTCAAAATCAACACAACCTTCCATATATCCATGTAATTCTTCATCGAACAGCGTCATCTCCCTTCCACACAGATCCAGTGCCAGTAAAAATCATTGTATCAGAGAGCACAGCTCTGTTAGTTATAACACCATCAACTCCCTAGTACACGGAAATGCCAAAATTCCTGGTTTGAATGGTCTGAAAAACATTGGAAATACCTGTTTCATGAACAGCATTATACAATGTTTATCGAACACCAAATGGTTGCTCGAGTATCTGCGAAAAGACGAGTATATGAGGGATATCAACACAAGCATATCAAATATGAAGGGTGCTTTGATAAAACAATTCGCGTTAGTGATAAAAGATCTTTGGTCGGAAGATTCGTCTGATAAGGTGGTGAATACTGTTACCTTTAAAAGCCAGATACAAAAATTTGCACCTCGTTTCATGGGGTACGCTCAACAGGACGCTCAAGAATTTCTCAGATATTTACTGGAAGGTCTTCATGAAGATTTAAACAGAGTGACAGAAAAGCCCAAACCTACCTTGAAAGAAATCGATGAAATATTGAGTGACCTTGAAAAGGCACAGGAGTCTTGGTCAAGATATCTTATAATGGATAACTCGAAAATTGTTGATAATTTTGTTGGTCAACTAAAATCATCGTTGAATTGTATTTCATGCGGCTATTGTTCTGTCTCTTTTGACCCCTTCTGGGACCTTTCACTTCATATTCCACAGAATACTGGCCATCTCAGTCTTTCACAATGTTTAGACTCGTTTACCAGGCAAGAAATTCTGGACGGCGAAGAAAAACCAACTTGTAATTGTAAGGAAATGATAAAATGCACAAAGTCATTATACATAAGTTCCCCAAAATATTATTAATTCACTTGAAACGATTCTCGCCGATGGGGAGATTCATGGGAAAACTAAATGCCACAATTGACTTTCTTCTCGAAGGTTTAGATATGAGAAATTATGCATCAGATAACGTAACACCGTGTCTTTACAACTTATATGCTGTGTCCAACCATAGTGGAACAATCTATAGCGGACACTACACGGCTTACTGTAGGCACCCTTATGCAGGCACATGGTACAAGTATAATGACTCCAGAGTATCACCGATATCCCCAAAATCCCTTATAAGTGGAGAAGCATTCGTCCTCTTCTATGAGCAAGAGGACACCCAATCACACCTTTAGTTTTTCAGTTTTCCATTTTCATCCATTTGTTAAAATATCTTTTTATATCTTCAAAGTAATATAATAAAGAATCAAGCTTGCCAAAGGTAAGCATAGATATGTTATTTTCGAGTATTGATTGTTTATCCGCAAAATACTATCTTTTGGTCAATGCATCACACTCACTTTGTAGCACTTTTATTTTGCTCCAACTTCATTCTCAGTCCAATGGTAGATTTAATCTGCTTTGTAAATTTCACCTGATGTGTTGTTAATATTTCCTAAATGGGTTTCTATTTATATTCCTTTTATTGGCCTTACTCGCCATCTAGCGAAGTATGGACGAGTTACTTACAGTCAGCAGGAATTGGCGGTATCGATTCCTTTAATGATTATTCTCCTGATTGTCATCTATATGGAAAAGCTCGAACTACGAGATTGCAGCAGGAACCAGAGGTGATTCAATGAAATTTTTTTATCACATGAATTCTGATTGAAGTGAAATTTGCGCCGTTGAGAACAATTTTTGTCTATTTTGTCATAGCTTCGAGCAGCAAGGACAAGGGTCCGCCGTCCGAAAAGTGTTTAAAGAATTTTTGATTTGAAAAGCGTTTAAATAAATTTGATTTGATTGAAGTGTTTAAATAATTTTTGATGATTGATTTTGATCCCCATGTGGGGATTTAAACTTTCGTTACAAAATTAATGGTCATTGTGGCTTTTTGATCATTGCTATTGTTTATTCGTGTGGTGGAAGCCGGTCACAACCCTTTTGGGGATTTGACCCTAACATCACAAGTACATCCCAGGGAGGTCCTTCATTTGCTACTAAGACGTCCCTGGGATATCCTTTGTCGAGACATGGTACATACTAGGGACGTCCCAGGGACATCTACTTTCCACCGAAAAGGACATTCAAGGGATGTCATTTTGGTACGTCCCAGTGATGTACCAAGTCCCGACACCCTAAGGATGTCCCAGGGGCATCCCTGGGATATATGGTACATCCCCTGGACGTCCCCGAATGTCCTTTTCTTTCATTCATTTAATTTGAAAAATTTCATGGAAAATATGGAAAAAATTAAATCTAAAGATTCTCGACACAAAACGAGTTTAATTCAGAAATTAATAGGTCATATTGTGTTAAAATATGTTAAAAAAACGACAAACAAAAACTCATCCTATATATAAATTCATATGACAAATAAACAAAAAAAGACCAAATGAATCAGTTGAAAATTGTACACATATTAGGGTGTTGCATTTATTGCATTATCTTTTTCTATGTGGCTTCTGTCTTGGTCCTCTTGAAAAACTTCTGCAAAGCCTCCTCAATCTGTTTTTTATTGCCAATGGTTTCGGAAGATCCTGTAACAAAAATATTACTGCAGGTAGAATTGAATTAAAAATGAAAAAAATTACTAATACAGATATCATGTTATAGCTCTTTTGGGATTTACAATAATAGATAAAAATAGTCACTAAGTATTATTGTCTTCCAAGTTTTCTTGTCCTCTTATGATATTTACTCAGTGTATTTTTTCTCTCAAGCCTTGAGGATACCTTCCTCCAACGATCCATTATATTAATATGTACCTTTAATAGATTAATTAATATACTATAAACATACTTATATTCAGAATCGAATAACCATATTATTGGAACAATCAAGTCTTCGATCCAAAAGATTACTTTCAATATTTTGATATTTGTTTTACCAACCTTAAACTCAACTTATTATTTTAATTTTTCGACTATGATATACACAACACTATAACTGATAAAATACTTCGAATGCTCACGAAAATCGTCAAACACAAAAGGATGCCGCTAATCTTTTTACATCGAACAAAGAAAAATTAGAAACTATGCAAAATGCAAAGTGAGGTTAACATTGTTGACAGTTGGCAGATCACCAAATAATTCAAACAATGTTGCCAAAGCCAAACAGGACGAAACCACAGAAACCGAAATGTAATTAATTGTGTTTGGGATTCCTGTATAATTTGTATCATTCTTGAGAATTTAAATTAAGGGTATATTATGCATTGATAATTTTTTGCTTGAGAAATGGTGAGAAATTTCTGAGATGTATTTCCATTTTCTTCATAGTTATTTTCCAGAAGGAAAACAAACATTTTCAAAACAAAATATCAACTTTGAACTTTCAATGAACATTTTGATGAGTTTCGACGATTCGTATATATGAGAATGGATATCAGAAATACCAGGGACATGAATGGGACAACCTATGGATATACCAGATGGGATGTCATCTGCGGGACATCCCCTGAATGTCCCAATCATGTCCTTGTACCGCGGTACATAAAACGACGTACCTAGGACATCTCTGTGTTATTAGGGGAGAGACCCACATACCTAAATAAAGACTTTACGGCGCAAGTGAGACGACCGACAGGATTAATATCATTGTCTAAAGATGACAATGCTAGAAACATTGTCTAAAGATGTATCTTTAGACAATGCTAGAAACGTGAAGTCGAATGGACTTAAAATGGATGCTATGTCTCTACCACTATCTTTTATCGAATAGCAAACAAACTGAAAACGTGAATGGACTTAAAATGGATGCTATTTTCTCTTTTGTCGAATAGTCAAACTAGAAACGCGAAGTCGAATGGACTTGAAATGGATGCTATTCTCTCTACCGCCATCTTTTATCGAGTAGTCAAACTAAACATAAAACTCCGAAGTTGGAAGTAAGGAGTATCTCGAGAACGAAAATAGTTAGAGTAATTTCGCGAACGGCAATCGATTCAGAATTATTAATAAAGTATATGCTCATAATTTCAAGACGACTCTCAGACAAAAAAATATTTCTCGAAAAAATCGCACAAAAAAACGAAATCAGATTAAAGCAGAATGTAGTAAACATCATGGAGATTCCAAAAATATGTACTTTAGTAGTGTATGGACCCTTCATTTCAAATTTAGATAAATTATGGATCTTTCATTTCAAATATAGGTAGTGTATGGATCCGTTATTTCAGTTGGAAATGGGTCTCATCTCAAGAACGAAAAGAGGTAAAGTAATTCCGCGAACGGCATTCGATTCAGAATGGTTGATTAAGTATATGCTCATAATTTCAAGACGATTTACAGAAAAAAAAAACGAAAAAATCGCACCCCTAAAATTCACCAAAAAAACGAAATCGTCCGATCGCCTTTAGGTTAGAAGCAGAATGTAGAAAACATCATTAAGATTCCAAAAATATGTACTTCAATAGTGTATGTGGACCCTTCATTTCAAATTTAGATAATATATGGATCTTTCATTTCAAATATGTATGGATTCTTTATTTTAGTTTTAGTTGGAAGTGGGTCATATCTCAAGAACGAAAAGAGTCTATTTTCGCGAACAGCATTGAATTTTCTCTCTATGTTTATGGTCCTTGCTTTCTGTTGGCGCATTTGACCAACTGTCGACTGTCACGATGCGATTTGAACCTTAACGCCACTGCCATGCTTTCTCTTGTTGCTTGACTTCTGTTATGAGTTGTTGTGTTATATATTTCCTTATCTTTTTTTCACAAAATATGACGACTTTACTGACTAAAGATATTCATGGAGCAGTTCTTCAGGATGGAGTGTCCTTGGAAGATATCTTTGTCTTTCAGTTGAAAAGATGTTTCGAGTGTCGGGGTTTAAAGTTTTCCTCTTTATCAGTAGACACAGAACGAGAATTTTACAAAAACTCTGTTGTCATTGTTTTGTCCTACCAACTATGAATGACACTTTTGATACAAGAAATAAATAAGTGTTTCATGACCAAAAGTAATTGATAGCATATCAAATTTAACCACACTCAAACAATAGGGAACACGCATGTACCCTATTTTTTTAATATTTTGATGTGCACATAAAGTTCACCATCGCATTCGAAAACGTACTCCTAGCATCTCTAATGGACGTATGCACCGTTACTTCACACAGTTCAAACTTTTAGCGCTGTCAACTATAATTCCATCTGTCCTTGTTCAACTGTAGTACTAATATTTTTATTCTTATACTATTTTCAATTGTTGGTAATACATCACATTAAAAGTGAGGTTGACTTAATGTTCATGTTGTAAGAAATAGTATTCTATCAATATTCTTAAAACAACCACAATTGGCGATAGGTTTGGGGGAAGTAATCTAAGTGAAGGTCAAGTTTAAATTGAGGAGCACCTTTAAATAAAAAAAATTCGACAAAACCTTGGGATTTGAGAAATTATTTCCACAAAATGTAATTTATGAGGGCCGATTTAATGCAAAAGAAAAATAAAATAAAAGTTCCCTGTTGACAGTAAAGAAGCAGAAGTTTTGATTTTTTTAAAGTTGGCAACTTGTGCGAACTGCCTTATTGAGCACCTTTAAATATGAAAATTTCGACATTTTGAGATTTGAGAAATTATTATCACAAAATGTAATTTTTGGGCACCGATGCAAAGAAAAAATAAAATAAAATCATGGGTGTTCCCTATTCCACTTTGTTAATCTTAACCTTTTTCTCAGTTTTCTGGACATCACAGAGCTTTTTTGATAAAATAATCCCTATTGACTGTTATTTAAATAAAAAGCAAAATGTTTCAAGATGACACATTTATTTTTTCAAATAAATTAATCACTCATACAAATTTACTGAAAACATATATTATCAAATATCAAGTTGTGACACTTATTTAAACTAATATTCAAACATGAATTTTTTGATGATGTTGAATGAGGCTGATAGCGATCGAGAAGCCTACCAACGGTTATTGAATGATCATCATATCCTCGAACAATACAACGGGGAGTTGAAAAACATTTTGAATGCACAAGGGAGTCAGGGACTGCATAGGAGGAACAACGAAATGCCAGAACATCATGGATACGGTTCGGTGAGGTCGACCATTAGCAATAGTTCGGCAAGGAAGAAGTTAGAAAATATTGATTGGAAAGCAGGTGAGTCATCAATGATGCAGCGCCCAAGTCATTATCCCAGAGTCCTTTCTGCTTCATTATCATTAATCAATGACCGTTGGCAACACTGTGCCGTGCCGGTGCCGGTAGCTGTGACAAACCTGGAAACGTCAAGTTCGATAAAGGAACCATCGACATTATAACTGATGGACTGGCCGTCACGTGACTTTAACACACAGTTCCCGGAGGACTATATAAGAGAGAGAGAGAGATGTTGTGAAGGATAGAAATAAGGCAAGGCAAAAGATAGAAATTGGCTGTGGCATTGAATTGGAAAAACCTTTTTTGCTTTTGTTTTCAAGGGAAATATTGACTACTTTGAATGAGATGAGTTTTGAAAAAGTTCAAGGAATCACAGTGAGGAACTTTGTGCGACATATTTTCATGATATCTTTCAGAAACAAAAGAATTCCATTGGGCCTCCAACTGAATAAAAATGTTTTTTATTTATCTTCCAAAGTTTTCAGAAAGTTCAGGACTGAACAAAATATTGATAATTAAATTTATATTCGATTTAATGAATTCAGAAGTGCAATTGAACTAAATGGGGAACTCCGGCGATTTCAAAATTTGTTATCAATAAATGCCTACATCAAAAACGTAGGTTGCATATCGTTGTTGATTATCATCTCTCCCTCCTCTATTATTGAATTTAATTCTTTCCCACCTCTGTTATTATGCGAATTTCTCCAATTCTTCTGATGGCAATTGAAATCCCCACAGATAATAATTAACTTTTCGTATCTTTATGAATTGTTTCCAAAAATTTGTATCTACTGTAATATCAGGTGGAATGTAAATGGAGATTATATGAATGTCTTTAATTTGAATTCCAATTAGGTTTACTCTGTTAGGTTAGGTTGCTGTATGGGGTCGGATGCTGTATGGGGTCGGCTTTAGAATAGCCCCATGGTAAATCCTGCCTGTCGTATGAGGCGACTAAAAGGATAACCGTAGGTGGAAGATGGTCTCATCGCCCGGTGAAATACCACCATATCGACTTTGTGTGCTGTGAAATGGATCATTCCATGTTTCAGTGTTCGGTCGATACTTTCCGGTCTCCCTCTTTCCTTTTCCCCAATTCCTCCTTTATTTTCAGGTACATCCAAATAGTAATAATGATGAAGTCTCCTAGAGTAAAACACTCCGGAAGCAAAATACCTCTCCATTCGATTTCCGGGCGAGAGGTACTCGAGGGACTCAACATTAAAAATTAATTTTTGCAACATCCGCGGACTCAACAAGAACATCAATGACGTCCACCATCACCTACAGACGAAAAAACCGGATATTCTGGCTCTAACAGAAACACAAGTAAACTCGTCCACTAACAAGGTCCATATGCTTTGTCCTGGTTACGAACTCCATTCTCGATTCAGGTTCAAAGGTGGAGTCTGCCTTTACGCTAAGGCTAACCTTTCATGCCAGCGTGAAGAGAGTTTGGAACCGAAAGACTTTGATGTGATGTGGTTCAAGCTATCTGATACCAAACTGACTAAGTTCCTCTGCTGCCTTTACCTATCACCTAATGAACCTTCATATAACGACCTCTTTGAGTTCTTATCACTCAAACTGGACTACATTCAGGAGAACCATCCAACAGCTGAAACCATAATCATGGGAGACTTTAATGTACATAACGCTGCCTGGCTCAAATTCTCTAACAAAACAGATGATGCAGGTCGTCAAGCCGAGGCCTTCGCCATCACTCATGGTCTAGAACAACTGGTCGAGCTACCAACCCGCATCCCTGATGTCAACAACCAGTCTGCCAATACACTAGATCTTTTCCTCACCACCAATCCTGACCCGTATAGAATAGAAGTTTGTGCCCCACTTGGAAACTCTGATCACACCCTCATCTCCACAACATGCTCTTTCCATTTACCATCGAGCTGCACAATACCACCCCGTCTCATGTGGCATTACAATTCGGCCGACTGGGAAGGTCTTCGTATGTTTTTCTCCAGCGTTTCCATGGAAGAGAGTTTGTTTCTCTTCAGTAGATCCAACACGATGTGCTGAGACAATTTCTGAAATCATCATGTTGGGGATGCAAACTTACATACCGAATACCGAAAGAAGAACATCATCCGATAAGACCTGGTTTAACAGAAACTGCTCTAGAGCTGTGGCTTCCAAACAGGCAGCATACCATCGATGGCTAAAACATCCGGGCCCTGAGACCAGAGCAGCATATGTCGAGGCTAGAGGCATATGCAAAGAGACAATAGAATGCTCAAAAGACGCCCACAATGCCAAAATAAGATCAAACTTGTTGAATGTCCTAACGGATCCCGTTCATTTTGGTCTTTCGCCAAAGCTGTGGGAAGAAACTTCACTTCCAGCTCATTTCCTCCTCTAACCAAAGAAGATGGAACACTAGCAACGACTGCCAGGAAAAGCCAATATCTTTGCGCACCTATTTGCTGGAAATTCCACTCTGGATTCATCGGGAAAACAACCCCGAACATTACACCTATTGACAGTCACATGCCCGAGATCACCTTTCGCCAACGTACTATCAGAAAGATTTTGCTGGGTCTCAACACCAACAAAGCCTGTGGATCTGACGGAATCCGCCGATTGTTCTCAAGAAATGTGCCCTGAACTAACACCTGTTCTTTTGCAAGTTGTTCAACCACTCTTACAATTTGGGGGTATTTCCGTCCAATTGGAAAATTGCAAGAGTACAGCCAGTCCCTAAAAAGGCAAAAGGCCCTACCTAGCAACTACAGACCTATCGCACTGCTATCTATTATTTCAAAGGTCATGGAAAAGCCATCAACATCGAGCTCATGAAATATCTGGAAGACTCAGGAATTGTCAACGATAGGCAATATGGCTTCCGCCATCAGAGATCAACTGGTGACCTGCTCGCTTACGTCTCACATATATGGCAGCTATCTATTGAAAAGTATGGAGAAACTTTAGCTGTGGCATTAGATATCTCCAAGGCGTTCGATCGAGTTTGGCACCAGGGACTCCTCTGCCAAGCTTCCGTCTTATGGCTTGCCCCTCAGCTGTGTTCTCTGCTTGCTAGTTTTCTCTCAAATAGGTCTCTCCATGTAGTGGTCGATGGAGTTTCATCTGACACTCTACTCATAAATGCTGGTGTTCCGCAAGGATCTATTCTCGCACCAACACTATTTCTACTTCACATCAACGACCTGTTGAAAGCAACTTCATGTCCAGTACACAGCTTTGCCGATGATAGTACCCTCCATACCGCTTTCTCTTCAGGGCCCCTATATCAGCCGAGAAACCAGAAATGAACGAGGAAGAAATGTTAATAATATAAATATGGACTTAGCAACAATTCTCGAATGGGGATCTAATAACTTGGTAGAATTCAATGCAAACAAAACACAAGCATGTCTTTTCTCTAGAAAAGCCGATCTCACTGTGCCTAACATAACTTTGTCAGGAGTAACCATACCACTGAAGTCATCCATATCGATGCTTGGTATTACTATCAGCAATAACCTTCCTGGGAAAATCACGTGAGGTCCATTGCCAAAAGTGCATCCCAAAACTTGGTTTTTGTTTCGTGCCAAGAGCTATTTCACCCCCAGTCAGCTGCTTATGATCTATAAGGCACAGATCCGACCTGTCCTGGAATACTGTTCCCATATTTGGAGTGCGGCACCTAAACATATCCTGAGGCTATTGGATTCTGTCCAAAAAAGGGCAATTCGTCTCGTCGGTGATGCCTCGCTTACAAACTCGCTCACTTGTCTGGAACACCGTAGAAAAGTTGGCGATTTGTCTCTATTTTATAGATATTTTCATGGGCGATGCTCTTCTGAAATATCAACAATCGTTCCTGCTTTGGCAGTCTCTTCGAGATTAACCCGTCAAGTTCAGTCATCACACCCCTTCGTGGTCACTTTGGAGACCTGCAGAACATCACTTTCCAAAGACTCGTTCATCCAACGAACAGCGAGGCTTTGGAACTCATTGCCTAGGGAGGTGTTCCCCGAGGCATACAACCTTCAGAAATTTAAGAAGAACACCAACTCCTACCTTCTTTCCCTTGGTTCCCACGATGTTCTCTGAACATTACAGGATATCCCTTTTCGTGGGAACCAGAACAAAAAAAAAAAAAAAAAAAGGTATTTGAAAATTATTTGAGGTAACCTCAAATCTAATTCCATTTTTTATTAGAATCCCCGTGCCCCCCTTTCCATCATCCCTCTTGTGAGATATGGATCTGTAATGTTTGATGATTAATTCTGAATTTGGTTTAGCCCAAATTTCGGATGAATATATTATATCCGGATTGTTTGTATCAATAAAATTAAGTAAGTTTGATTTATTTGAATTGATACTTCTAATGTTCCAATTCATGACTTTCATCTGTTAAACAAGGAGTTTTCCTCGTCTGTAAATGTAATATTGTTATAAAATGGAACTAACTCCTTTATGATTTCAAGAAATATTTGTGGATATTTTTTACATAGCTGATCAAATCATTCTCATTTTTTGCCTTGTGAACTCCACTGAAGTAGAGTTCCCAAGAGAAAATTTATATATAGGAGTACTAGTTGAGGGTTCTCTGTAGTGTCCATCCTGTTGGATCAAACATTGTTTATGCTCATCTTCATACCCTCTTTTATATGGTCTATGTTCTATATTTTTATTTTTTAAAGTATCTGAGCTGCGAATTGATGTAAAATTTCTAGTAATTTTATTATATGTTTGAGAATTTTTTGGGTTTTTTCTTGATATTGGTGACTGATTGTCGATATATGAATTGTGGATTTCCGGTAGTACAGGAAAATCGCTTACGTTGAAGTTGTGATTATTATTTGATTGATTATTATTATTGTTATATGATGGGATTAATTGAGATGCTTCATAGAATGTTAGATTTCTTTCCCCCATAATTTCTTTTATCCTTTTTTGTCGGTTGAATTCAGGACATATTCGATTTTTGAAATTTGCTTCTGGTTCGTTCGTTAAGTGGTCTCCATTATTACAACATAAACAAGATTTTTGTTCTTTGGTGCAAGATTCTTTTTCGTGATTTTCTGCACATCTGGGGCATCTGGATTTGCCTTTGCAAAGTGCCTTGGTGTGGCCATATCTTAAGCAATTATGACATTGGATTACTGGAGAATTATAAGTGTAAGTTTCGAACGCACAAAAGTATATATATATATATACTTTAGATGGAGGTTTTTTACCTCGAAGAGTAATGAGAATAACCGGTATATCTTTGAAATTAGTTGATCCATCATTATTTGTATTTTTTTTAAGTCTTCTGAAGTGAATTACTTTGTTATTATTTAATGTTTTTATGTTGTCTTTCAATTCTTCTTCAGTGAAATTTAAATCAATAACTTTGGATGTCATTAGGTTAATTGGAATAGATGCTTTGAGCTTATGTAAATTGAGAAATATTTTATCTTCGATTAATTTGTTAGCTTCTTCTCTTTTTTTGAAATTTAGCATTAATCTGTTTTTCCCCTTCTTTCTATTTTGTCTGGATTGTAACAGACCGACTGATGAAAAAGCTTACCTACCGCTAAATTTTATAAATATCCTATATTACTGTCTTCTAACTCGACATATATATTATATGTTCCAAAATCGTTTATTTCATATTTATAATCAATGTTAATGTTTTTTGTTGGGTCAGCCATTACTTGACTATCCTTCACTTCCATTTGCTATAAAGAATCTATGTTTGTTACTAAATCTGTTTTTTGTCTTTTAATGTTTTTCTCTTCACTAGAAAGTTTAGGTATTTTTCCTTCTGTTTGACTTTTTGCTTTTTGAATAATTAAATCTGAAACTATTTTTTTTTTGAATGTTTAATCATCATATCATCTTCTTTGTTAAGGAAATATCCTTCTTCTACTAAATCATTAAATTCTGTCATAAACTCATCGTTAACGTCTATTTCTGATATTATAACTATTGCATATTTGTGGATTGAAATCTTGAACACGCGCAAACTCAAGCAGGTTGCTCACCGCTTGTCTGGTAGTAGGTGATTCATTAATTAGTTTTTTATATGTTGAAATAATGTCTTGATTTGCACTACCCCCGGATTTACCGGGGGTTTTATCCCCCATTTTTACCCTTAGTTTGGACCGTTAGTCACGTTCCTCCTATTACTACAAGTGGTAATTTTATTCAGTCAGGGCCCCCGTAAGGGTTACTGGCGCCTGTGTGCAAAAAAGGATTTCGGCGCCCTTTAAGGAATTTTGGATCATGTTTTTTTATTTATTTTTCTGAAGGTAGGTAGGTAGGTGCCTGAAATAAAGCAAAAAACTGAACTTTAGAACTCATATTTATTTGTAGACTAAAATATCAAAATGAAAGAAACAGAATAAAATCATAACAAAATAAATTAAAATAAATTCTTGTTCACACCCATTTTAAAGCATTTACACGTTGTTTATAAATACTAGAAAATAACCCAAAACTAAAAATCACATCCTTTTTAGGAACAAATAACAGAAATATTGCCTAATGTCTACATATATATATATATATATATATATATATATATATATAATAGGCACATGGGTGAGTGACACTTTGATCAGTTCTGTGTGTTTGCGAATTTACCACAAATTAATATCTATACAGTCCACTGAACGAACATTTTTTGATCCTTGCGAAGCCGGATTCACTTTGGTTTATTTCGCAACAAGTGAAAGATTCAAATTTGAAATAATTTCGTCAAGTCCCTTGGCAGCCATTGATTTATAATATCTTCATAGCCATTCATAAATAAGTAGCGCATACTCCCCTACCTTCCTTAAGTACCGTATAGTATTGTCATATGCACATAAATTAGCGCACCTACGTCACGTATTATTTACCCCTCTTGGGCCACACCGACTTCGACACCTGGGAACGACCTTGAGCTTCTCAGCTGACCGAAATAAGTAGGTCAGTACGATTCCAATATATTTCTTCTGTTAACTCGATTTGGAATTATTATAATTTGCTGATTGGGAAAATTTTTAATGATTATTGCGCGGTTGTTCTCGCATCTCACTTAATTGCAATTTTAACTCGCTCTGAACAATTTGAACTCTCATCTCTTATTATGTCTGTAGAAGCTAGGAAATTGAAATCTTTCATTGCTCAAAGAGAAACAGAACTCATAAAACTTAGTGAATTGAAAAGGGTGGCGGATCAAGCATTGATCGATAATTCAATTCATAATAACTTTAAATGCCGCTATAAACACATAGAAGTGTTGTGTAGTAATTTTAATAGCATTCATTCGAATATTTTGAGTCAGGTTTCTGGTCAAGACAATGCCTCTCACAATCAAATACTGAAAGACTTCGATGGGGATTATTATCATATTCAGGCAATTTATACCCAATTATTCGAGAATGATCCAGTTTCAGGTGCTAGTTCAACCAGAAATTGTAACATTAAACTTCCTAAACTTGAACTTCCCATTTTCGATGGGGATATGAAAGAATGGCAAACTTTCATTGATATGTATGATTCGATGATACATACTAACGATTCTCTATCTAACATTGATAAATATAACTACTTAATATCTTCATTGAAGGGTAACCCGCTTTCAATTGTAAAATGTACCCATTGTGGGACAAACTATATTGTTGCCTACAATTCGTTGAAAAAGGTACGAAAATAAAAGATTAATAGCAGCATCCCACTGGCATTCGATTGAAAGCACAAAAAAAATAAATTCTTCAGAAAACCTCATGGCTTTGCAGCATCTTCTGTATACCTTTTCTGAAAACCTCGCGATACTTGAAAATTTAAGTTTTCCCGTGAAACAATGGGATTTTGTATTATTCAATATGCTGTTTGATCGTCTGGATACTGATGCTCAAAAGGGATTTGAACTCGAATGTTCCTCAAGTTTACAAGTGAACAATTACTATGTAACCTTGAAAGATTTTTTAGAAAAACAATGTAATGCGATGGATAACGTTGCTTTATCGAATCCAAACTCAATAAAAAAAATTGATAAGTCAAATTTCAAGACGACATCCCCTATTTTCAATAAGGTGATGAAATCGAAAGCCAGTGCTAGTTTTATTGTTAATTCTTCTTCAAACCCCAATACTTGTCAGTTGTGTAACAAAGATCACCACATTTATAATTGCCCAACATTCTTATCAAGTTCTCCAAAGGAAAGGTACAATCTGGTAAGGAGTAGAAGGTGGTGTACAAATTGTTTGGGAACTAAACATACTGTCTCTCATTGTACCTCTAATTCTCTGTGCCGAAAATGTTCACTTTCTCATCATACTTACTTACATTTCGATTTTAAAAACTCTCAAAGGACCCCTGTCGATGATATGAACTCTGATTCTAACAACCCGGTCCATGCAATTCCAAATAATCCCGTACCCCAAACCCAAACTGTCTCTCAGGTGAATTTATTTTCGAACATTAAAAGTACAGTTTTACTCTCAACTGCCATGATTGAAGTGTTAGATTCTCGTGGAAAATACCAACCTGTTCGCGTTCTTTTAGATAGTGCAAGTCAGTGCTCCTTCATTGCGAAAAAATGTTGCGATAAACTAGGGCTCACTCGTATGGAAATGTCTATTGATATTAAGGGTGTTGGACAAATACATTCTTATGCAAATCAAGGGGTTTCGTGTACCATTAAACCTAAGGGTGAAATTCAACCTATTTTACCTGTAGATCTTGTAGTGCTTCCTCAAATCTGCTCGAATATGCCTTGTACAAATATATCAATTGACAAATTCAGTAATTTTGCGAATCTTAAACTTGCTGACCCAAATTTTAATATTTCACGCCCCGTGGAGATGTTGTTGGGAGCAGATGTTTTCGCACACATTATTAAAGGTGGGAGCCCGCAAATTTCAATAAATGAACCTGTAGCCCTCGACACGATATTTGGGTGGATAATTATGGGAAAGGTCAATTTTCCATCGGCAGAGGTCAACACATTCTTTACTAGTTGCGATAGTAATTTAGAAAACTTAGTTAAACGATTATGGGAACTTGAACACTTCCGTCAGCTGCCGTATCGTCACCTGATGATATCTTAGCTGAAACAATATATAACCAAACCTTATCGAGAACCGATTCTGAAATCTCCGTTTTCGGAGCGCCGTCTCTGAAATCTCCTGAACTTTATGCCCAATATTCTGAATTCATGGAAGATTACATCTCTTCTAATCACATGGAATTGATTTCTGGAAATGCAATGTGTTCTCGCTCTTATTATATTCCCCACCATTCGTCTTAAACCAGAAATTCCACTACTAAATTGAGGGTGGTGTTTGACGCCTCTTCAAAATGTTCAAATGGTTTGTCCTTGAATACACTCTCTTACGAGGGCCCAAATTCACCCCCTGATATAAAACAAATGTATCGACAAATTCTTGTCACTAAGAATCACCAGGACTATCAAAGAATTCTATGGAGGTTTTCTCCTTCGGAACCTATTCAAGATTATCGACTCAAAACAGTGACGTATGGTCTGACTCCTTCTCCTTACCTCGCAATAAATACGATTCGACAATTAGCAAAGGAATATAGGTATGAAAGTCCGCCCGTTGCTGGAATTCTGGAGAATGATATATTTGTTGACGATGTTGTATCAGGAAGTCATTCGCTACCAGAGGCACTCAAACTTCAAACAGATCTGATTCGAATTCTCGATAGGGGGGTTTTGAATTACGCAAGTGGGCGAGCAACAGTCCGAATTGCTCTCTCATTTACCAGCTTCCTCTTTACAGTTACAACCCCTAGGGCTTGATTTAGAACCTGATTCGGTCATAAAAATTTTAGGTCTTCAATGGAACCCAGTTTCTGATTCATTTTCATACGAAGTTAAACCCCTCAATAAACCCTGTACGAAAAGATCTATATTGTCCGAATTAGCAAGAATTTACGATCCGTTAGGATTTCTTAGTCCTGTTGTGCTTTTCATAAAGAATCTCATCCAGATTTTATGGACTATTGGTATAGATTGGGATAGTGCTCCCCCTGAAGGCATAGTTAAACTTTGGTCTCAGCTTAAATCTGAATTTGGTGTTCTGTCTTCAATCCAAGTTCCCCGCCTTATTATGTCATATTGTTTTTCATCTTGCCAATTGCATGGGTTTGCCGATGCAAGTCAGAAGGGCTATGCGGCTGTGATTTACATCAGGATTGTGCACAGCGATCATCATATTACTACACACCTCATATGTGCCAAGTCTAGAGTATCACCTACAAAGAGAATATCTATACCTCGTCTCGAGCTGTGTGGTGCCTTGTTGTTATCTGATTTGATTTGTTACGCTCAAAGGGTTTTCAAAGAAGTGTGAACTCTGGAGAATGGCCGGGGGCCAACCGTCCTCGGGCTCTCTTAGCCAAGATGGCCCCGCCCACCACAAGGAATTAGTGAGAAGTTCCGATGGAAGCAAACCCCTGGATGCTGGATCCGCCGGGTTATCTTCCGAAGACACATGGTGCCAATGGATCGGAGGGACATTGTCTTGAATTTTAGTGACACGATTGGAGACAAAACATGTCCATTTATGAGGACTACTTTGTATCCATGCTAGAGCTGTGGTGGAATCGGTATAGGCAAAAACTTGAGAAAATTCGAGTTTTTCTTTGAAAACCCTTTGAGCGTAACAAATCAAATCAGATAACAACAAGGCACCACACAGCTAGGTGGGAATTTTGAACATGGTGGGAATTTTAAAATGAAAGCAGATCTAATATAAAGAATTGTACGATACAGACGTGTGTTAGTGTGCTCGTGACAAAATCCTCTGCAAATTGAAATTGAAGCATTATAGAGGGCTCAAAATCTCTCAGAAGAGAAGAACTGGATTTGGACGTGGGATGCAGCTAATAGAAAAATTGTATATCTGATCAGGTGGGCACAGAAATTATTATATTTCAATCAATTATATTACAATAAGCATTGCCATCAAATATTCTGCAGCTGCAAAAAAATCAACAGTGCTACAAAAACTATCGACTTCTTTCTACACAATATTAGTAAGGGAGCTCATGTACACTTTCACAATATCAGATATCAAAAAAGAGTTGAATTCTTTCAATACTCGCATACGTACGTTGGAAGAAGAAAATATAAAACTGAAAAACGAAGTGGAGGAAGTAGGTAGAAAATCACGTAAAAATAATATAATTGTTTGTGGATTGCCTTTATCTGAAACAGAGGAAGCATTAAATTACCTAAATGACATTCTAGGCACTAAAGTTGATTTTGCTAATCTAAACAATATATTCTTCATTCCGCAAAAGACTGGCCAGCATCAATTACTGAAAATAGAATTCATATCCTATTTAACCAAAGTTGAAGTTCTGAGCAACGTCCGTAAATTGAAAGGATTGGGTGTCTCTATATTCGATGATCTGAGTCCAGCGGATCAAATTATCCATAAAGCCTTACGTTCGTATGTCACAACAGCCAAAAATAAAGGTTTGAAAGCTACTATTCGACGAAACCACCTTCTAGTTAATAAAGAGGAATTCACTTTGGAACAACTAACAGCAGATTCTGATCTGTTGGATGCTTTTAGCACTAACAAAGAAAAAACTGTGGAGGAATTCAAGGTTAGGAAAGGTACAGACGTCCGAAAAGAACTATAAGAGAAATTCGTTCCAGAATCGCCAAGGGTTCATCCTCATCTCAACAGAATTGACATTATGTATAGAAATTCAATCATGGTATTATATTCGATTTATAATTGACCATATCAATAAGGACTTTTTATTTTTTTATTTTTCTTCTTTGTCCAATTCAGTTGCTAAAATTATCTCTTTCCATTTATTCAAAGATAAAGTTCATATTAATCAAAACTTGAAGTAATAATAAAAATATATATATGTATTCTACTTTTGCACATGTCAATGTTCGATCTTTAGTCCCTCATTTGAATGATTTACATCTGGTTATCAAGGAGAAAAGTATGACGTAATAGGTCTCACTGAGACATGGTTACATCCAGAAATCCCAGATAGAGCATTAGATATAAAAGACGCAAAATTCCTGCTTAAGGCTGATATACGGAATAAAACGCCCTCAGCGTATCTCGCATAAATTAAAAGAGGCTGGATGGCTAAGTATGTTTAATCGCAGAAAACATCATATGGTTTGCTTTTTTTATAAATTACTATTGTATAAAACACCGGAGTACTTATTCAGGAGAATTACCTTCAGAACAGATGTACACAATCTGAACTTGCGTCGGAAAAACATGATAACTATACCAAAACATAGAAAAGAAATCTTCAAGAGGTCTTTTTCTTATAATATTGCACTATTTGGCGATGTTCTGGATGTACCAAATTTTTCTTTAAACTTACAGGGATTCAGGATTTGGTACAAACGATACTTGTTTGGTCGACAATGATTTTTGATATTCTTTGTTTTTGTTTTATTTTATTTTATATCGATTTCCAATTAAATTCATGATTTTTTGTTATAATATCCTTATATACTCCTAATCTTTTGTTTATTTCTTTACTCAAGGGAGCTGTGGAAGAATTGGCTTTACAGCCTAACAGTTTTCCTATTATTCACTGAATATGAACCTAATGTTAAAATTAAAGTTTAATGTATTGTATCATTTGGTGTATAATAAAATGTATTATTATTATTATTATATATAAAAGTACTACTTTCTACTTATACTTGGATATTTAAAAAAACATGCAGATACTTCTGATAATAAATACCTAGGTAACTTCGTTATAAAATCAAAAATGATAGCTAGGTACAATAGAAAAATAACAAATAGCTATTGTAGTAGCGATATTTTCCGAGACTTTGCTGTTGCAAATTCATTAATTACATCGCTAAAATTTATACCACCCAGCCATTTTTTCCCTTTTCTGAAGTCTCAGTTTCTTTTGCTCGCGAAACTTCGCACCTGAAGGCCTCTTTCTTTTATCCTGAAAAAACAAATCAATAATTAGTACTCATGGGAATTAGGAATTAACTTCTAAAGTAAGCACAATAATAAGCACCAAGTTTGCATATTTGAATAAAAAGCAATTTGTTCGAGCCCTTTCAGCTTAAACCCTTTCAAAAATAGAGGCAGAAAAAATATTAAACTAATTTGATCTTATAGCCCTTAAAAAAATGGTTTTTTAAAACTAAGCGAGTTATGGATAAAAAACCAATTACTTTTTTAAACTCGTACATGACATTTCAATTAATAAAAAGATATTTGGGTAAAAAAATTAATTATAACCAGTGTCCTATAAAGGGTTAATGTTGATAGTATAAAGTAGGGTATAAAAAATCAAACCGTTGAAATTGCAGTCAGCAGGTATTCAGCACTTAATTTTTTAGAAAAAAAAGTAGTAAACAAAATATTATACAACACAACACTTGACAAAATAACTTTAAATGTAAAAATTAATAGGATTACTTGTTACTTGTTTTTATGCACTTGTTGCACGGTCCAGTGAACTAACCGGTTTAAAAACGCATCTGGCATCGCATCGCTTTTATAGCGCTCCAGGCATTATTCATGTCTGAACAGGAAAAATCAAGAAACTACCTCCTGACATGTTCTCGCAACATAGGAATCGGCAGTAATTGGATGATATACTAATAAAATTTCGTGTGTATTTATACCTAATCCTATTTAATTTTTCAACTTTTATTTTAAAATTAATTTTTGTTTTTTGTTTTTTTTTGCTATTTTTTTTTGCAATTTTTGACCCTGGGTTTTGGCGCCCCTAAAGGATGGCGCCCGTTTGCATTGCACACTTTGCACATATGGTTGCGGGGGCCCTGTATTCAGTTATTCGAGTAGCACGTGAGTGACGCTAAGATGGCGTCTGAAATTTGTAGATACTTCAAATTATATTCAATTTGTGCGAATTACTTAATTTATAATTATAAATGGTAAATGGCTTACTTGTTAGTAGGTGATGAAAGGAAACTTTAAAATCTGGAGTGTCGATGATTCGATGCTTATAATTCGATGATCGTCTCAAGAATCCTGCATGGAGTTTAAAATTATTCAAATAAAACCTGACTCCCGCTTAACCAGCGTAATCTCAGGCGGCGCACAATGTGATCTGCATCTGATTGGTCGATCTAACACATATTGCCAGATTATTCTTTACGAAATGTTAGGCAGTGAAATCCAATTTCATTGCCACAATTAAAATTGCTATTGTGGGAATTATTCCACCACAATGAATCTATTTCCAAAAATGATACAAAGAAATCACCTCTATGATTTTTAAATCGAATGATGTAGAAGTTTGCTTGAGGAAAATATTGGTTACTTCTTACGGAAGATTTTCTCGTGAAATCTGACGACGCTGGACAGTTTCGACCGTTGACGTTTGTGCTGCCATCATTTCATAGACAAGAGTTCTCTACTGATCATTTGGTTTTTCAGTGTTGTGTTTATATACATACTTTTTCAAGGTGAGTACTAACAGTGAGATTCATTGAATTCACGGATTAAAATATATAGGTAGGTAATTTCTTTTTTTGTGTACTCGGTATTCGAATAATGTACCTCTACTTTTCCATGAACATATAGTAAAATATGCCAGATACCAAGCAATTTCGCAGTCTCATATGACTCCACGCAGAAGAAGGAGAAAAATGATCCAGGCTCAGTCTTTGCTTAGATGCCAGTAAAATAAATTCTTGAAGTCACAGAGGCTAGTGACAATACATTTGCTGCTAATATTCCTATTTTGACTTCTGATAACGCTGAAGGAATTATTAATATGAGTAATCGGTTTGAAGATTAAGTGGGTAATCCATTTTTTGACGATTCTATCGAGAGTTCAGATATAAATAATACAATTGATCAATTCTCAAGGTCTGTAGATTTGGAAGAACATAAAACTTCTTTAATCAGTGACCTAAGGCAGTGTTTCTTAGAGGAAAATATAGGCCACTCTGCAGCCACTAGAATTCTGAAAATTTTGAGTAAGCATGACATTGATAATAACCTACCGATAGATATTCGTACTCCCTTGGGCACTCCACGTAACATAACTTCATACGATATTTCTCCTGGAAAATATGTTCATTTTGGATTGAAAGTTTGCCTGGAACATTCTTTGGGTTCATATTTTAGACAACATAATACCCAGAGAACTGTATTTAAATTTCAACATAGATGGCCTTCAAATTGCAAAAAGTAGTTGTAGTCAATTCTGGCCCATTCTGGGATCCATTGCACAGGTGAATTTTTATACAGAACCGTTTGTTATTGGTATATATCATGGTGATACAAAACCTAAATCAAATAACGAATTCTTAAAAATATTTATCGCTGAATTGAAAGATTTGCTTGACTTTGGACTTCGTTTAAAAAATAGCCATGTGATAATTAATATTGGTGATGCTCCAGCTAGAGCATATATCATTAATGTGAAATCACATTCTGGTTTTAATTCTTGCACTAAATGTATAGTACATGGGGAATATTATGAACGTCGTGTTATATTTTCTGAAATTGATTGTCCACTAAGAACAGATTTATCTTTCACATCAAAGGAAGATGAAGATCACCATAAAGGAATTTCCATTTTAGAAAACTTAAATATTGGAATGGTAACTCACTTTCTGCTAGATTATATGCATTTAGTTTGTTTGGGTGTGATGAAAAAAATATTAATATTGTTAACGAAAGGGAATATATCTGTGAGATTAAGTTGGAAATTGAACTGTTTCCTTATGAATGATTGAATAAATAAACGTATTTGTAGAAGTTTTTCACTTTGACAACATTTTTACAATTAATGTCAATCTTATTTATACTTCAAACAAAAGATACATAAAACAAAGTTTACCTGGAGAAATGTACGTTCTATTTCTAACACTCCCACTAGAACTACATTCCAAGTCCAATTTCTTCCAAACACTTGAAATGTTTAGCACCATTAACTGGTTTCGTGAAAATGTCCGCTAACATTTCTTCTGTCCTCAAATAGCGCAGATCTAGGAACCCTTGAGCTATTTTCTCCCTGATAAAATGATGCCTAACATCAGTATGTTTCGATCGGGCATGGTAACTATTTTTCGTAGCTAGATGTAAGGCACTCTTATTGTCACAATGAATGACAACATTCTCGGCTCCGCATAATATTTCCTTTTCCAAATATTTCAGCCACATAGCTTCCTGAACAGCCGAAGCTAGTTAAATGAATTCAGATTCAGTAGTAGATAATAGGTCCACCTTGTAGCATGAAAACATATCCAGATGTCGATTTTCTGTCAGAACTATCACTTGCCCAATCTGCATCACAATAACCAACTAAATTTTCATTTCCATTTCTGGTATACTCCAATTTGAAATCGATTGTGCCTTTAAAATATCGTAGGACACGTTTCACTGCCAACCAATGAGGTTTACCTGGATTGTTGTTGAAGCGGCTGAGAAAGTTTGCTGCAAAACAAATATCTGGACGGGACACTTGGGCAGCAAATAAAATTGAACCAACTACTTCTTGATAGGGTACACTCTCCATTTCTCCTATTTCTGAATTAGTTGTTGGACACATTTCTTTTGACAACTTCTGGTTACAATCCATAGGAGTTGAAACAGGATTACAATCAGCCATGTTGAATCTTTTTAAAACTTCTCTGATATATGTACGCTGATCGTTGGAAATTGTGTTTTTAACTTTGTTTCGAGTCAGTTGCATTCCCAAAATGAATCTTGCTTCTACAATATCTTTCATTTTGAACATTCCCATCAAACTTTCCTTCAAATTATTTTTTGTGTCAATGTCATTCCAAAAAATCATCAAGTCATCCACATAAATTGCAACTATCAAAATCTTATTTTTATCAATGTTGTAATATATACATGGATCAACGTTCGATTTTTTCAATCCGAATTTTGTCAAAGCTGCATCTAACTTCAAATTCCAGATTCTGCTTGCTTGCTTCAGGCCATATAATGATTTTTTCAAGTGGCATACCTTGTGACTACCATCACTGAAGCATTTTGGTTGTAGCATGTAAACTTCTTCGGATAAATCACCTTGTAAAAAAGCTGTAACGGCATCCATTTGGTCGATTTGAAGATCGTATTTTACAGATAAAGCAACCAGAAAACGAATTGATGTATATCGAACAACAGGGGAATATGTTTCTTCATAATCTATCCCCTTTCTTTGTGCACAACCTTTTATTACTAGACATGCTTTGTATCGAATTATTTTTCCTTGAGAATCTCTTTTGGTTTTGAAAATCCATTTACAGTCTATTGGTTTTTATCTTCTGGTAGATCAGTCAAAAACCACGTGTCATTCTCAATTAGTGCTTCATATTCTTCTTTCATTGCATTTTGCCAAAGAAAAGAATCAGATCTGGAAGAAATTTCTTCGGTACTTAGAGGATCTGAAAGTTCAGCGATTTCGAATGCAGAAAAAGTTACAAAGTCTAGTCTTCCATCACAACAGACTTTTTGACTCTTGAGGATCTTCTTACTTCATTCTCTCTTGAAGAATCCACTTCTCCCACTATTTCGGAAATTTTATCAGAACTATTCTCCAGATTCTGTTTCTACAGGAATTTGTACCTCATTTTGCATTATTGTTTCAAGATTTGAAGCACTACCTTCGAAAAAACGTTCGGAAGTTTCATTCTCATTTACACTTTTATTATCACTTGATTCATTATTCGTTGAAGTTTGCTGTTGACAATTTTCAAAAAATGTAACGTCTCTGCGGATAAAGATTTTTTTCGTTTTTAGATTGAGAAAACGATATGCTTTCGAATTCTCGCAGTATCCCAAAAATATACATTCGATTGACTTTGGTTCAAATTTAGTTCGTTTCTGTTTTGAGATATGAACCATCGCTTTACATCCAAAAACTCGAATATGTTCCAGGTCCGGTATGTTTTTTGTCCAGAGTTCTTCGGGTGTTTTGTTTATCGCATGACTTGGTGACCGATTCAAAATTACACTGCTGAAGCGACTGCTTCTGCCCAAAAATCAATGCTAAGTTCAGCATCAAATAACATACATCGAGCTTTTTCTACTATGGATCGATTTTTACGTTCGGCGACACCATTTTGCTCCGGAGTATAGGGTGCTGTAGTTTGATGCTGAATACCGCAATTCTTCAAGTATGTTTCGAGAACTGTGTTACAGTATTTGGTCCCATTATCACTGCGAAGAATTTTCACTTTCTTCTGAGTCTGATTCTCCACAAAGTCTTTGAACTCTTTGATTTTGTTGGGAACTTGATTTTTGTTTTTGAGAAAATATACAAAAATCTTCCGACTGAAATCGTCCACTAAAATCAAAAAATATCGGGCACCACCCAATGAGTTTTTTGACATGGGTCCACACAAATCGGTATGAACTAATTCCAGAATGTCAGATGACCGAGTACTTCTGCGATTGAAAGGAAAACGAGTCTGTTTACCTTTCAAACATATAGTACAGGGTTCATTCGATGCACTCGATTTAAATTCAATCCCTGTCACTAGTCCATTGTTCAATAACTTTAAACTTTGAATGTTCATGTGTCCCATTCTTCTGTTTTGTTATCATATCTGCGTGAAAACTCCGACATTTTTTATGAATGTTCAATTTATACATATTTCCAACAAGAGAGGCAGTTCCCATGAGTTGATTACTAGAATTGTATATTCTGCAACCTGAATCATCAAAAATGACCGAATTACCTTTTTTCACTATTTTACTGACTGATAATAGATTTGTGCATAGATTTGGCACATAAAGAACATCGTTCACACAAACATCAGTAACAGTTCCATTGGAAACGAGGGCCAATTTCACATTACCGGTACATTCCACGGGTAAGCAAGTAAATCAGTAAATCTTTTGTCTCTTTTAAGCTCATTTCAAATATTTCCCACTATCTCAGACTATACTCGAGTTTGTGGGAGCTCTCGAAGCTGTATAGATAACATATTTAGCAATAGTATATCCTATTCAGCAGAAATTCTAAACACACATATATCTGATCACACAGGTCAAAAAGTTTCTTTCAATATTGAACTGAATAAGCATAATTCCAAGAAAAATAGAAAGAGAAACTTTTGCGAAGAAAATGAAGAGAACTTCAAACAAATTTTAACAGAACAAGACTGGGATAGCATTCTTGCAATCCCAAATTACTGTGTCAATGAACAATGGAAATGTCTTATGTCCATCCTAATACCCATTTTCAATCAATGTTTCCCTTTCAAGTCCAGTACTCCAAAAGGCAAAACAAAGTATCCTCCAACTTCCGAACTTATAGACTGCAAAAACACTCTTGACATTCTGCTGGTCAGCGGAAGGGTATAATGAAGTATACAGAGAGGTGAAAAAAAGGTATAACCGTCTTCTAGTAGATGTGCGTAAAGAACACTATAAGAAACGCATTGATGAAAGCGACAATAAAACAAAATGTGTATAGCAAATAGTCAGCGAAATAAAAGGAAATCCCAACAGAAAAAAGGAACTAAAAATACCGGGAGACCCAAACACCGTGAATAATAATTTCAATAACTTTATATTAAATGCAGCTCCAAATCTCTTGAAAGACTTGCCTACTTTAGAATTTTCTTGCAAAATACCATACAATGAAAAATCTTTCTTCTTAATTCCCTTGACCCTTGATGAAACTATAAATATAATTACCAAACTTAAAAACAAGACGAGTGCAGGATTTGACGAAATATCAAATAAAGTCATAAAACGTTGTGCTTACGAGCTAGCCATTCCACTTTTTCACATAATCAATAACTCATTTCAATATGGCATATTTCCTGAAGATCTCAAACTTGCAATGGTCAAACCACTTTTTAAGAAAGGGGACCCATCCTTGATAGAAAACCACCGTCCCATTAGCATTTTACCATCTTTCTCAAAGGTTTTTGAAATAGCAATGTGCACAAGACTTCTTTCTTTTTTCTATTCAGAAAATTTGCTTAGTCACTCTCGACATGGTTATTTGAAAGGAAAATCAATAGAAACTGCGGTATACAGTTTCATGGAAAAAATAATTACAGGATATGAGGACAAGGATTTATCATTGGGCATATTCTTGGACTTATCCAAAGCTTTTGACAGCCTAAACCATACAATATTGTTGGAAAAATTAGAGAGATATGGGATAAGAGGACCAGCACTTGCTTGGATACACTCTTACTTGACGAATAGAAAACAAATTACAGTAATAGAAAAAAATGAAGAACAGCACCTCTCTGAAATGAGAACTCTTTCAGTGGGCATTCCGCAGGGGAGTGTGATAGGGCCCTTACTTTTTGTGTTTTATGTTAATGATCTTGCATCTGAAATTATTGATGAAAAAACACATCTTATTAACTATGCAGATGATACAAACATATTAATACTGGGTTCTTCCGTTAACGAACTACTAGATATTGCGAACAACACACTGAGCAAGGCACAGGAATGGTTCACAAAAAATCAATTAATTTTGAACACGGAAAAAACAAATCACATTTGCTTTAGAACAAGAATAAAAAATTCTAGTATTGAGGAAGATATTACTCTACAGTCCTAAAAGGTAACTTTAGCAGAGAACACTAAATTCTTAAGGGTCCACATCTATCAAAACTTAGATTGGGGAACACATATTTTAGAAACGTGTAAAAAACTCAACTCAGCCTGCTACTCATTCAGAATCACTGCCAAATATTTAGATAATGGTAGCTTAAGAGCTATTTACTACGCAAGCATATACTCAGTGATGCGTTTTGGGATTGCTTTCTGGGGCGGAAGCAGTGATGCTGAAAAAGTTTTTATTATTCAGAAAAGAGCCATTAGAATATTACTTGGCTTTAAACATAATGAATCTTGTAGAGGAAATTTGTGAAAATTGAATGTATTAACACTACCTGGGGTATATGTGTATGAGTGCTTGGTGTTTCTGTTTAAAAATAGAGAAAAATTCGACCAATTCGAAATAAAACATGAGATCAACACAAGGAGTCTAAATTTAAACTTTCCAGCACATCGATTGGCACAGACAGAAAGAGCTCCTACATACTCATGTATTAAATTCTTCAACTCATTACCCAAAGAGATACAGCAAGAATCCTGTTTTAAAAATTTTGTTTTTAATAACATTTTAAAGATAGAACCTTACACTGTTCGAGAATTTACGGAGTATCGATAGTTTTATATAAATATGCCTTTTTTACTTTAACTTGTAATTTGTCATTATTGATGTTATTGTATTATATTATATTGTAGTTGTTTCAACTCTTTTAACCTGTTTGACGTCACATTCATTTAATTGTTAATGTACATGTAACTGTAATTTACAATTCTTTGAATTAAAAATTATCTTATCTTATCTTATTATCAGCAATTTTTATTTCTGAAGTATATGGTACAGTCGTACATTCGAGCCAATCTTTTCTTGCCCTCATGTGGGCTGATGCTCCTGAGTCGACAAACCATTCTTCTTCGGTACTTGCTTCACTGACGACAAAGGACGTATAGAGAATATTTTCTGATATTTTCTTCTGTGTGCATTGTGATGCAAAATGACCATATTTATTACACGAATAACATCGCACTTTTTTATTTCGTGAACTCCCCTTTTTATGGTCAACTTTTCTGCTCACCAGAGCCAACGAATCTGGAGTCTCATTCTCCTGCTTGACATCTTGTAATAACTTCGTTCTTATAGCATCTGCAGTTATGGGGGTTCCTGAGCTTTCTAAACCCATCAACATAGGTTTATACATTTCTGGTAAACCAGCTAGTAAAAGAGTACCAACCTATTCGTCGCTAACAGGCATACCGATTCCCGATAACTTATGTGCGGTGGTAACTATTTTGTTCACATAACTCTCCACTGAATCACTATCTTCTAGCTTGGTAGTGATTAGTGTTCTGAGTAAACCTACTCTCCTAGTAAGACCAGAATCTTGAAAATTGATTAGTTCAATCAATAAAATTATCTTGGATTTTGCTTTAACATTATTTTTCTGGTCGTTTTCTGTGCCGATGACACAATCCCACAGCTCTTCGTGCCCCATTAATGTTTGGGTAGCAAATTTCCAAGTATCATAATTTTCACGACCTTTCAGCTTTTCCACAGATAAAAATGAACTGATTGTAGTCATTCTGCTTCTACTCGATCAGATAGTTCACCAGAGTTTTGCAAAACTTTGAACTATTCACTGCGCACTTTCCAATCAGGCGATAACTGGGCCCATAACCAGTTGGAAATTGAACTGTTTCCTTATGAATGATTGAATAAATAAACGTATTTGTAGAAGTTTTTTACTTTGACAACCGTCTTACAATTAATGTCAATCTTATTTATACTTCAAACAAAAGATACATAAAACAAAGTTTACTTGGAGAAATGTACGTTCTATTTCTAACAGATTACATAAGAAAAGATTGAGGAGTTGTCTTCCAAATTAATCAATTGTAAAGCTTTGTTCCTTTGGAATTTGCTCGCAAACCAAGGTCATTGGACGAACTCGAAAGATGGAAAGCTACTGAGTTCAGGCAGTTTTTATTGTACACGGGACCGGTAATTTTGAAAAGTATTCTTCCATTTGATCAGTACCAGCATTTCATGGCACTTAGTATTGGTATTAGAATTTTATGTCAGGATGATGAAAACCTATATCCCTATGGTCATGCCCTGTTGATATATTTTGTCGAATATTTCGAAGTATTTTACGGCAGGCGGAATCTTTCTTACAAAGTTCATGGCTTGATTAATCTTTTTGCTGATGTGCAAAAATTTGGACCTTTAGATAACTTTAGCGCATTTAAGTATGAAACAGCTCTGTTTAAATTGAAATCTAAACTAAGACAGACCCATAAACCTTTGCAGCAAATCCACAATAGAATTTGTGAAAATTACCAGAATAATTCATATAATATGCCAGTTTGTTCCAGTCCTATTCTAGGCAAACTTATTACCACTATGGATGGTTGTTCAACATTCAAAAATATCCATTTTGAGAACTTTACTCTTTCCATAGATTCACCAGATAATTTTTGTATCTTGGATAAAAATCATATTTTTGATATAATTAAAGTTGAGAAATCTGGACATGGTATATTTTTACATGGAAAAAATATTTGAATCAGAATTGTTCATTGAAAAACCTGATGTTTCAAAACTCCTTATCCTCTTTGTCCAATCAGATAATTTCGTTTTCAAATATATCCCCTTACAGAATTTCACAAAAATGTTTAAAATTCAATATTGATTCTGCACATTTTGTAGCAATGCCCTATATTCATCATATTTCTACCAGACCAGTTAGTGTGTTTGAAATATTTCACTTATTAATTCAATATTATTAGTATTACCCTTATACGGTTTCTGTATTGAAATAAATGTCTGAATTGATTGATTTTATATTGACGTAAATATTGATCTTCTAGGGGCCGCTTAAGGTCACGGTTGATTCTTGTGCAGTCAACATGTGGAATAATAAGAAGACTAATATCTGAATATGAAATTCTAGTCCAAATCCAAATTTTTTCCATCCTCTATCATATATCATTGATCCTAACCAAATAGCTTCATTGTATTGTGTATTATTAGAATTATAGTAATTTTTTAACCTTATTAAAATAGCATGAACAAAAATATTTATTGTAGTCCACATCTTGTTTTATTTTTGAATAAGTTTTCTACATTTTAATAAGTAGGGATATGATATACAATGAGGGTATAAAAATACCTTGTTATCTTGTTAGTTTTTTTTGTTGCTGATCTATGTTTTCTACCTTCCAAGAATGACAGGAACTTTTAAACAATTTTTATTTTTACCTAGCGAGATACATACCCAACCAGAGTCAGTGATTAAAACATTCGATCTCGATACGATCAATCAATATTCACAGTCATTCAAAGGTAGCGGTAAAACAGTGGCCAGATCTGTATAATTTAAAATTCTCAATATTTTTCACTATGATGAAAAATTCTGTTGAACAAATTTGATATAGTAGGTAAATACTTAGTAGTTGAATGAACAGTAATTTTTAAGTTGATCTGAATGAATAATACATTGTTAATATTTCTAACTATTGTACACTTTTATTATTATATTAAATCTTCAATTATGATGATTTTTTTTACAGTTTTGAAGTTTTGTGGAAATCAATTTTCAATAGAATGTACATATCAGAAGACGTTTTCAGAATTATGTTTTATAAAATTAATATATAACTTGAAAAGAAAGAAACCTGAGCAGGAAGTCTCTGACATTTTCAATCATCATTCTGCTGCTTTCAATACTTTCTCTAGGAATATGTCATATGAAGTCGTTTGTTTTTTGGATGAATGTGAGGGTGTTCAGAGGTTGTCCAAGAAGTGCCCATTTCTTGGCTGAGAGATAATAATACGTTGTGTATGTGGCCGCCATCGAATTCCTCCTACCACATTATAAATGGAACATCACCCACAGTTTCATGGAAATTATGTTCCATCAGGTGTGATCAAATTTGTGGTAAGTTATTCCATACTTCTCAAAATGTCTAATGTGTACACAAATATTTTCATTTTAATAACGAGGTATATACTTTTTTAAGTACTGTGAGAAGTGAAAAAAAAAATGCAAAAATACAATGAGAAAATGTTTTTTCAAAGTATTTGCAAGACCCTAAATGCTCAATATTCTCATATGAAAAAAGGATTGATTTTTGCCATCCAAATTAAAAAAATATTTCAGTATTCAAATTTAGTTTTTGTCTATACATTTTCATGTATTACAGACAGTCTTGCAGATGCCAGAAGGCGATGTACCAAGGAAAGATCATCAGAGGATAAAAGAGGCAGAGGCCCGAGAAAAAAAAAATCTCGAAGCACTTGCTAGGTACATATGTTTCTTCTTTTCTTTTGTGAGATGGCCATGGAGATTGGCAATCCTAAGGGGAGTACAACAATCATAAAAACATGAATATTTGATAATTTTGATTCACTTCATTAGGATTACTTTGTTTTTCAATAAAGATTCAAAATTTGCTCGATTAAGTATTGCTGGCTTTCAGTTCAAGCTTAATGTTGTTTGCTCAATATTATGTACTGGTCATTAATGAGATGTTTGAAAAGTGGAAATACTTGAAACCCAATTTTTACTTTTGGTTCGTGAGTACCTACATGAGAACCAGCATACAGTTATTTTCTATGAGGATGAATAACATTGTCAGATATTTACTCTTCTATTCAATGGTAATTTGGTGTTTTCGTAGCTCCACTATTCATTCACAAATTCTTTTTAAGGCCATTATTCTAAATGTCCGTCCCCACCAATGGAAGATCACTCTTCAGGAGATTCAGGTAATAATTTGTTCGGTGGAAGTGGTTGACAACAAAAATCTTCAACCTTTTCTAGTCTGTACTACTAAATATATTTTTCAGGCTATAGAATTCAAGAAATTGGAACACCACAACCAGGTAAAATCCTCAACTGCACCTAGTATATTTTGAAATGAAAGGGATGGGTGTTCCTTGATTTATAAAGTTAAAAAAGATGATTTCGGTTAGTTAACTTTTCATTTGTAAGATTCTATTGGGGCCACCTAGCAATCACACTGAATATATTATTGAATAAATATCATGAATATACATTATATTTCTTAAGTGGTAGTAATCCTCTAATCATAACAGTATCTCAGACCATTTTTTTAGTTGAGCTCTGACATATTCCTCGTCAAAAATATAATGTATTGATATAAAATCAGATAAAAGTGTGATTTATCTCATCTCATATACAGACTTAGGTACTTACATAACTTGCTCAAAAAAAGTGTGATATGTCTCATCTCACATACAGACTTACTTACATAACACACCTATTCATGACCTCGACTATTATCAGTAAAAGCCAGATCAGGACTCAATGGAACACAATGATAATAATCTATTTCCAAGTTACTTTTCGATAGGCAGAAGGCACAAAGCTTCATAATAATTAATTAAAGGTGTAATCTCAGGATGTCACATATATCTCTTCTTCACAATTGTTTCGTTTTTTAGAGAACATACCTCATTCATGGCCTCGATCAACAGTTTCTGGATCAAATAATGATTATCCACATATGATAGATCAGGTCTCCATGGAACACAATGGTAAATCATATTCTTGAGTTATTTTTCAATAGACATGCAATGCTGTTCATTTTCTATTAATAAATTAAAAAGTTACTTCAAATGCTACAGTAAGGGGTATACTTCAGCATAAAATTTTATTTATAGAGAACATACATCACACATGGCCTCAACCATCAGTCCCTGTCCCAAATAATCGAAATCGGCCAGATCAGGTTCCAGTACCATCAGTTCTTGTACCAATTAATCAACATCGGCCAGATCAGGTGTCGGTACCAGCAGTTCCTGTACCAAATAATCAACATAGGTCAGAGCAGGTTCCAGTAGAATACAACGGTAATAATATTATTTCCAGGTTGTTTGACAAAAAATATGTTTTCCCAAAGGCACAAAAATGGAAAAAAATATACAAACTTTGCTTTCAGGGAACCTGTCGACAACCTTGGAAAGGAAAATTGATAGGCTCACTGACCTTGTTGGGAGGATTCTTGTGGAGATTGACTCTATGAAAAATCAACGAGGAAGGAATGAGCCTCTCCACAATGAATTAAGTGTTTCGCCCTGACTACGGGGTGTTGTGAACTAACCCACCACACCTGTAATACCAGACATTATTCGTTAGGTTGGAAAAACAGTATTAAGAGCAATCGACTGTCTGAAGAGGGTCGATACTGAAACTAGGTCTGGAGCGGCTCAGATCTGAGTTCATTTCTCTTAAATACCGGAACATGGGCTGTTTATTCAGGAAGTACTACCGTTCAGAAAGATTCGAACCAAACAATGATTTAATAAAATAATAATGCACTCATAAAAGTTAAGAATGTATATATACAGTAAAAACCGGATATAACGACATTGAAGGGACCGTATACTTCGGACGTTATGTCCGATAGTTGTTATAAGCAATATACACAAGTATGTATGTATATATCAATCATCAATCAATCATTCAATCAAAATATACTTTATTGTCGAAAGAATCATAATCTCATTGACAAAGCATGTGTTAGATCATAACTACCATCATTATAATTATTACAGAGGAGACAGTGTGGAGTCAGCTTTAAAATAACAAAAAGGTCAATAAATAAACAGTACACACACACCTAATATAATAATGTAAAAGAATAAAATGTTAAAATGGTTAAATCACTGATCTGTAAAAAACACAAATCGTCAAAAAAAATACAAAACAAAAACAAATTAGACAGGTTAAAATTAAATAAAAAGTTGGATATCTTATATCTATCAAATGTAAGATCACAATTTAAAACGCCTAATAAAAACCAATAAAACACGTTAAATTTTTTTTTTTTTTTTATATTATGTATATTAGTATGGGGATAGGTTATGCATATGAACTTGTTTTCAAATAACTTTATGTTCAGATGTCCTCGATCGTTTAATTTTCAAAGAGTTGTTCTCGAAAAGAGCTATTATTTTATCTTTCCAAATCGTTGATATCGTAGAGTGTGAGACTCCACATTCCTTTGCAATTTCACTATTTGACTCGCTATTTTCTAATCTCCATATAATATGTGATTTTTCTTCAATATTAAACACTTTCCTATTAATTTTTTGCGACATAGTAACGCGTAATCACACGATCTAAACCAAAAGTTTTAAAATCAACCTGTAATTCACGCGGTCAACTATTGCACTGAATAAGTCAGAAAACATGCAAGGTCAAATGGCAAAGAGCGGGAAAGAGGTTCTTTAGCAAAATATTCCTTCATATTATTAGTATAAAGGTGAAAATTGTTCGTAGTTTTGTTTTACTGGAATAGGTAAACGGTTGGTCGTTATAGCCGATGAATAGCCGATGAATATTGCTAAAATTTCGTCGTTTTAAGCGATATGTCGCTGTATCCGATGTCATTATAGGCGGTATGTGTACTTATTAGTTTATATAGATTCGGCCGGGACCTTGCCATTCGGTTGTTATAACCGATCTGTCGTTATAAACGATGTCGTTATATTCGGTTTTTACTGTATATATTTAATAAAACTTCACACAATTCTCTCAATCGTCTATGGACGAATGATAGGCAACAATATTCATACAATGAACTAATGTAGCGTATTGGCAGATAATTCTGCAGTTGGCTACACAATAGAACTAATTTTACTAGAAGAACAATCTTGAAATCAATTGCTACAAACAGCTAACAATAATTCTCTTTTTGAGATCTTTGTAATCTTGAAACTATTGAGATACTTTATAGTCACATACACATTTGGAAAGGTTGAGTTTTGCCATAAACATAAATACAGAAAAACAAACATGAGACTCACCCTGCTTAACACTTATTCACTGGAGTAGTTTTAAACGGCAATTAGATTTGAATTTATTATTACTGCGTTTTCTTCCGCGTCAATCGGTTAGTCTAATTAATTCGCCCGGTATATTCGTATACAGTTAAGGTTTTTCTAAGTGATCGTGAACCATTGAAATTGCGGAATCCCGTTGTATTATCTCTGTTTTGGAAGCTTTGACAATTTGTGGAAACTATACTGTTCACTCGTGTTTTTACTAGGAGCTTCAATACTTGATTTGAATCGGCTGAGTTTCTATGTTTGCTGAAGTTAACTACACTGATTGGGAAACTCTCATTATTATTGTAAGATATTGTAACTCGACTGACTTTTATACCGCACTTTTGAGAATGACATGTTCTCCGAAATATTTTCGTATAATATAAGTGATTACTGAATGAGATACTGCTTTGAACTAACTTGCATTCTAACCTTACTTTGAGGTTACATGCTCTTTGTTTCACTGTAGGACAACGAACCGAAATGAATGGAATATTGTTGACATGAAACTCACGCTTTTATAAGATCGTCCACACGGGAGCTAGTAGGCGGGGCTTAGGTTGTTGTGGGTCGTAAAACTGATAAAGACTTGTTTTGCTGGATATATTTATGAATTTCAGGAGTGTCAATTCCCGGTGATTTATGAATTGTTTACCTCCAGTAATGATGCGGGGTGGTGATACATCGCGTTATCTCGTCTTTTAACTGCTCTGTGTTTATCGACTTTGGACGTGTCAAATTTACGACGGTGTTTTGGTAATTATTTAAACTGACTTCCTTATCTCGCTGTGACTGTAACGGGTAGCAATCAATAAACTTTGTTTTGCTCTCCTAGATGAGTCATTTAAGCATTCGGTATACAATGGTTACGTCTTGGTAATTATCCTTAAATGCATTTCTGTAATTACATGGCATAACATAAGAAATAGTTTTCCCTTCCAGTCAATAGAATCAATGAAAGAATTTGACGAACAACTGCATGCTGATGATCAGAAAAAAAACTGGTTAGTTTTTCGTCTTGATGGCATGTATCTACAAGCTACTATTTTTTTATATCAGTTGATTCTAAAAAACGATCTTTCACTTTTTCACGAATGCTTTCCCATAAAGATAATCAGTCTTATTTTTAAATAATCTGTAGATAGTTTTAAACCCAAATGGGATACAATTTGTTCGAAACAGGAATGTAAATTGAATTTATGATATAGGACAGATTCAGGAAGACTATTAGACAGGTTCTTAACAATTCATTCATGAATGCAAGAAGCTATTCAGAGAATAAGTTTTCATTTTATACAGTAAGTCATGTATAACTTGAGCTTGAAATTATTATTAGGTTTTTGAAAAATTGTTTAAATACATAATGATGGCCTTCTCCAGTGGTTCATAAAATATGCATTGGGTTATTGTTACTAGTTAATTTTTTTGTGAAAATAAAAAAGGAATATTTTGTTCCTTAGTTTCCAGTGAAGTATTTTTTTTTCAGACAGAATACTTTCATTCAATTGGGGGTCTATCTGCTAAAGATTTCCATTCAAGGGCTATGACAAGAGTATTTACAAATTCACTTGCGATGACTTGTTCCTGGAAGGGATTCAAACACAATAACAAAATTGATTGTGCAGTGTTTGTATGGTAAGAAACTGTTTTGAAATCATTCATAATCTTTAAAAAACAATAATGAAATTCTGTATTTTCCATCAAAAAGTGTCATAAAATAACTTTAGGAAGTATAAGTTTAATTGGATGTATTTTGAAGAAAAGGACAACTTTTATGAACTATGGCTTCTGTTGCTCTAGTTTTGGTATATCATAAAGCTTGTTGAATGGGTACTTTCAAAAAGAAACTCTATCTTCTGAGTTACAGTTATTCAATCAATCAAAATATGCTTTATTATCAAAGAATAATATCTTATTGACAAAGCGTGTATATATAAATGTAAATTAAGTTAAGTTAATACCATTCGATAAATGTATAAAAATAGTCACTACCATATAAAATTGAATTGAATCAAAACAATCAGTCACATATTGAAATGCAATGCAATCAATGCATGCATATATATATATATATATATATATATATATATATATATATATACAGTGTCCGGCATAAAGTTCGCAGCATATGGAAAACTGTTTTATTATAGATTTCTCAAAAAAAAATAATTCGTGATAAAAATCTCTGTTTCATCCCAAACATGAATTGCGAACACCAAAATTGAATTTTATACGACCCTATACGAGGGAAATAGAAAAGTATGCTTTGTTTTCAAAATAATATGATCCCATCACTTTATTTCTCGCGGTAGAATTCAAATTCATGGGGAAATATTGTTCTAAATCGAATGTTGATCCAGAAATTCGAATCATAGCCCCCTATGACCATTTTCATTTTTCAACTTTTTTTCCCATTTTTTCCTCATCGCCCTGTACAACATGAGGAATATTATGCTAGACGAATGGTATATTATTAGATATGATGATATCACTCTCTGAATGTTTTCTCATTTCTCCCTCCCATCGGAAAATCACATTAATTGAATGATGTGACGGAATTTCACAAAATCTTGCTGCAAATAGTAAATTAAACTGAATTGTCTCCAAGGTATGATGCCAGAATGCCAATTAATTTATTTTCACAATACAAATAACATTTTTTGAAACAAATATGTCCTATGCTTTATTCTACGTGGAGTCCTCCATTCTCAATACACTGCATAGTACGGCGGTGCATTGCATCATGAACATTTCTTAGTATCTGGGGAGCTATTCCCCGAATACAATCCCTGCTAGTATTCTCCAAATGACGTATATTTTGAAATGGTCTTCTTGAATATACCTTCTGTTTGAGATATCCCCATGAGAAAAAATCCAAAGGAGTGAGGTCCGGTGACCAGGCGGGCCAAGCGTTATTGGAATATATACCAATCTATCGATTTGTCAATGTTCCGTTTAACCACCTTCTCACTTCTAGCGTAGAATGAACGGATGCACCGTCTTGTTGAAAATACATTCCAGCTTTCATGTCCAGATGAATATCATATAAATAATCGAAGAGAAACGTCTGCAGCATTCTTAAGTATCTGGCAGAATTCAGTGGTTGTCTGAAAAATACTGGTCCAACAATAATGTCATTAAGAATTCCGCACCAGACGTTAACTTTGAAGTGATATTGGTCTCTACATTGTACCCTGAAATGGGGATTATTATCTGCCCACCACCTGCAATTCTGGGAGCTGACTACCCCATTTGATGTGAAGGTGGACACGTCACTATAAAGTTTTTTTTTCGAAAACTGTCTATTATCTTCCATCATAGACTGAAAGCAGAAACAGAAATCCAAGCGATTATCCGAATCTCTCTGTTTCAAAGTGTGTATGAATTTTGGTTTATACGGTTTGAATTTATCATCGGAAAGCATCTACAATATTTTATTGACTTTTTTTGCGGCATTCAACGCACAAAATTAAGGTTTTGATCCACTCGAAAAATTTATTCACGTATCTTTTATGAATTTTCAAATATTGTTAGTTGTTAAATTCGACTTCGATAGCAATACCCAGCTTCCATATTTTTGTTCTTTGAATTTTACTGTAAATGATTGAGATACAGAACATTTGCCGATCACAGTTGGCTTTGAAAACAAATTAATTCCTAATTGTAAACAAACCATTTTTGACGCATCAAGAATAACTCACAAATCCGTAGAGTAATTTCAGTAGTTTTTCAATTCAATCATGGCTGCTCGACTAAGTATACAGGAGAGAGTGGAGATTGTAATGATACATGGTGACAATTACCATACTTGTAGAGACACTGCCAATATTTGTAATGAAAGACATCCAGTTAAAAACGTTCATAATTCGACAATTACAAGAATTTTGAAAACATTCAAGGATTCTGGATCGGTTTCAAAAAAAATACAAAGTGACACATAAACGACCGATAACTGAAAATGAAGAAACTGTTATGAATATTATGCTGTCTACGATTGAAAATCCAAGAATGTCATTATTGCAAAGAGGAGAAAATCTTGGTATGTCCGATCGATCAATGAGAAGAGTTCTAGGTAATAATAAATTCAAACCGTATAAACCAAAATTCATACACACTTTGAAACCGAGAGATCCGGATAATCGCTTGGATTTCTGTTTCTGGTTTCAGTCTATGATGGAAGATAATAGACAGTTTTCGAAAAAAAAACTTTATAGTGACGAGTCCATCTTCACATCAAATGGGGTAGTCAGCTCCCAGAATTGCAGGTGGTGGGCAGATAATGAACCCCATTTCAGGATACAATATAGAGACCAATATCACTTCAAAGTTAACGTCTGGTGCGGAATTCTCAATGACATTATTGTTGGACCAGTATTTTTCAGACAACCACTGAATTCTGCCAGATACTTAAGAATGCTGCAGACGTTTCTCTCCGATTATTTAGATGATATTCCTCTGGACATGAGAGCTGGAATGTATTTTCAACAAGACGTTGCATCCGTTCATTCTACGCTAGAAGTGAGAAGGTGGTTAAACGGAACATTTCCAAATCGATGGATTGGTAGATATTCCAATAACGCTTGGCCCGCCCGGTCACCGGACCTCACTCCTTTGGATTTTTTCTCATGGGGATATCTCGAACAGAAGGTATATTCAAGGAGACCATTTCAAAATATACGTCATTTGGAGAATACTATCAGGGATTGTATTCGGGGAATAGCTCCCCAGATACTAAGAAATGTTCATGATGTGTATTGAGAATGGAGGACTCCACGTAGAATAAAGCATAGGACATATTTGTTTCAAACAATGTTATTTGTATTGTGAAAATAAATTAATTGGCATTCTGGCATCATACCTTGGAGACAATTCAGTTTAATTTACTATTTGCAGCAAGATTTTGTGAAATTCCGTCACATAATTCAATTAATGTGATTTTCCGATGGGAGGGAGACATGAGAAAACATTCAGAGAGTGATATCATCATATCTAATAATATACCATTCGCCTAGCATAATATTCCTCATGTTGTACAGGGCGATGAGGAAAAAATGGGAAAAAAAGTTGAAAAATGAAATTGGTCATAGGTGGCTATGATTCGAATTACTGGATCAACATTCGATTTAGAACAATATTTCCCCATGAATTTGAATTCTACCGCGAGAAATAAAGTGATGGGATCATATTATTTTGAAATCAAAGCATACTTTTCTATTTCCCTCGTATAGGGTCGTATAAAATTCAATTTTGGTGTTCGCAATTCATGTTTGGGATGAAGCAGAGGTTTTTATCACGAATGATTTTTTTTGAGAAATCTATTATAAAAAAGTTTTCCATATGCTGCGAACTTTATGCCGGACACTGTATATATATATATATAAGTAAACAGTCATATACACTTTTTTTTTTAAACATGAATAAAGTTTTATAGAAAATATTTAAAATCCAAAAATAAAAAAATATAAAAATGTTTAAAACTTAAGAATTCAAAAATTTAAAATCCTCAAAATTCAAAAATTCGAAAATTTCAAAATATTTAAAGTTTAATAATATAACAAACAATAGAAGGTATATGATATCACAGTGTACAGTTTTGGTATATTTATTCTATTCTATCCACATAATATTCTTCCAAACTATAATAGGCTCTATCGGAAAGAACTCTTTTTACTGCTTTTCTGAAGCTGGCGTTGGACGGTATATCTTTAATATTATTTGGAAGGTAATTGTACATTTTGCAGCCGTTATATATAATTGAATCCTTAACGAGAGTGGAAGATGGTAATGGTAGTTTGAGATGGTTACTTTGACGGGTGGCGTACCTACGCTCTGTAATGAAATTTTGTTTGTGTTTATTTATGAGGCACACTGTTCTAAGTATAAATATTGATACTACCGTGAGTATGTTGTGTTGCTTGAAGTGAGGTCTGCACGAATCGCGAAATTTTAGTTTACAGAGGTATCTCAAGGCTAGTTTTTGTAAAACAAAAACAAATTGAAGAGCATTACACTGCACACTCCCCAGAATGGGATACCGTATCGCAAATGTGATTCTACCAAGGAGTAGTATACTGTCTTTGCAGTTGAGTATCCTAATTCATTTGCAGCAATTTTCACTGCATAACAACCAGAGGACAATTTTTTATTCAAGTTTTTCACATGTTCATTGAATTTAAGACCGTTGTCAATGTATAGTCCTAGAAATTTAGAAAACACACTGTTTTCAATAATCTGGTGGTTTAAAAAAATATCAGCAACTGTACATTTGAAAGACACTATCTTGGTTTTCAATATGTTGAGGGACAAAAGGTTCGAGTCGCACCACTCTTTGACTTTTATTATATCTGTATTGATGATATGATGAAGATCGGCTTCCTTATCTTTATGCCATAGTATTACCTGAAATGTCAAGCTTCGTCAGATCATTATCATATAGTATAAACAAAATTGGACCCAAGACCGATCCTTGCGGAACGCCACGTTGTATATTACCTATACTTGAAATTGATTTTGTCTTAACTACTTGTGTGCGGCCAGATAAATATGACGTAAACCATGAATGTGCTTTAACTCGAAATCCGTAACGGTGAAGTTTCCGCAACAGTATCTCATGATTTCACACAGTCAAAAGCCTTCGATAAATCACAAAATACAGCCGCGGCAACTCCACCCTCATTGATCCTAGTATACAGTTCACATAACAATGAAAATATTGCATCATTTGTGTTCTTATCGCACTGAAATTCAAACTGTTTGATGCTCAATATATCACACGCCTGCAAAAAGTCGAAGATTCTCTTCTTAACGAGTCTTTCGATGATTTTGGCTAACGTGGGAATGAGAGAAATGGGCCTAAAATTCATGGGAGAGTTCACTTCACCACCTTTATAGATCGGTATAACATTTGATGTTTTGAGAAAGGGTGGAAATATGCCTTCTTTGAAGGATTCATTTATCAGAGATACTAGTTGGTTCAGGGCATTATTTGGAAGATTTTCAAAAATCCTAACAGAAATGTCATCAAAACCAGTTGCGGTTTTATTTTTAATATCATGTAACGTTTCTTTCAATTCATCAATATTAGTGTCATACAAGATTAAGTATTCCTTAACCCTCACGTTTGTTAAATTTATTAGTGGATCATAGGCTTTGGTTATATTTTTTGTCAATTCATCTGCAACTGAACAATAGTACTCATTTAATGTGTCCGGATTCAACTCCAAATCTACTTTATTTTTGGAATTCTTTCCTGAAAGATCATTTACTATCATCCAACTCTCCTTTGATTTGTTGGTGGCACCATCAATGCGATCTTTATAATAGTTTTCTTTTGCTAACTTTATCAACTTTCGATATATTGACCTGTACTTATTGAAGTAATTACGAAAAAAATCTGTATTTGTATATTTTCTGATATAGTGCAGAGATCTCATGTTTCTTGCAGAATTCTTCAATCCTTTTGTAAGCCACTGCTTTTTTTGTTTGTTTTTGATCTTTCGAATGGGAAAAAATATCATTGAAAATGTTAAGGAGTTTATTATGGAAGAATTGAAATATTTCATTTATTGTTGTAGTTGATTCCCAATTCGTTTGCTGACATTTCAAATAGAACCTATTATAGTTGAATGCAGTATATAGCCTACCATATGTAAATTTCTCATTTTTACATTTTGAAACGATGTTACCTAGTGTGCAGAAAACAGCCTCATGGTCAGAGAGACCTTCAGATACAACCGAACATGTGACTTGTTCTGAATCTAAGTTACTGCATATTTATTTATTTATTTATTAAATACAAGAGTTGAAGTGAAACTTTTTAACTCTTTTTAGCTAATTTGGAGGGTTAATTGACAAATTACATTTACGAGATATGTGAATAAGTTAATACACACATATGTACATGATTATTTATATATACATTTATATTGAATGGACTTCATGTGAAGATAAATTCTTGTGCAAATATTCGGTGGTTCAATTCGTAGAACCTGTCCAGTGAGTTCTTGAATGCATTGAGAGATGTAGATGACACAACAGCAGGAGGTAGATTGTTCCACAGAGCGAAGGCACGATTGAAAAGAGTGTATTCCCTAACACACTTATTAAAGCGCTGGTGTTTCAGCTTGAGGGGATGGCCACGGAGCCGATCATCATTATTCAATTCGTATAGCACAGACAAATCCACAGTGTACCGGTTTGTTAGAATTTTGTATATCTCTATCAGATCACCGCGGGCGCGTCTCCAGTAGTGGGTGGGAAGATTGAGTGTTTGTAGGCGGTTCGAGTAGGGTATGTTTTTGAGTTCGTAGGCACATTTGGTTGAACGGCGCTGGACACTTTCTAACAGTTTTATATCGCGAATAAGCCAGGGCGACCACACGGACACTGCAAATTCCATTAACAGACGGATATATGTCTTGTAAAGGGATACTATGAGCGATGATGATGGGTTGGAGAATGATTTATTTAGCATGTATTGCATGCTGTTAGATTTCTTCGCTACATTGTTGACGTGGGCGGACCAACTCAGATCACATGTTCTCGTTATTCCAAGATCAAGATGTGAGGCTACTTCAGGTAGTAAGATATTTGACATAAAATAGTGGGTGTGAGGGTTGTTGAATCCAAAGTGCATAACGACACATTTATGATCTTGGAGTGGTAGCTTCCATCTGGTACTCCATTGGGATATTTTTATGTTGTCCGATTGGATAGTGTCGTCGGCCGGGTTGTTGAATATTTTGAGGTCTTCGGCGAAGAAAAGACTTAGGGATGTTATTTCTTCAGCTAAGTCACTTATGTAAAGTAGGAAAAGGATAGGGCCAAGAACACTTCCTTGGATCACGCCACTGGTAACTTTTTTTGTTGCGGATAGTTTTTCGCCAACACGGACTTGGAAAGTTGACTGTGATAGGAAGGTATCCAGCCAGCGCAGTAGTTTGCCCCTAATTCCCAGGTGTTCCAGTTTGAGAAGTAACAAATTATGTGGTACTTTGTCGAATGCTCTACAGAAGTCAAAGTAAGTAGCATCGACTGGCAAGTGGGAATCAAGATTTCGAGAAATATAATCAGTAGCCAGTAACATATTGGAGGTAACAGATCTGTGCGGCATAAATCCATGTTGGTTTGGAGGAAGTAGATTGTATTTTAACGCGAAGTCCAAGATCTCCCTTGATATGATCTTCTCCAGGAGCTTACGAGGTATGGAAGCCGTATTTATGGGTCGGTAATTTTCCGGAAGTAGTTTATTGCCTTTTTTGAATATAGGGGTTATATTGGTGACAGCCCATGATACTGGTAATACACAGTTTGTGAATGAGTTTTCCATGATCATTGTTAGGGGTTCAGCTAGTTGTATAGCACAGTTACGCAATATAAAGGGGTGAAGATTATCGGGACCAGGACAGGATGTAACTTTGAGTTCGGATAAGAGAGAGAGAGTGATGTCTTGGGTAATTGTAACCTCTTCGAGGGAGTTTGGATTTCTGGTTAATGGGTCGAGTTGAGGTCGACTAACCGATGAGTCATCGGAGAAATTCTTAATGAATTCGTTGGCAAAGAGATTTGCGACTTCCAAATGGTCAGTTACGAATGCATCGTTGTGTTCCAGGATTGGGGTAGAGACTTTGGACGATAATTGGCTTCTGACATAGCTATACACGGCTTTGGGACCCCTCGTTGGCAGATTGCTTTTGTACGATCGTCGAGAGTCACGTAGCTTAGATGTGAGGCTATTCGAGAATTTTCTATGAATTTGGTAATTTTCGTCGGTGGGATGTCTGCAATATCGCTGCCATAATGCTTTTTTATGTTTGATGTCCAGTGTTGAGGTTCTAGTTATCCATGTTTTTTTTTTAGGTGAACCGGTTTGCTGTAGGGGCGCGGAAGCCGCAACTAACATATATAATCTATAGCAGTACTACTGTATTGTGATATTCTGGTATCCGATTTCACATGCACTGTCAAATCAAAAGCAGTCAAGAGATTAATTAGTGACTGTGTGATATTACTCTCTTTATCACTGAAATTGATATTGAAATCACCTGTTAATATTATTTTGCATTTCGCAGGAAGATCGTTCAATATTGACTCTATTTCGTTAATAAGAATATGAGGGTCTGACAACGGTGACCTGTAACTGCATAATATGTACATATTGATTTTCTTACAGAAGCTGATAAAAAACTCGAATGCTTTTTCTTGTAATAGATTATCAAATTTGGTGATATTGGTAAAAGGTAATTTATCAGTTAAAGAGTTTTTTTCCAATATCAAAGTCCCGCCATGAGTTGCTGTTTTTCTACTATATTTTGAAACAACGTTATAGTTTGGTAAATAAATAGGCTCATCATTTTTAAGCCAGTGTTCGGTTAATATTAATATTTGTGGAAAGTCCAAATTCTCCAGGAATATATACAGCTCGTCCAATTTATATCGGAGAGATTGAATGTTCATTAAAACAATAGACAGAGAGCTGTCATCTAATAATTCCGTTTGTCTAAAAAACGTTTTTGATGGGATAGTTCTGGTACATCAGTATCAGTTTTGTAATTTTGTAATTTTGTAGTTCTTCAAGTAAAGTTATTGGATGTTCTTCATCAGAAGTTGTTAGTCATAACGATAGGTGAATTTATTCTAAGCCATTTTTTCATGAGGGGTGGGCAGTGGGTAGGGTTCTGACCTTAATTAATTTTAAGAATACTTTGGAACCATTGCTTGATTTGAGTTTTGGTGAATTTTCGATACATTTTAATCCATCATAGGGTGAATACTCACTCCAATAACCTTATATGAGCTCAACAGCCATGCCCATTTCTTATGCACAAATAATTTCCTTTAAATTTTAGATATGTCATAGTGAACGCATTGTTCCACAAAATTATATGACCAGATAAAGAAATACAACTAGCTATAAAACTTAAATAAAGCTCACATTGATTGAATAACAAGAAATATATTCATGAAAATATACTTGTGTTGCAATTTGATAAGCTACACCCAAGTATTTCCTCATCTTTTGAACTATTGAATTTTTTTCTCTTTTCCAAATACGCACTTATCAAAATATATCTTATTGATGAAAAAAAATCATAAATCACCCCTTCATGGCCTTCTATGATCAGAAGAAGCTTAGCATAAATTGAAAAAACTCGATACATTTTTAGCAGAATTTTGAATGGAGCATTCTATTCAAATATTCTCAAATGCCTCTTTATGAAATTTATATCTTAATAGCTAATACCTGCGTCTTCGCATGCAACGGTATTTCACCCCTATAGGTTTGAGGTTGTGTGATAAAACTACCACAAATTTGAGTCGATTCGCGGATTGGTTGTAGGGTGATGGTGAAACAAATACACAAACCATCTTTTAGATCAATCGTATTAGGCTATCTCATTTTATTCTTTTTTTTATAAATTATTTTAACTCAGGTTTTTTAGGAATCATGTGTTTGTTTCTCATAAACCAAACATATGATTCTTTAAAAATTTAGAATCATTATTTAGAAAAAAATAAGGATTCTCGGTATCCGGGCCCGAAAATTTTGGCAATCTTTGAGTATCCAATTTTTTTAAGCTATTCATATTTTGCAATAGTAAAGCTGCAAGCTTTTCCAAGGCATTATTTTCCTGAACATTATTGTTCTCGAAAAATCTATTATTTCTACGATCCATATTATTCGTAGGAATTTCATCATCTCTATGACTAACATTATTTTGAAAGAAATCAGCTCTTTCCTGAATTTCTTGATTAGGGCGCCAGCAGTTTTGCATTTGCGGCCTCGAAACTGCAAAAGACCGATTTATCGGTGAAATAACTTGCCTCTGACTGGGCAGCGTCACCGTCGAGGTGAGTTGTGGATTTGGTTCTCCAAACCTCAAAGTACTACGATTTGATTCCATACTAGGAACTTGAAAAATGTCTGACACCCGCCTATGTGTTTGTGCAAAATTTTCCTCGAGACTTAATTGAACTACTATCAAATCCTGTGGTAATATGTGCCCTTGCAATATTATCTGAAAATTCATTACTGCACTCTCGAGTATTTTTCTCAGGCATCTCGTTACCCGAAAAATCTCGTTTTCTTTCTATTCCATTATTTAAGCCTACATTTATCGCTATTGCTTCATTACTATAAGTGACTTGTGCTTTTTCAGGCCGATTAGACCTTGAAATTGCTGGAGTTGAAAATGCCATATTTTCTTGACTTTGAGAAACTTCAGGATTAATTTTTAAATAGCTCTAAAGGCCATTCCAGTTCGGAGGGGCATCGTTTGAAAAAAATATTCTAGTTAAAGTTCGATCTCAGAGGGGGTGATAAAACTAAACTATGATACGAGCTCCAAGCTATCCTATAATATTTGTAATGGAGGAGAAGAACACTAAAGCGGAAATCTCGTAAGTCTAGACAATTTCCGATTTCGAATAAGAAAACCGAAATTATTCTAGCCAAAATAAAATAGAATGAACTTCAACATTTAGTTTTTCTCATCCAAAATAGAACAAATTTAAAAATGAACTTGCATTAAAACTTCTCTTGACTTTAGAAAAGATCTTTTCATATGTCTAGTTTAAAACCTTTCATATTGGCAAATGGCCTGATATGGTTTATTTATTATTAATACTGCTCATCGCCGAACTTCCTGTTCTGACGGGACGTCTAGGGTTCTATCTTCGATCGCGAGAGCCCCATCAGAAATCTGTAATTCATGAGAAAATGATTTAGCTCAGCTCCACGACCCTGCAATGCCCCTTCATTCGAGAGCGGACCTGTAGGAAGCTGTACGAGTCCCTAATACCCCACGCAACACTGTTTCTAGTCGTAAATATCGCGCCTATCTCACCACGTGTATCCTAACACCGTCACACGGGGTGCCCGCTCGTCTCCGGAGACGTCCTCGAGATCGGCTTATCCAAGCATGCAAGGAATGAGACTCCGTGGCCCCAAACCTTGAAAAAAGCACGACCTTCTACACCTGGTGACACCCCAATACCAGCTCGGCTGTCATGGCTAATCACCAGCATATAGCGGAATGACAGGGAATGGCATTCAAATAAAAACACACTGCAAAAATTCTTATTCTGCTCCCTCGTTCCGTAGACTACATAATTTGGGCTTCGAATTCCTTTTTGAAACCAACTTATTGTTGGCAGAAACGATTGATAATGAATATGAGTTTGGTACAATTGGTAGGCTGGAGTCCTCCTTAAATAACCATGAAATATAATCCTAGTACGTGATAGTCGTAGCTATCCTCTATCGATGATACTTTAAAATTTTTAGGGAATTCTATATAATATAATATATTTAATGAAACTTAGACCTAGTTATATTTATTATTGTACTTATGTAAAAATGGTTTATCAGTATGAATAAATAAATAAATAAGATTTCCAATTGGAGAGTTTCGTGCAACTTGTCCAAGTTGCTCCTCGGGAAAGTTATTTCTGCAAATCCACCAATATAAATAGTCAACGAAGCGCAGCGTAGAGCGCAAAGTATGGCGACTTGACTCTCAGATTAACTGAGCAAGACTAACTGACTTTTGGTAACTGCGCACGCTTAAATAAGACGGCGTCTAGAATGGCGGCTCGCCATTGGTCGGAATTGTCAAAAGGGGCGTAACCCTGCAATTCGCGGTACAATATTTCAAGTGTTTTCACTCTAGATTTCATTCGAACTTTTTTCCGAATTATACAAAATATATTTAATGAAAAAAAATATTTAACATTAATTTGCTGAAATGGGCCAAATGCGGCATTTCACGACACGACCCCCTCCAAAAAGGACGCTAAACAAATGTACCAGCCATATTCATCACCAACACCTTGAAAGAGCCTTTTTTTTTTCACTTTATTTCAACAGCATCATACATCTTATATGGCCCTTCATGCCCGAATACCCCAGATGGTTAACAGTAATTGGTCCCTATCCTAATTGGGTATAATGTTAACTTAAAACTACTCGAACATGTGGCTCGAAGCCCAAAATAAAATTTCAAATTTTTTCAGGTAACATGAACCGAACAGATAAGGATACTTCTCAATCAATCTCAATCCCCCTCAAAGTGTGACGATATATAGCCAGAAATCTAGCTGTTGGCCATCCGTAGCCGGGAATATAGCTGTTTGGCCATCCGTAGCCGGGAATATAGTTGTTTTTCTAGAAAAACCAACGATAGTAAAAAAAAAACTTGGGTAAGTATTAACGAAACGGTACGGTATGATACGAATTTTTCGTTACTTCCTTATACATAACCAATTTCTTATAATTTTTCCGGTTATCTTTACGGTGGTACGGGTCAGTAGTCACTGCTCAGGTCGTGAACTGCGAAACAGCAATCTTCATTATCGACCCTTGAATATGTGTTCATGACAGTTGTATTTCATGTCGTCATTGTCATTGTTTTTTCCATAAGTGTTTTCAAATAGAGAAAAAACCGAGAATGATTTGTGAAAAAACAGGTGAAATTGGTGATTTGCTCGAACCGAAAGGATGATCGTTCTCTTTCTTCAATTGAACCTCGACAAAGGCAGGTGTGCTGAATGAACTGATTCTGGTACGTTACGATTTTCAAATTGAATAGCTATCGCTGTTGATATTGGTGGAGTATAATTATTTTCTTTATTTTGCAATCAATGTTGTAGTTGATTAACATTATTTTTCCGTTTTTTATATGCTTGTAATATTCGAATTCTTGGATGATAATTGTTAAAGGTCAATTATAGATATACTGTCAGATTTTTGTCACCTTTGGAATTATCAGTGAATTTCCAATTAAATTATCTTCATATTATTTTATATCTTACATATCGTATATGATACTCCCTTTGGCTAATTTCTATCAAGGTTGATTTGTGTTTTGGATTTAAGTAAAGAAAAAAACCACAAAAAAATATATTTCGGCCATTTTGGAAAGCATTAAGTAGTATCCGTTCAGACCATTGGGGACTAATTTTTTTTGGAAATCAGTTCTACGCTTTTTCCATTTTTAGGTACCAGATAATTGGTAATTTCGAGTGGACTAGCGCTTACTTACCTCACACTACCAGGGGATTATTCCAAGTATTCCGATTGCAAAGGGTGTATTCGACTATTCTGGGACAGTTATGCAGTTTGCTTTATAGGACAGCCCTCCGGTAAGCAATTTTCGTTATTTCATAACTAGACGTTTATGAGATTAATTTTGTTTTCTCTTGAGAAAGAATTGCTTCTGGAGAGGATTGTACCTCTGCTCAACTTGTCTCGGAACACTCGATTTAATATATTCCTCAAGCATAAAATTTGATTCACATTTAATTAGTTCCTTTTATCGATTTACTTCATTCAATTCACAGTGATGGTTATTTGATTTTTGATCGTTGTAGAATCAATTCATTTCAGTTACTACCTTGTCGCCAAGAGCAGGAAATTCATAAAAATTTGAAATTATCTGGCTTATCGATTCGAAAAGGGAATTGCCGCCCTATTTCGAAATTATCTTTATCTAAGAGAGTTGTGCCCACTGAAAGATGTTTCGGTCTCCTCTTCAGTTTATCTCTGAAAATTCTTCAATAAAAAATCCGGGTTGCATTCCGGGAGTGCCGACAGAAGTGAAAACGTATTTTGGCGCGTTAGACATTTTAGATGGGTACTAGGGTTATTGGGTTATGAATTGTATTTTATTTATGAATTGTGTTGTATTAATTATTAGAAACGTTAAAATACAACTTGTCCAAGGTGCTCCTCGGGAAAGTTATTTCTGCAAATCCACCAATATGAATAGTCAACGAAGCGCAGCGCAGAGCTCAAAGTATGGAGACTTGACTCTCAGATTAACTGAGCAAGACTAACTGACTTTTGGTAACTTCGCACGCTTAAATAAGACGGCGTCTAGAATGGCGGCTCCCATTGGTCGGAATTGTCAAAAGGGCATAACCCTGCAATTCGCGATTACAATACTATATTTCGAGTGTTTTCACTCTAGATTTCATTCGAACTTTTTCCAAATTATACAAAATTTAATTTATAAAAATAATATTTAACATTAATTTGCTGAAATGGGCCAAATGCGGCATTTCAGCGACCACCTCCAAAAGGACGCTTAACAAAAAGTATCAACCATATTCATCACCAACACAACCACCAACGCCTTGAAAGAGGCTTATTTTTTTCACTTTATTTCAACAGCATCATACATCTTATATGGAACTTCATGCCCAAATACCCCAGAGGGTTGAAAGTAATTGGTCCCTATCCTAATTGGGTATAATGTTAACTTAAAACTACTTACTTAAAATTTCAATTTTTTTCAGGTAACATGAACCGAACAGATAAGGATACTTCTCAATCAATCTCAATCCCCCCAAAGAGTGACAATATATAGCCAGAAATCTGACTGTATGCCATCCGTAGGGGAATATAGTGTTTGGCCATCCTGGGGAATATAGCTGTTTGGTCTTCCGTAGCCGGGAATATAGTTGTTTTAAGAAAAACGAACGATAGTAAAAAAAACTTAGGTAAGTATTAACGAACGATACGATACAAACGTTTTTTTTTTCAACGAATTATAAATATATATATTTATCCGTAGTAAATTATTTTGCTTCCATATCATAACACATCACATTACATTTTGGTCCATGACTATATTGTTTCCATATATCGGGCGAAATAGTTTATGCTAATATCTACCTATCTGAGGAATATAATAAAAAATGTCGTTACAGATTTCTGTTCGTCTTTTGTTCATGCTTCTGCAGAATAGTTTTGTTTCGTTATAAATATTAAGAGATGTCAGTAGTGGCAAAATTGGGACGCAAAATAGTGTGCTTCATAAAAGAAATATACACATTTACTTTCATATAATTCCATCAGAGGCGCTAGTGGATATACGCAATGAATATTGGTTTTTCACTTCGCACAATATTTTCTTCTCAAAGTTTGGCAAACGTGTTTACAGTTCAAATCGAATAAGAGATATTTTCGGGGTCGGAAATTATGAAACTTTTGTCAAAATCAGAAATTTAAGATGGAGACAAGTTTTGTGATTATGGTTCGATTCGATTCAAAATTGGTATGTGGAGGTTTTTGGGATCGGAAATTATTTTTTTTTGTCAAAATTATATATATAATATATATATATATATATATATATATATATATATATATATATATATATATATATATATATATATATATATATATATATATACATCCCCGTATCAATATTGCATCCTTTCATAATCCTTGCATATTGCGTCCCCTAGAAAGAAGCGAGATAGGCTAAATCTGATTGAAGTATATTAAAGAGCACAAAATTTTGAGTGGGGTACGCTATTTTAAGTTTTTTATTTCAATGATATCCAAAATATTCATTTTGCTTTCATTCCCCTATCTTTCGCAACCCCTTTCACATTCCTATCAATGTTGACTCCATTGTATATTTATTTTTATCTCACAGTGGATACTGCGTCCGAAGAGTATATTTATTTTCAGTTCTCTATCAGTGCTGCATCCAACAGTGTTGTCATATTAGTTCCAATCCTTTAATTTATATCAATGCTTTCAACTGGAGAAGTATGGATCTTCAAAAATATCAGAATATGTTTACAAGCTTTCATTCAACTTGCTTGATCGTTTCCCGGTATCGTTCGGATTAAATATTGCTAGTGGATTTTGATCCATTTTGGTCCGATTCATTCGAAATTTGGCAGATATAACAAAATTTCCGGGGGACATTATGAATTATTGAAATTTTGTTAGAGAGAAAAACAAAATGGCAGACGAGTTTTGAGATTAGATAGATAGATAGATGATCCTTTATTAAATTTTTCAAAACCTTTTCAGGTGTAGAAATGTCAATATAATTAAGATTACAATACCCAAAGCACATGTACGTACAAAAGGACGTTGAATAAGGATGTTCAAGACATCCACTGGATGTCCAGAATTAGTCCAAATGTACATTCAATGGAAAAGCCAGGGGCACCACCCTTTGGGCGTACAATTAATGCCCAGGGTAACGTCCAATGGATTTTACATTGTGCGTATTTTGGGCATCCAAGTCCATATTTGGTAAAATGGATGTCCAGAACATATCCAAATAAAAACCACTTTTGGTCGTCCAATGTACATCCATTGTATATCCAAAATGAATCCAGAGGGGTACAGATTATGGTGTCTTGTAAATAATGGACAATTTCTTTGGAAAAACATAAATTTAAAGGTAAAACTAACACAAGTTCTCATACATACATTGTTCTTATAGGTGCCCCTTTTAAATTTCTATTTTAATAGAGAATCACAAAGACTTTCGATAAAGTTATCACAAAAATCTCGGTGATACAATATTCGAAAGGGGAAAAAGTACCAAGTGTCATTTTTTACCTATACCATATGTTATTATTGCCCAATATTTAACACCCTGTAAATTACATTTCTTTCCCAAAAAGAAAGTTGAATTTGATTTTTAGAACCCAAAATTCTTAAGTGTTCTCGATCTTAATTAAAATGTTTACAGCATGGCATATCAGGATTATTCTTTGATAAGGGAATTTTTTAAAATAATAATTTTGGAAATATACATTTTTAATTCAAAATTTTAATTTATATTCCCAAAACCAAAACATTCACAAAAAAATGGTAACAGAAGTTGTTTATCTTGAACCTATCAAACTTATGAACAATTTTTCTATACAATTCAATGAATAGATTTCAATGAAATTTGTCTTCCGATATTTTTAAAGTTTGAAATCCAAAAAAAAAAACCCAAAATTGGCCGGGAACTCTAGTTTCATTCTTTTATATCTTCACAAAATTGGACACTTTCAAAAACAACCGTTTACACATCATCCGGAATTCATTAAATAACAATAAAATGTGGAGATACTCTAAAAAATGTATAAAAACTGGTCAAAAAATATAAATAAATAAAAAATTTGAGAACGATTCATTTCCTTTCATTTGCTCTCCAACCATTTCATATTTTTCCTCGTCTATTTCTTTTTTGTTCGTTTTTCATATGTTTTTTCTGCACCAATTTTATGTATGTATATATTAAAAAATCAACAATATATCTTTTGATCCACCCACGACGGAAAGCCTTTTAATTCTTGAATGATTGTTTCATTTTCGACGTGGTAAATATATTGAATGGAGACCATTTTTATAAGTCGGGATGAACACCTTATCATTAACCTTCTATGTTTTTCCCCTCCCCCCGTTTTGAAATCTTATTTAATTAAAAAAATAATCAACATAAAGGAATAAAATTTTTTCCAAAAAAGTACGTACGGGAAAAAAATTTCCATGTTTGAGTTTTTTTTTATGATCTTTTCTCCAAGCTAGGAAAAATTATACACCTTCATTTTTTTTTACTATTGACGGGGGATTTTGGGGGGGTAAACCCCTTTTTTTTTATTGTGGGTTTTTAAAAAGGGGGGGGTGGGGGTTTTTTTTATTTGTTTTGGCCTCACTTTCTTTTTTTTATTTTTTTTTAAAATAGGGGTTTATCATCATTCCACCACCCGTATTCACCCCTTTTTTTTATTTTTTTCCTTTAAAATATCTGTAAATGGGGTTTCATTTCTGTTGAAACCTGCAGCACCCCCCAAAATTTTTTTATCTGAAATTCACCACCACCCCTCAGTTTGCCTATCTTATAATATTTTTTCCCAAAAGGGTTTTTGGGAAATTTTTACAATTTTAAAGAAAATTTTTTTTCCCTGTAAAAAAGAAATGGGGTTTGGGGAGCAAAGACGCAAAACATTAACCCCCTTTTCCCCCAACAACACAGGCACGTTCCACTAAAATTGCGGGGCTCGCAACGCCCCAAAAAAAATTTCCCCCGTTTCAAAATATTTTTTTTGGGTTTAAAAAAAATAGCAAAGGGGAAAAAAAAACTTTTTTTGATCCCGAAAAGAATAAATAAAATTGAAAAACTTACGAATTTAAATTTTAAATAAAAAAAAAGATTCTTATGGGGGTCAAACTGGAATTATAAAATTTTTGGACATTGAATGGATTTTTCAAGGGGCAACTTTTTTAAAACCCCAAAGGATGTCCAAAAAAACCCTTTTCGTACAATGAACATCCATTCAATGTCCCCTGGACGTTTGGGGGTTTAGATGGGGGTAAAATGGACGTCCAATGGATGTCGGGGTTTTATTTGGGGGGAACTGAAGTAAAACACAAAAAAAAATTTTTGGGGGCATTAAATAAGTAAATAGATGTTACAGTAAAGACAAAAAGTTTTTTTCTTTTTTCTGTTGGGTTTTTTTGGGGTTTTTTTACTCCCCTTTCCCCCTCAATTTCACCAGATCAATTTTTCTTGTTTTGGGGGGGCTTTGATTTTGTGATGGGGTTTTTTGGGGGGAAAAAATTAATATTGATTTATGTGAAGTTACCCAATTTTAATTTTTAAATTTTTTTTAAAAAATTCCCCTTTTTTAAATTTTCCCCCCATGTTTTTAAAATTTTGGGAAAAAAATTTGATTGTATCATTTTTTGGGGGGTTTTAAAATTTTTATTGCTATTTGATAAAAAAAATTTTTTTTGAATTTTTTAAAAATGTCTAACTTTTTGGGGTTTTTTTAAAATTGTTTTATCTGTTTTGGGGGTTTTGGGGAACCCTTTTTTTTAAAATTCAGAGTAGAGTTCATCCACATTGTGCTTTTTTGTCCCCATTCAAAGAAAAAAATTGATATCTCCAATTTTACCACATTCGCATAAAAATTGGGGGCTTTTTATTTTTTTTTTTAAAAAATGCCGGAAGCCAACAGTGTTCCCAAAATTGGGGGGCTTATTATGGAAGTGAAGGATTTTTTTAATAGATTTTGGAAATGAAAAACCAAGGGGTTTTTTTCCCCCAAATTTTAGGCTGAAATCATTTTGGGGTTTTTTAACCTTTAATTTTAGGGTTTTTTTTTCCCCAAAATTGTTGAAATTAATTTTTTTTTTTTTTTTTTTAGGGAATTTAAAAAATTTTTTTGTATGGAGTTAATTTTTAATGGAGTGGTAGCTTGTTTGGCAATGTGATCAGCTTTTTTAAAATTTTTAATTTTTTTTTGTCCTGGGGAAAAAATCCCAATTTTTTTATAAAAATTTCTTTTTTTTAAAAACAAGCCACATTTTTTTTTTTTACCCGATATTAACATTAACCTTTGAATTTATTTTTAGTCCCATAATTGCACTTTTTTGGGGGCTAAAAAGGGGGAAAATTTTGTTGGGATCATTCTAATTAATCCAAATTTTAAAATATTTGCTGTGAGTTCAGCTGTCAATATGGATGATTCTTTTTTGAATAATCCCTCCCCCTTTTTTTAAATTTTTTTAGGGGTGAAAATTTCCCCAAAGATGTTTTTTTATCTGATTTGGATCCATCTGTGAATTTGTTTTATAGTTAGGCCATTTTCTTTTATTATTATAAAAATTTTATGTTATTGTAGCTGAATATTTCATCAGATTTTTCCCCAAAAAACCCCCATTTTCGATTATGTTAAAAAAATTTTTTGATAAAAACCCCCTGGAAATGAAAATATATGATTATCATTCAAAGAGATATTTGATTGAAAGGGGGGTTCAGGGATTCTATGATTGATGAAATGGGGGGCTGTTTTTTTTTTTGGATTTATTTGGGATGTGATGCAAACCCCTTTTAAAATTCCCCCCCTTTTTTTTTTTATTGGATTGTGTTTGGGCCGATAATTGTTTGGATATGAAAAGGCGATATAACATTATGTTTAATATCTATGGAAGTTGTTTTCCTCAACTAAAATAGCATTGTTGGATGATGTTGTCATCAATCCCATCAAATTTAAAAGGTTTTCTGTAGACTCGCAATTTTTTTAAAAATTTTTTACTGGTATTTCCCCTTTTTTAACAGAGATAATTCTATTTTAGGTATTAGGGGTTTTTGAAAATTTTTTTTTTATTTTTGGGTTCCCCAACCCCCAAAAAATTATCGCATTTACTTTCCTTAATTTGCTTTTTTTAAACTAGATAAAATTAAAAAGGGGTTCAGGGGTTTCCCTTTTCCCCCAAACCCAAAAAAAGCCCACCCAAACCCCAAACCAAAAAGAGTTTTTTTTGCAGGATGTTAGGGTTTGGTCTAAATTATTGGTATCTTTTGGGGTCTTTCTTTGCTTTAATATAGAATTAAAAAATTTTTTCTTATTTGGGGGGTTTTTTTATTTACCCAAATGTCGAAAAAATTTACAAGCCAGAAATCTGTTTTGGTAAATTTTTTTTCATTTTATATTGATGTTATCTTTGCCTTGGGGGGGGAAACTTTCCTTTTTTTTTGGTCTTTTTACCTCTATTCTTAATATATAATTTATGTCTTTTTTTTATTCCCCTATTTTAATAATGACTGCTTGATTCTTGGGGATTACTGGGAAAAATTTTTGGGGGAACTCCTCTAAAATTTTTAGGTTCTTTAAAAATTTCCATATGGTTTCTTAAAAGGGGAAAATTTTTTTTTCCCACCAGGATATGTCCCCTTTCTCTTGGGAGGGTTCTGTAAAAGTTTAAATGATTTGTTTTTTTTTTTTTTAAAATTTTTTCCCGGGGTTTGAATTTTTTAAAATTATAATTCTGCTGATTAGAATTTTTTTGGGGTTCCTTTTTAATTTTTTTTTTTTTTTTTATGATTTCCAATTCCTCATCCCCCCCATGGGGGGGGATAACTTTTTATTTTGGCTATTGTTATCTATTTTAGGGGCCTTGTTCATACCTTGATTTACTCAAAATGAACTGATCATAAAAGGGTTTTTTATAGTTTCTATTATCTGCCCCTTTTTCCCCAACAATTTTTTGGCGATTGTATCTTATACCTGAATTAGGAATCAAAAGGTTTTTTTTTTTGTTGGGAGATTCCGGACTTCCATAGTTATGGGAAAATCTGATTCAAAAGTGTCGCCCAGTTTCCCAAAAAATACTTGTGAAACATTTTGGGGGTGTAATCGAGATCTATGACTCTTATAGATTTCAGGTAACCGTGGTTGCATATCGTTGTTTTTTATCATATTTTTCCCCCTCTATTTGGAAATTTTAAATTTTTTCCCAATTTTTTTATTATACGAGTTTCCCGTTCTTGGATGGCAATTGAAATCCCACAGATAATAAATTTTTACTTTAAAAAAATTGTTTCAAAAAAAATTTAATCTAATTTTTAAAATCAGCTAGAATGTAAATGGAGATTATATGAATGTCTTTAATTTAATTCCCCAATTAACTCACTTTTTGGATTTGAAAATTTTTGGGTAACCTCAAATCTAATTCCATTTTTTTTTGGATCCCGGGGTTCCCCTTTTCCTCATCCCTCTTAAGGGGGTATGGATCTGTAATGTTTTATGATTAATTTGAATTTGGTTTTCCCAATTTTCAATAAAAATATTATGTCCGGTTTTTTACATAATATTAATTAATTTGGGGTTTTTTTGAATTGAAACTTTAATGTTCCAATTTATAACTTTCATCTGTTAAACAAGGGTTTTCCCCGTCTGGAAAAAAAGGGGCTAGTTCCTTTATGATTTAAAAATATTTTTTGGATATTTTTTTTAAAAACGATCTAAATCATCTCTTTTTTGCCCTTTTAACTCCCTGAATAAAAATTCCCCAAAAAATTTTTTTATAAATTTAGTTGAGGGTTCTTTGTTCCATCCTGTTGGATCAAACATTGTTTATGCTCATCTTCATACCCTCTTTTTTTTGGTCTATGTTCTGTTTTTTTTTTTTAAAAATTTCTGAACTGCAATTTTTGTGTAATTTCTGGGGAATTTTTTTATATGTTTGAAATTTTTTTTGGGTTTTACTTGATATTGGTAACTGATTGTCATTTTAATTATTGATTTCCCGGGATTGGAAAATCCTTACGTTGGTTGTGATGATTATTTGATTGTTTTTTTTTGTTATATGATGGGATTAACTGAGTTTTTTTTAAAAAAAGTTAGATTTCTTTCCCCCTAATTTTTTTTCCATTTTTTCGTTAAATTTGGGGGTATTGATTTTTTTTTTTCTTTTTTGGTTATTCGTTAAATGGTTCCATTACAATTAAACAAGTTTTTTTTATTTTTTGGGGCAAATTTTTTTTGTGATTTTCTGCAAATCTGGGGATCTGGTTTTCCCTTTTTAAAAGTGCTTTTTTTTGGGAATTTTTTTGGCAATTATGACATTGTATTACTGGGGAATTTAAGTGTAAGTTTCAAAGGAAAAAAAAAAAATATATATATATATATATATATATATAAATATATATATATATATATATATATATATTTAGATGGAGGTTTTTACCCAAGAGTAATGAGAATAACGGATATCTTTGAAATTGGATGATACATCATTATTTGTATATTTTTTTTAAGTCTTCTAACATGAATTACTTTGTTATTGTTTAAAAAGTTTTTTATGTTGTCTTTCAGTTCTTCTTCAGTGAAGTTTAAATCAATATCTTTGACAAAACTTTGGTGTCAAAAATTGATTGGGATAGATGCTTTAGCTTATGTGGAATTAAGAAATTTTTTGTCATCGAATTAATTTGTTAATTTTCCCTTTTTTTGAAATTTTTGCATTAATCTGTTTTTCCCCTTTTTTTCATTTTGTCTGGTTGAAAGACCTACTGATGAAAAAAATTTTCCTACCGTAGATTTGATAAATATCCTATATTATTGTCTTCTCTGACCCATATATATTATAGGGTTTCCAAAATCTTTATTTCATATTTATATAATAATAATTAATAATAATTTCTTTATTTCTCAAATTGAAAATACAGTTGTTGCAGTAATGTTAAATGTACTAATTGGAGAAAAGTCAACAAAACCAAATGTATATTAAGTATAAAAGATACAAGGTACAAAGTCAACACAAGACTAACAAGTAAATATAAAATTAATTGGTAATTTATCATCATATCATTGATGATGGTAAAAGTCACCTATATTATGAATATGAAGAGGGTTTCACCAGTCTGAAATTTATAGTTGCTCGATAAATTCCGAAAAGTGTAACAGTTCATTTGAAGCGCAGTTTTTCCAGCCTATTTTAAAAAAATGAGAACTCGGAGAACCCTTTTAAAATATTTCAGGAGATATTGGAATTTAGATTAAAATCTACACTTTTTTTATACAACACTGTTCCGGGGCATTTGACACCAACAGACCCTTGGAACGGTATTGTGGTCATGTTGATATGGTTGAAAGATGGTTTATGTTTATATACATATGCACAGGATTCTAGAATATATGTGCTGGCGACTGTCAGAATATTCAGTTCTTTAAATGCATTTCTGCATGACTCCCTGTATCCTAGTTGAGCAATTATTCTTATCACATATTTTTTTAATTAGGAATACCCTTTGCACGGCTTAAAAAGTGCCCCAGTTCAGAATTCCATAAAAATGTGGGAATGAAAAATTTGGGGTGATCAAGGGGTTTTTAATACATTGATACTACAATGGTTTGGGCATGAACCAATGGAGTAGCAACATTTTTTTAATTTATTACAGAGTGCATCAATATGGGGATGCCGCGATAGTTTTTGGTCCAGAACAATTCCAGCATATTTACTGTTTCAACCGGGCTTTATCATTTCATTATTTATAGGTATATCAATATTGTTTGGACTGCGAGTAGAGAATATAGATGATATTAGTTTTGTTTTGTTGAGTTTTAAATTATTCCTGTTCTGACCAAAGATTTATTTTACTGTATATATTGCTTTGGTTTTTTTCAAACTTTCCATATTTTCTTCTATTATTAGTATGTTGGAAATTGGTAAAATGGTAAAAAAATGTTGAGGTGTTGTTGCAATGAATGTTATAAGATCGTTAGCAAAACACCAAGAATAATGGACCCAGATTAGATCCTTGAGGTACACCCTGGCTAATTTCAGATTAATTGCTAAAACATTCGCCAATTTGACCTTTGTCTCCTTTCTTTGAGATATGATGTAACTAAATAATGTGGTAAACCCCTTATACCTGTCTGAATAGTTTTGAAAGTAACAACCCTGGTCTACACAGTCAGAAGGCACGAGAGAGTCTATGAAGAGACCTAGAACACACTTTTTTTTTGGGCCAGGGGATTGACAATTTGGTTTAATTCACATAGAGCTGATTCCCGTACTTTTAGACTTGGTGAACCCATGCTGTGATGGGGACATAATTTTATTGTTCTCAAAGAAGCTGGTTAATTGTCTTTTTATATTTAGTTCAAATGGTTTAGAGGACTTGACAGCAAACTAATTGCTCTATGTTATCTAAATTGTTCCCATCACCTTTTTTTAGATAGGGCATACTGTTGCGAGTTTCAAATTGTTTGGGTAGATTCCCTTTGAAGAAGATAAATTTATGGGGGAAAGTTAAAGGGCTGCAAAGTTCATACCAGAGCATTTCTTCAGCAGGTTTTTGGGAAATATAGTCATAGCACAGGCATTAGATTTTTTTAGTTGTGCAATAAGCCTATTACATCATTCTCACACACACAGCCGCCATGAAGAAGCTGTTTACGCTTTGACAGTACATTGTCCCCAAGAATTTTGAATCATTCCTGTTTATCTCAACTAGTGTTTTCAAGAAATTTTCATTAAATTTTTCAGCTAGCATTGTATCTTCGATATTGATGATTGATTGTTAATGTTTTTTGTTGAGCCAGCCATTGATTGCTTGACTTTCCTTCACTTCTATTTGCTCTATAGAATCTTTGTTTGTTACTAAATCTGTTTTTTGTCTTTTTATGTTTTTTTCTTCACTAGAAAGTGTAGGTGTTTTTCCTTCTGTTTGACTTTTTGCTTTTTGAATAATTAAATCTGAAACTATTTTTTTTTTTTTTAATTTTAATCATCATATCATTTTCTTTTTAAGGAAATATCCTTCTACTGAATCATTAAATTATGTTATAAACTCATTGTTAACGTCTATTTCTGATATAATACTATTACATATTTGTGGATTGAAACCTTGAACACGTGCAAACTCAAGCAAGTTGCTCACCGCTTGCCTGGTAGTAGGTGATTCATTAATTAGTTTTTTATATGTTGAAATAATGTCTTGATTTGCACTACCCCCGGATTTACCGGGGGTTTTATCCCCCATTTTTACCCTTAGTTTGGACCGTTAGTCACGTTCCTCCTATTACTACAAGTGAGAATTGAATTCAGTTATTCGAGTAGCACGTGTGTGACGCTAAGATGGCGTCTGAAATTTGTGGATACTTCAAATTATATTCGATTTGTGCGAATTACTCAAGTTATAATTATTAATGGTTCAAGTGAGATACTTTATCCACTTACTTGTTGGTAGGTGATGAAAGGAAACTTTAAAATCTGGAGTGTCGATGATTCGATGCTTATACTTCGAAGCCGATCATATATAAAAAAAAACTATTTTCCCTAAACGATACGAAACGAAACATTGCATAAGGGATTACTAGATTACTATCGTTTCGGACATCCATCGTCTTAATGTATTTAGAAGGTTTTCACGACGTTTCGAATGCTTGTATCTGCAATCGTCTTCAGGTGAATACTGACAAGTTAAGGTGCTACTTACCAATTTATATGACTGTCGGCGCAATGATGCGTGCAATTCCGCCATGTGCAGCGGTGCGTGTAATTTCGAACGCAGACATCTGAAGAGCAACAACAAAGCACAGTGATCTGCCTTCCGTACATCAGAGGTGTCTCCGAGAAGATCAGAAGGATCGGAAACAAGTTCAACATCAAGAGCTGCTTCCAATCCGGCAGTACTTTACGGAGTTTCCTGACCAAGACCAAACCTGACAACAAAAATGAAATCAGTAAGAATTGCATTTATGAAGTTCCATGTGAATGCGGAGATTCCTACATTGGAGTGACAAAGAGACCGTTATCGGTAAGACTAGATGAGCACAAGACATGGACTCAGCGTGGAGAAACATCAAAATCGGAAATCGCTGACCACGCCTGGACTGAGCACCATCGAGTTCTATGGGACGACGCAAGTGTTCTACATAGAGAGGAGCATTGGTTCAAACGAAAGTTCAAAGAGGCCGCCTACATCGAGCCAATAACGCCTTTAGTCAACCAAGCGTTGAGATCAAGAACGTATGGAAACCTCTGATTGCTCTTTCTGGCGGGCTGCAGAGGCGCAAAACTTCACGCACCACCACACCGCGCGGAATTACACGCACTGCTGCACATGGCGGAATTGCACGCATCATTGCGTCGACAGTCATATAAATTGGTAAGTAGCACATAAACTTGTCAGTATTCACCTGAAGGCGATTGCAGATACAAGCATTCGAAACGTCGTGAAAACCTTTTAAATACATTAAGACGATGGATGTCCGAAACGATAGTAATCAAGTTACCACATCGTCTACAACCTTCAAACAAACATTGCATAAGTGATCGATTCGACCGAAAAATGGCATAGGGGGGGTACGTGGTAAATCTTCGAAAACTCAAAGTGATCCTATTGAACTGACTTTTGGTAACTTCGCACGCTTAAATAAGACGGCGTCTAGAATGGCGGCTCGCTATTGGTCGGAATGTTAACTTCAAACTACTTACTTAAAATTTCAAATTTTTTCAGGTAACATGAACCGAACAGATGATACTTCTCAATCAATCTCAATCCCCCTCAAAGAGTGACAATATATAGCCAGAAATCTAGCTGTATGCCATCCGTAGCCGGGAATATAGCTGTTTGGCCATCCGTAGCCGGGAATATAGCTGTTTGGCCTTCCGTAGCCGGGAATATAGTTGTTTTTTGAGAAAAACTAACCATAGTGAAAAAACTTGGGTAAGTATTAACTAAACTAAACGAAACGAAACATTGCATAAGGGGGGGGCTACGTGGTAAATCTTCGAAAACTCAAAATGGTCCTATCGATCTGCGGTTTTCACCAGAATGATCGAAATTCGACGTAGATGCCGAAAATGTGGCCCATGTGGTAGCCAGATCGATCGATTGGCCGTGAAATGCAAAAAACCGGAAAAACTTTTTTCTAATTCGAGAACGGTGATAGATAAAGCGATTCTGCGAACGCCAATCGATTCAGAAGGGTCAAGTTAGTCTTGGTACAGAGTTTAAGATCGATCGAAAAAACAAATTCGACCGAAAAATGGCAAAAAGGACGCTTAACAAATGTACCAACCATATTCATCACCAACACAACCACCAACGCCTTGAAAGAGGCTTATTTTTTTTCACTTCATTTCAACAGCATCATACATCTTATATGGCACTTCATGCCCAAATACCCCAGAGGGTTAACAGTAATTGGTCCCTATCCTAATTGGGTATAATGTTAACTTAAAACTACTTACTTAAAATTTAAAATTTTATCAGGTAACATGAACCGAACAGATGATACTTCTCAATCAATCTCAATCCCCCTCAAAGAGTGACAATATATAGCCAGTAATCTAGCTGTATGCCATCCTTAGCCGGGAATATAGCTGTTTGGCCATCCGTAGCCGGGAATATAGCTGTTTGGCCTTCGGTAGCCGGGAATATAATTGTTTTTTAAGAAGAACGAACCATAGTAAAAAAAACTTGGATAAGTATTAACGATACGATACGAGATGAAACACAACCACCAACGCCTTGATAGTTGTTTTTTAAGAAAAACGAACCATATCAAAAAAAAACTTGGGTAAGTATTAACGAAACTAAACGAGACGAGACGTATTTTTTTTTCACTTCATTTCAACAGCATCATACATCTTATATGGCACTTCATGCCCAAATACCCCAGAGGGTTAACAGCAATTGGTCCCTATCCTAATTGGGTATAATGTTAACTTCAAACTACTTACTTAAAATTTCAAATTTTTTCAGGTAACATGAACCGAACAGATGATACTTCTCAATCAATCTCAATCCCCCTCAAAGAGTGACAATATATAGCCAGAAATCTAGCTGTATGCCATCCTTAGCCGGGAATATAGCTGTTTGGCCTTCCGTAGCCGGGAATATAGTTGTTTTTTAAGAAAAACGAACCATACTAAAAAAACTTGAGTAAGTATTAACGAAACTAAACTAAACGAAACGAAACATTGCATAAGGGTAAATCTTTGAAAACTCAAAGTGGTCCTACCGATCTGCGGTTCTCACCAAAATGATTGAAATTCGACGTAGATTCCGAAAATGTGGCCTATGTTGTAGCCAGAGCGATCGATTGGCCGTGGAATGCAAAAAACCGGAAAAACTTTTTTCTAATTCGAGAACGGTGATAGATAAAGCGTTTCTGCGAACGCCAATCGATTCAGAAGGGTCATTGACATTGACTTAATGTTGATAATGCAATAATTTTTTTAAAATCATATTCAAATTTAACCCCTAATCCTGATATAAATATTGTCATACTGGCAATAAATAATAATAAGTACATTAAATTTTCAAAAAAGAATAATTAAAACGAATTAATTAATAAACCCCGGCTGTAACTAAAGTAGAAGAATGAACTAAAGACGAAACAGAGGTAGGAGCTGCTATAGCAGCAGGAAGTCAAGAAGAAAAAGGAATTTGAGCACTTTTGTTATTGCAGCTAGAACAACTAAATAATTAATTAATACCATAATTAAATCACCTTTGATTATATCTAAATAAAAAATATGGAATGGAATGCAAAAAACCGGAAAAACTTTTTTCTAATTCGAGAACGGTGATAAATAAAGCGATTCTGCGAACGCCAATCGATTCAGAAGGGTCAAGTTAGTCTTGGTAGAAGTTTAAGATCGATCAAAATAACAAATTCGACCGAAAAAATGGCATAAAGCCGTGGTAAATCTTCGAAAACTCAAAGTGGTGTATTAGTAAATAATATCGTCAAAGAAGTTAGCTTAGGTACGTAGGATTTAATTTGAACAATTATACGAAATGCAAAACGGGTTACTGTAATAGCTTTCAAAAATCATTTCGGCATCAGAAATCAATTTGAAAATGTTTGCCCACCTTGTAGGTAGGAGAAATCGATATTTTATTTACAACCTCAGAAGGAAGCGCCGCCGAGAAAAAAGATCACAAGTTGTTTTTCGGTAGAACCGATATCGAAGTTTTCGAACGAAATTTGGCGAAGAGATACGCGCGACTTGATCATTTTATGTTGAACGTCGTCGAAGCTATGTGTCCCCGTAAATGTAAATGGTCATTCAATTGTTGAAGGTAGGAATTTTCGTTTTGCCTTAATCTTGAGCAGCCCCATTTTCGGAGTTGAACTTTGAAAATTCATTGAAGGATTGATAATAATGTAGCTAAACTTTAATTTTAGATTTGCCGGCCATTTTTCTCAACCCTATCACAAATTTCATATTGAGAAGAGTTACGCGGGTCACATATCCAGTAAATATTCCATTGCTAGAAACTTCCTACGGGATAGGATCCCACACACGTTGAAAAATTATTTGGGGAACAAATAAAAACCGTCATCACCCAGAAACGGGCCTCAAAGCAACAGTCGTTGCATACCATACCAGTCAACAGAAAGGGAAGGGCGGCAAAAGCCCATAAGGTTAGATCTTTCCATTTAATATCACCAAAGTACCAGTCCTACCAGTCAGTAATTTTGCGACAAGATATCCAGACGTTCCAGTATTATAATTTTTCCTATCATTATTTTTAACATAGTTTAGCTGAGCTTCAGCTAAAACTGTATTTCACTACAAACAAAAGTGTAAACCAAATATATGGGTACCAAAAGTAAATTGTAAATGAACTTTGACTTTGCAACTTAAATAATTCCAATTCATCTATGTTGTATGAAAAATCATAGTAGTAAATCATTGAACCCATCATATAGTTTAATATATAACATGTTGGATTTTCTTTCGGTTCTTAGTTCTGCCTTAAACTAAGTGGCGCCCAAATAGAAACAAAAACTCATTTATTCAAATCTAGTAACATCATGCCTATTAGAACCACGCCCGCTCCCGAACTATAAAGAGAAGCCGCCGCAATTGTGCCCTGTGACGAAAAGAAAAAGCAGGGTCACAGTGGCCCCTATCGATCTGCGGTTTTCACCAAAATGATGGAATTGCGTAGATTCCGAAAATGTGGTCCATGTGGTAGCCAGATCGATCGATTGGTCGTGAAATGCAAAAAACCGGAAACACTTTTTCTAATACAGACGGACGAGACGTATTTTTTCACTTCATTTCAACAGCATCATACATCTTATATGGCACTTCATGCCCAAATACCCCAGAGAGTTAACAGTAATTGGTCCCTATCCTAATTGGGTATAATGTTAACTTAAAACTACTTACTTAAAATTTCAAATTTTTTCAGGTAACATGAACCGAACAGATGATACTTCTCAATCCCCCTTGGAGAGTGACAATATATAGCCAGAAATCTAGCTGTATGCCATCCGTAGCCGGGAATATAGCTGTTTGGCCATCCGTAGCCGGGAATATAGCTGTTTTTTGGCCTTCCGTAGCCGGGAATATAGTGGTTTTTTAAGAAAAACGAACCATAGTAAAAAAACTTGGGTAAGTATTAACGAAACTAAACTAAGCTAAACTAAACGAAACATTGCATAAGGGCTACGTGGTAAATCTTCGAAAACTCAAAGTGGTCCCACCGATCTGCCGTGGAATGCAAAAAACCGGAAATACTTTTTTCTAATTGGAGAACGGTGATAGATAAAGCGATTCTGCCAATGTCAATCGATTCAGCCAATGTCAATCGATTCAGAAGGGTCAAGTTAGTCTTGGTTCGAAGTTTAGGAACGATCGAAAAAACTAATTCGACCGAAAAATGGCATAAGGTACATGGTAAATCTTCGAAAACTCAAAGTGGTCCTATCGATCTGCGGTTTCCACCAAAATTATCGAAATTCGACGTAGATTCCGAAAATGTGGCCAATGTGGTAGCCAGATCGATCAATTGGCCGTGGAATGCAAAAAACCGGAAAAACTTCACATCTTCATGCACTTCATGCCCAAATACCCCAGAGGGTTAACAGTAATTGGTCCCTATCCTAATTGGGTATACTGTTAACTTAAAACTACTTACTTAAAATTTCAAATTTTTTCAGGTATCATGAACCGAACAGATGATGGTTGGTTGGTTGGTGGTTGGTTGGTTGGTTGGTGGTTAGTTTAAGGCTGACGAGCCAGAGACAGGGTTGGCACTTAGCTTCCCTTGACACTGCGACCAGCTGGGGTCTATTGTATCACTCTGTCGTCAGTGGTTCCTCATTCAAACAGGTTTGTGCCTTTAATTAGGTCAAGAAGCCTGTTGATAAGGTTCTTCGGATTCATGCCTGTTTCCGGGCTGATCTCTCCAAAGGTTCTGTGTCGCCTACTACTTAGGGCGTCACAGTCGAAGATAATATGAGAGGCTGTTTCCTCCTCTTCATAACACAGCCTATGGTGTTTAGGTGTTTTCTTAGGCCGCAGTGTCCAGTCAACAGACCTATTATTATACGAGCCTTCGTTCTGTTCAGGTTCAGAAGGTCAGCCGTCAGGGTCCGGTTTGGATGCCCTACCATGACTTTGCTGTGTATTTGCCCGACAGTTTGATCCCAATATTGTTGGTGTCTTCTTTTTATCCACTCGTCGATCAGGGTCCTGCATCGGTTTTTGCTAATCCCGTGTGCAGGTTCTGGCCCTGTGAATAGCGTTTCAGATGCTTGTCTAGCTAGCTGGTCCGCTTTGACGTTGCCTTCAATGCCTCTATGACCTGGCACCCACATCAAGGTGACCTTGTTGTGTTTTGCCAGCTCGATGAGGTTCTGGAGGCAGTCCCAGACCAGTTTGGTCTTTATCTGTGTAGAGTTGAGTGCTTTGATAGCACTTTGACAGTCAGATAGAATGTAGATGTGTTTTTTCCTATAACCACTTTCTAGATTCTTCTGAATGCATACCATGATAGCATCTGTTTCAGCTTGGAATATCGTGGAGCATTTACCAAGTGGTATTATGTAATCCCTTCTTGGCCTTACCCCATGTATTCCTGCTCCGTTCCTTCAACTGTCTTTGAACCGTCTGAATACCAGACTATGTCCGCAGTTGATTGTGTATTCTATACTCGGGGCCCATCCAGATCCATCAATTCGTGTTACGAATGGATTTTCGAATGAGTGAAAGGGGTTGCATGTAATCAGAAATCATTTCAAGTTCTTCGAAGTAGATCACAAGAGTGATTCTGGTATGTCCAGTTGTTCGATTCTCAGTTTTTGTTTGTTTCAGTCTGTATGCACTCATCCTGGCCTCTCCAATGACATGTAAGTCAAGGGGTTCGAGGTTTAGGATGATTTCCATTGCAGCTGTTGGAGTGCTACTCATTGCACCCGTGATACAGAGACAGGCAAGCCTCTGGATTTTCCCAAGGTTGGTTTTTGCCTGTCTTTGATTTGTTTTTGGCCACCATAAGAGTGAGCCATAAGTTATTCTTGGTCTTATTACCGCTGTGTAAAGCCAGTGCATGGCTTTCGGTTTAACCCCAGGTTTTTCCCAAAAACTCTCCTGCACATCATGAAGGTTATCTTGCTTTTGTTGGTTACATGTTGAAAATGCGGTGCCAGGTTGGTTTCTTGTCAAGAATCAGCCCTAGATATTTCACCTGCTCTACTACTTGTAATGTTTCACCGAATAGTCTGGGAGGTATAGGATCTCCCATGTTTCTTCTCAGGTGAAGGGAATTAGTGTTGTTTTGTTCGGATTTGCCCTTAGGCTCTCTCTGTTACACCATTCCTCTACTGTCCTCAGTGCATTTTGCATTAGCTCTGAGGTTGTTCGAGTATTCTTTCCTTGTTGAGGATGACCAAGTCATCTGCATACCCTTGAGGTAATACCCTTGGTTATTCAGAGAAATTAGCAGTTCATCTACAACCATGTCCCACAGAGGGAGTATGCCCCCTGTGGGTACCTCTGAAATTTCAACCTGCTCTGTTTCCTCGAACATGTTGGCTTGGACCAGTCTATTATGAAGCATTGAGTGTATCCACCTGCAGGTGGTTTCGTCAATGCCTCTTCGAGTGGCGCAGAGACCATACTTTCAAAGGAGGTGTTGTCGAAGGCTCCTTCGATGTCTAGAAAAGTGCATAGTGCAATTTCTTTGTTTGCTAGAGACTCTTCAAGCCTTGAAACAAGCCAAAAAAAAGCTGTCTCGCATGATTTTCCTGTTAGATAGGCATGTTGGTTATGATGTAAAGGCCGTTCTACAAGAGCGTTCCCTTATGTCTCTATCTATCAGTTTTTCTAAGCCTTTCAGAAGAAATGACGATAGGCTTATTGGTCTGTATGCCTTTGCCTGGTCATATGAGTCCGGTTTTGGAATAAAGACCACGTTTACAGTTTTCCAGGTTTGTGGTAGCCATCCCAATGCTAGGCTCAGCCTGTACAGTCTGCACAGTTCTGGTGCTAGATATTCAACTCCGCTCTGAAGTAGTATGGGAAATACTCCATCTGGGCCCGGAGACTTGTAAGGCTTGAAGGAGTTTATTGCCCACACTACTTTTGAATGAGTTACCGTTCGTTTAGCACTTCCAGTCTGCCCTTTTTGCCCTCAAATGAAGGTTTGCAGGGATTTCATATCTGGGGTTTTGATTTGTGGTGACAGTGGATCCTGGGAAGTGTGTATGGAGCAAGAGTTCCATAGTTTCCTTCCCAGTGTTGGTGTGGTTGCCGTTGGGTTTTTTGAGAGTCCCCAACGGATTGATGGGGTCTTTGGAAAGGATGCGGTGGAGTCTTGCTCTTTCTGAGGTTTGTTCTATGTCCTCACAGAACTTCCTCCATGACTTTCTTTGTTCCCCTCTAATTTTTTTGTTGTATTCTGTGAGAGTTTTGGAATAATCCTCCCAGTCACCAGTTTTTTTCGCACGATTTAATAGTTTGCGCGTTTTATTTCTAAGATGTGTGAGTTCGGTGTTCCACCAGCTCACTTTACCTTTAGTGGTGCTGCGCTTCAAAGGGCAGTTGTTATGATATGAAGTTATTATGGCCTCCTGTAACATTAGGGAGGTTTGCTCTATTTCATGAATTGTATTTGAGTTAGGTTTGACATTTTTGAAATTTGTGAGATTTGCCCTGAGCTCCTCCCGGTACCCCGGCCAGTTGGTTTTTCTGGGATCCCGACACATAACTGCAGGTTCATTGGCATAGCCAATCTCCACATGTATGTGTCGGTGATCTGAGTTTGAAGGTTCCTCAGATACTGCCCATTTGCCGACGTGCCGAACCACCAAAGAAGAGCCCAAAGTGATGTCAATGATTTCCCGTCTGTTACGGGTTACGAAGGTTGGCTCATTGCCTCTATTAAGTACTTCCAGGTTACTGGAGACAATAAATTCAAGCAATGACTCACCTCTTGTGTTCGTGTCGGTGCTCCCCCACACTGTGTTATGGGCGTTTGCATCGGCTCCGATGATAAGCTGGAGTTTGTGGTCCTCACAGTGTTTAACCAAGGCCCTCACTTGTTCTGATGGTGGAGGGCTTGTTGAGTCATAAGGCATGTAGACGGAGGCTAATACTATGTTCCTCTCTACTCCATCCTTGATGCAGGTCGTCTTGATTGCTGTTATGTCCCTGTAACAGAATTCTATCAGATTCAAGACTTTCAAATCATTCCGGGCAATAATGCAGGATCTGGCGTTTCCACAGTTCAGATTATAAATAAGCTTACCCTTGGATGTTCCGAGGCCTGATACTTGCCCTTTGACCAGCCATGGTTCTTGTATTAGGGCCACGTCGGTGTTGCCCTGTGCAAATATTCTGCACAGGGTTGCAGTAGCAGCCTTACTATGCTGCAGGTTGGCTTGAACTGCCCGCAGCATCAGGAATGTTCCTGTTCCGGCTAACTAGCTTGAAGTTTACCTGCGTTAGCCCCAGGAATGCTTTCATTCCCCTGGCTTGCAGGTTCTTCAAGGAGGTCTCGTCGATTTGAAAGACAAGAGTTAGACCCGAGTCCTCCTCTTGTCTCTTGATGACAAGCCATTCTTCAGTATCTATCCCCATGTTCTGGGTTTTGATGAGCTGAAGAATCTTTTTGGTTTCCATTTTACCAAATGGCTTTGGAATCCATACCACTACCTTGGAGGTATTCAGGATGTCCTTGGCTAGCCCTACTTTTAGGACAGCCCCCTCCCAAGGTATCAGTCCGGGGATACTCTCGAGTAGCCAGGATTTAGCGGTTTCATCCGAGCATGTCAGGACCAGCACGCCCTTGTGGACGTAGCTGTTCCTGAAGTTCGGACCCTTACCCGGCTCACACTTGAAAATTTCCCCGGTAATTGCTTCCTGCAGGAGAATCCCTTGGTCGTCTTTTAACTGGTGATCTGGATAACTCTCCAGAGCAACAGCCATCTTCAGACCTCTTGTGACCTCCCTATAGCTGCCCTGCTCAGTTGGGTTAACTTGGGCAGAGACAGCCACTAGTTGGTCAGATCTAGGTTTCTTCACCCTTGCAGTGTTCTCCGTGGAAGAGGGTTGACTTCTCTGTGAGTGGTCCCTCTTCTTGTTCGGAGTTTCTGGCTGCCTGTTGCTTCCAGCGATGCTGGGAGTTCGTTCAGTGAAGCCAGTTTTTGCTTCTGGGTGTGGATCGCGTCGGTTGCTTCGGCGTTTCCTGTGTTTAATTTCTTCCCCAGCTGCCTTGGCCTCCGCGATCCGCACCTGTCTTCTAGCAGCTCCTGAGAGCTTTTTACGCGCCAGATGTAAACGATTTACATCTGACGCGACGTGCCTTAGGGCAGGTGTTTCTGCAGGTTTAGGGGAACTGCCACTGCCTCCAGAGGTTTCCTGTTCTCTGTTTCCGGGATTTTTCTCAGTAGGTGTTCGCCCATCTGCTGATCCCTCCTCGGTTTGGTTTGCGGTTTCTGGTGCCGAGTGCGATTCAACTGGAATCTCCTCGACTTCCATACCGCTAGCGGTGTTGGGTCTTCTTAAACTGGAAGTTCCCAGGGTTGTTTTCGTATTGGTTTCCATATTGTTCCCACGAGTGTGGGGGAAAAGGGTCGCCACCTGCGGTGCCCCCTGCGCAGGTGAAAGGGCAAATTACTCGGGGGAGGTCGCCATGTATCCCAGAGGCTCCGTTTGTGATACCTGACTGGCTCAGGTATCATCCATCCTCGGCCGGGCGCTTGACCCCTTGGTTTAAAAGCCATGTTGTGGTGGCATTTGGTTTGAGATTGACTTTGAGATCCGCAGGCTTTGACAATTTCTGGTCATTCCACTGGATTTTCCTTGTCAACCCCGTTATCCAGCATACCACTTGGTAGCCACCTAAGTTTTCCCAACTCTCTTCATTTTCGTAGGAGGTGAACATGTGTTGACGCAAACTACTCGCCGAACAGATGATACTCTAATCAATCTCAATCCCCTCAAGGTGACAATATATAGCCAGAAATCTAGCTGTATGCCATCTGTAGCCGGAATATAGCTGTTTGGCCATCCGTAGCCGGGAATATAGCTGTTTGGCCTTCCGTAGCCGGGAACAAAACTAAAATAAGCTAAACTAAACAAAACATTGCATAAGGGCTCGGTAAATCTTCGAAAACTCAAAGTGGTCCCCCGATCTCCGTGGAATGCAAAAACCGGAAAAATTTTTTTTAATTCGAGAACGGTGATAGTGATTCTCCAATGTCCCAAACGATTCAGAAGGGTCGTTTGTCTTGGTACGAAGTTAGGAACGATCGAAAAACTAATTCGACCGAAAAAAGGCATAAGGATACATGGTAAATCTTCGAAAACTCAAAGTGGTCCTATCGATCTGCGGTTTTCACCAAAATGATCGAAATTCGACGTAGATTTCGAAAATGTGGCCATGTGGTAGCCAGATCGATCGATTGGCCGTGAAATGCAAAACCGGAAAAACTTTTTTTTAATTGAAACGAAGTCGAGACGATTTTTTTCACTTCATTTCAACAGCATCATACATCTTATATGGCACTTCATTTCCCAAATACCCCAGAGAGTTAACAGTAATTGGTCCCTATCCTAATTGGGTATAATGTTAACTTAAAACTACTTCAAAATTTCAAATTTTTCAGGTAACATCACCGAACAGATGATACTTCTCAATCATTATCAATCCCCCTCAAAGAGTGACAAGATATAGCCAGAAATCTAGCTGTATGCCATCCGTAGCCGGGAATATAGCTGTTTGGCCATCCGTAGCCGCGAATATAGCTGTTTTGGCCTTCCGTAGCCGGAAATATAAACTTTTCTAATTCGAGAACGGTGATAGATAAAGCGATTCTGCCAATGTCAATCGATTCCCGGGAAAGGGGCAAGTTAGTCTTGGTACGAAGTTTAGGAACGATCGAAAAAACTAATTCGACCGAAAAATGGCATAAGGGGGGGTACATGGTAAATCTTTGAAAACTCAAAGTGGTCCTATCGATCTGCGGTTTTCACCAAAATGATCGAAATTCGACGTAGATTCCGAAAATGTGGCCCATGTGGTAGCCAGATCGATCGATTGGCCGTGAAATGCAAAAAACCGGAAAAACTTTTTTTAATTCGAGGCGAGACGTATTTTTTTCTCACTTCATTTCAACAGCATCATCATCTTATATGGCACTTCATGCCCAAATAAATACCCAGAGAGTTGACAGTAATTGGTCCCTATCCTACTTGGGTATAATGTTAACTCAAACTACTTACAAATTTCAAATTTTTTTAGGTAACATGAACCGAACAGATGATACTTCTCAATCATTCTCAATCCCCTCAAAGAGTGACAATATATGCCAGAAATCTAGCTGGTATGCCATCCGTAGCCAGGAATATACTGTTTGGCCATCCGTAGCGTAATATAGCTGTTTGGCCTTCCGTAGCCGAATATAGTGGTTTTAAGAAAAACGAACCATAGTAAAACTTGGATGAGTATTAACGAAACTAAACTAAACTAAACGACACATTGCATAAGGCTACGTGGTAAATCTTCGAAAAACTCAAAGTGGTCCCACCGATCTGCCGTGGAATGCAAAAACCGGAAAAACTTTTTTTCTAATTCGAGAACGGTGATAGATATAGCAATTCTGCGAACGCCAATCGATTCAGAAGGGTCAAGTTAGTCTTGGTACGAAGTTTAAAATCGATCGAAAAAAAAACATCGACCGAAAAATGGCATGAGGGTAAATCTTCGAAAACTCAAAGTGATCCTATCAATCTGCGGTTTTCACGAAAATGATCGGAATTCGACGTGGATTCCGAAAATGTGGCCTATGTGGTAGCCAGATCGATCGATTGGCCGTGAAATGCAAAAAACCGGAAAAACTTTTTTCTTATTCAAGAACGGTGATAGATAAGGCGATTCTGCGAACGCCAATCGACTCAGAAGGGTCAAGCTATAATGGGTTTGGGTAATGGGTATGATTTTAACTCAAAACTACTTACTTAAAATTTCAATTTTTTTCAGGTAACATGAACCGAACAGATGAGGATACTTCCCAATCAATCTCAATCCCCCTCAAAGAGTGACAATATATAGCCAGAAATCTAGCTGTATGCCATCCGTAGCCAGGAATATAGCTGTTTGGCCATCCGTAGCCGGGAATATAGCTGTTTGGCCTTCCGTAGCCTGGAATATAGTTGTTTTTCAAGAAAAACGAACGATAGTAAAAAAACTTAGGTGAGTATTAACGAAACGAAACGAAAAACGAAAAATTGCATAAGGGGGCTAAGTTGTAAATCTTCGAAAACTCAGTGATCCTATCGATCTGCGGTTTTCACCAAAATGATCGAAATTCGACGTAGATTTCGAAAATGTGGCCTATGTGGTAGCCAGATTGATCGATTGGCCGTGAAATGCAAAAACGGGAAAAACTTTTTCTAATTCGAGAACGGTGATAGATAAGGATACTTCCCAATCAATCTCAATCCTCCTCAAAGAGTGACAATATATAGCCAGAAATCTAGCTGTATGCCATCTGTAGCTGGGAATATAGCTGTTTGGCCATCTGTAGCAGGGAATATAGCTGTTTGGCCTTCCGTAGCCTGGACTATAGTTGTTTTTTAAGAAAAACGAATGATAGTAAAAAAAACTTAGGTAAGTATTAACTAAACGAAAAATTGCATAAGGGGGGGGGCTAAGTTGTAAACCTTCGAAAACTCAAAGTGATCCTATCAATCTGCGGTTTTCACCAAAATGATCGAAATTCTACGTAGATTCCGAAAATGTGGCCTATGTGGTAGCCAGATCGATCGATTGGCCGTGAAATGCAAAAAACCGGAAAAACGTTTTTCTTATTTGAGAACGGTGATAGATTTTTTTTTTCTTATGTTCTGGTTCCCACGAAAAGGGATATCCTGTAATGTTCAGAGAACATCGTGGGAACCTAGGGAAAGAAGGTAGGAGATGGTGTTCTTCTTAAATTTCTGAAGGTTGTATGCCTTGGGGAACACCTCCCTAGGCAATGAGTTCCAAAGCCTCGCTGTTCGTTGGATGAACGAGTCTTTGGAAAGTGATGTTCTGCAGGTCTCCAAAGTGACCACGAAGGGGTGTGATGACTGAACTTGACGGGTTAATCTCGAAGAGACTACCAAAGCAGGAACGATTGTTGATATTTCAGAAGAGCATCGCCCATGAAAATATCTATAAAATAGAGACAAATCGCCAACTTTTCTACGGTGTTCCAGACAAGTGAGCGAGTTTGTAAGCGAGGCATCACCGACGAGACGAATTGCCCTTTTTTGGACAGAATCCAATAGCCTCAGGATATGTTTAGGTGCCGCACTCCAAATATGGGAACAGTATTCCAGGACAGGTCGGATCTGTGCCTTATAGATCATAAGCAGCTGACTGGGGGTGAAATAGCTCTTGGCACGAAACAGGAAACCAAGTTTTTTGGGATGAACTTTTGGCAAGGGACCTCACGTGATTTTCCCAGGAAGGTTATTGCTGATAGTAATACCAAGCATCGATATGGATGGCTTCAGTGGTATGGTTACTCCTGACAAAGTTATGTTAGGCAGAGTGAGATCGGCTTTTCTAAGAAAAGACATGCTTGTGTTTGTTTGCATTGAATTCTACCAAGTTATTAGATCCCCATTCGAGAATTGTTGCTAAGTCCATATTTATATTATTAACATTTCTTCCTCGTTCATTTCTGGTTTCACGGGCTGATGTAGGGGCCCCGGGAAAGCGGTATGGAGGTACTATCATCGGCAAAGCTGTGTACTGGACATGAAGTTGCTTTCAACAGGTCGTTGATGTGAAGTAGAAATAGTGTTGGTGCGAGAATGGATCCTTGCGGAACACCAGCATTTATGAGTAGAGTGTCAGATGAAACTCCATCGACCACTACATGGGAGACCTGTTTGAGATAAAACTAGCAAGCAGAGAACACAGCTGAGGGGCAAGCCATAAGACGGAAGCTTGGCGAGGAGTCCCTGGTGCCAAACTCGATCGAACGCCTTGGAGATATCTAATGCCACAGCGAAACTTTCTCAAAACTTTTCAATAGATAGCTGCCATATATGTGAGACGTAAGCGAGCAGGTCACCAGTTGATCTCTGATGGCGGAAGCCATATTGCCTATCGTTGACAATTCCTGAGTCTTCCAGATATTTCATGAGCTCGATGTTGATGGCTTTTTCCATGATCTTTGAAATAATAGATAGCAGTGCGATAGGTCTGTAGTTGCTAGGTAGGGCCTTTTTGCCTTTTAGGGACTGGCTGTACTCTTGCAATTTTCCAATTGGACGGAAATACCCCAAATTGTAAGAGTGGTTGAACAACTTGCAAAGAACAGGTGTTAGTTCGGGGGCACATTTCTTGAGAACAATCGGCGGGATTCCGTCAGATCCACAGGCTTTGTTGGTGTTGAGACCCAGCAAAATCTTTCTGATAGTACGTTGGCGAAATGTGATCTCGGGCATGTGACTGTCAATAGGTGTAATGTTCGGGGGTTGTTTTCCCGATGAATCCAGAGTGGAATTTCCAGCAAATAGGTGCGCAAAGATATTGGCTTTTTCCTGGGCAGTCGTTGCTAGTGTTCCATCTTCTTTGGTTAGGGGAGGAAATGAGCTGAAGTGAAGTTTCTTCCCACACTTTTGCGAAAGACCAAAATGAACGGGATCCGTTAGGACATTCAGCAAATTTTGATCTTATTTTGGCTTTGTGGGCATCTTTTGAGCATTCTATTGTCTCTTTACATATGCCTCTAGCCTCGACATATGCTGCTCTGGTCTCAGGGCCTGGATTCTTTAGCCATCGATGGTATGCTGCCTGTTTGGAAGCCACAGCTCTAGAGCAGTTTCTGTTAAACCAGGTCTTATCGGATGATGTTCTTCTTTCGGTATTCGGTATGTAAGTTTGCATCCCCAACATGATGATTTCAGAAAAAAGCGATTCTGCGAACGCCAATCGATTCAGAAGGGTCAAGCAATAATGGGTATGGGTAATGGGTATGATGTTAACTCAAAACTACTTACTTAAAATTTCAATTTTTTTCAGGTAACATGAACCGAACAGATGAGGATACTTCCCAATCAATCTCAATCCCCCTCAAAGAGTGACAATATATAGCCAGAAATCTAGCTGTATGCCATCTGTAGCCGGGAATATAGCTGTTTGGCCATCTGTAGCCGGGAATATAGTTGTTTTTTAAGAAAATTGAATGATAGTAAAAAAAACTTAGGTAAGTATCAACTAAACGAAACGAAACAAAAAATTGCATAAGGCTAAGTTGTAAATCTTCTAAAACTCGAAGTGATCCTATCGATCTGCGGTTTTCACCAAAATGATCGGAATTCGACGTAGATTCCGAAAATGTGGCCTATGTGGTAGCCAGTTCGATCGATTGGCCGTGAAATGCAAAAAACGGGAAAAACTTTTTTTAATTCGAGAACGGTGATAGATAAAGCAATTCTGCTAACGCCAATCGATTCAGAAGGGTCAAGTTAGTCTTGGTACGAAGTTCAAGATCGATCGAAAAAAAAACATAGACCGAAAAATGGCATAAGGGGGGGGTACAAGGTAAATCTTCGAAAACTCAAAGTGATCCTATCGATCTGCGGTTTTCACCAAAATGATCGAAATTCGACGTAGATTCCGAAAATCGACTCAGAAGGGTCAAGCTATAATGGGTTTGGGTAATGGGTATGATTTTAACTCAAAACTACTTACTTAAAATTTCAATTTTTTTCAGGTAACATGAACCGAACAGATGAGGATACTTCCCAATCAATCTCAATCCCCCTCAAAGAGTGACAATATGTAGCCAGAAATCTAGCTGTATGCCATCCGTAGCCAGGAATATAGCTGTTTGGCCATCCGTAGCCGGGAATATAGCTGTTTGGCCTTCCGTAGCCTGGAATATAGTTGTTTTTCAAGAAAAACGAACGATAGTAAAAAACTTAGGTGAGTATTAACTGAAACGAAACAGAACGAAAAAACGAAAAATTGCATAAGGGGGGCTAAGTTGTAAATCTTCGAAAACTCGGTGATCCTATCAATCTGCGGTTTTCACGAAAATGATCGAAATTTGACGTGGATTCCGAAAATGTGGCCTATGTGGTAGCCAGATCGATTGATTGGCCGTAAAATGCAAAAAACCGGAAAAACTTTTTTCTAATTCGAGAACGGTGATAGATATAGCAATTCTGCGAACGCCAATCGATTCAGAAGGGTCAAGTTAGTCTTGGTACGAAGTTTAAAATCGATCGAAAAAAAAACATCGACCGAAAAATGGCATAAGGGGGGGTACATGGTAAATCTTCGAAAACTCAAAGTGATCCTATCAATCTGCGGTTTTCACGAAAATGATCGAAATTCGACGTGGATTCCGAAATTGTGGCCTATGTGGTAGCCAGATCGATCGATTGGCCGTGAAATGCAAAAAACCGGAAAAACTTTTTTCTTATTCAAGAACGGCGATAGATAAGGCGATTCTGCGAACGCCAATCGACTCAGAAGGGTCAAGCTATAATGGGTTTGGGTAATGGGTATGATTTTAACTCAAAACTACTTACTTAAAATTTCAATTTTTTTCAGGTAACATGAACCGAACAGATGAGGATACTTCCCAATCAATCTCAATCCCCCTCAAAGAGTGACAATATATAGCCAGAAATCTAGCTGTATGCCATCCGTAGCCAGGAATATAGCTGTTTGGCCATCCGTAGCCGGGAATATAGCTGTTTGGCCTTCCGTAGCCTGGAATATAGTTGTTTTTCAAGAAAAACGAACGATAGTAAAAAAACTTAGGTGAGTATTAAACGAAACGAAACGAAACGAAACGATACGATACGATACGATACGATAGGATAGGATAGGATAGGAAAGGATAGGATACGATAGGATACGATAGGATATGATAGGATACGATAGGATACGATACGAAAGGAAACGATACGATAGGATACGATACAATACATACAATACGATACGATGTACGATACGGATACGATACGATCGGATACGATACGATACCGAGACGAGGCGGCTGCCATTGGTCGGAATTTCAAAAGGGGCGTAACCCTGCAATTCTCAATTACAATACTTTATTTCGAGGGTTTTCACTCTAGATTTCATTCGAACTTTTTTTCGAATTATACAAAATATATTTTATGAAAAATAATATTTAACATTAATTTGCAGAAATGGGCCAAATGGGGCATTTCACGACACGACCCCCTCCAAAAAGGACGCCTAACAAATGTACCAACCATATTTATCACCAACACAACCACCAACGCCTTAAAAGAGGCTTTTTTTTCACTTCATTTCAACAGCATCATACATCTTATATGGCACTTCATGTCCAAATACCCCAGAGGGTTAACAGTAATTGGTCCCTATCCTAATTGGGTATAATGTTAACTTAAAACTACTTACTTGAAATTTCACTTCTTTTCAGGTAACAGAACCGAACAGATAAGGATACTCCTCAATCAATCTCAATCTCAATAGATGTATGCCATCCGTAGCGGGGAATATAGCTGTTTGGCCATCCGTAGCGGGAATATAGCTGTTTGGCCATCCGTAGCCGGGAATATAGCTGTTCGGCCTTCCGTAGCCGGGAATATAGTTGTTTTTTAAGGAAAACGAACTATAGTGAAAAAAAAACTTAGGTAAGTTTTAACGAAACGGAACGAAACGAAACAAAACGATACGAAACGATATGATAGGATACGATAGGATACGATAGGATACGATAGGATACGATAGGATACGATACGAAACGATACAAAACGAAAGGAAACGAACGATAGGATACGATAGGATACGATAGGATACGATAGGATACGATAGGATAATAATAATAATAATAATATTTATTTATTTCATCATTTAAATGCACACAGGTTACATAAATGATTAAAAACGTCAAAATTACAGTTACATTGGGAAAGGATAAGTTAACAATTACATGTATATATAAAAATACTAACTAAATAGTTCACACACGTTAAAAAAAATATATATTATCACAAAAAGAAATCATCTAATAAGTAACAACACTTTCTGATTAGGAATTTTGTTAGCTTTGATTTGGAAATATGAACATTGGGGGATGATTCTATATGTATATCAAGTATATTGTAAAACTTACAACCAGTACAATAGAAGTTTCTTTGGTACAGCAATGTGCGATGATAATCAGGTTGTAAGAGATTTCTGTGACGGGTGTTATAACAGTGAGTGTTATCTATTGCAAACTTATGTTTATTCTTATAGATGTAAGTGCAAGCTTCCAGTATATATAAACGATAGGATACGAAAGGATTCAATAGGATACGATACGAAAGGAAACAAAAGGAAACGAAAGGAAAAACGAACGATACGAAGAAACGATACGATACGAAACGATACGATAGGATACGATAGGATACGATACGAAAGGAAACGAGACGATACGAATTGATACGATAGGATACGATAGGATACGATACAATACGATAGAATACGATACGATAGGATACGATACGATACAATACGATACGATATGATACGATACGATATGAGCCGATACGAGCGATGCGATCGATGCGATACGGATACGATACGATACGTTGCGATGGGATGCGATGCGATCCGATGCGATACGGATACGATACGAGACGAGGCGGCTCGCCATTGGTCGGAATTTCAAAAGGGGCGTAACCCTGCAATTCTCAATTACAATACTTTATTTCGAGTGTTCTCACTCTAGATTTCATTCGAACTTTTTTTCGAATTATACAAAATATATGTTATGAAAAATAATATTTAACATTAATTTGCTGAAATGGGCCAAATGCGGCATTTCACGACACGACCCCCTCCGAAAAGGACGCCTAACAAATGTACCAACCATATTTATCACCAACACAACCACCAACGCCTTAAAAGAGGCTTTTTTTCACTTTATTTCAACAGCATCATACATCTTATATGGCACTTCATGCCCAAATACCCCAGAGGGTTAACAGTAATTGGTCCCTATCCTAATTGGGTATAATGTTAACTTAAAACTACTTACTTAAAATTTCACATTTTTCAGGTAACAGAACCGAACAGATAAGGATACTCCTCAATCAATCTCAATCATCCTCGAAGAGTGACAATAGATGTATGCCATCCGTAGCGGGGAATATAGCTGTTTGGCCATCCGTAGCCGGGAATATAGCTGTTTGGCCATCCGTAGCCGGGAATATAGCTGTTCGGCCTTCCGTAGCCGGGAATATAGTTGTTTTTAAGGAAAACGAACTATAGTGAAAAAAACTTAGGTAAGTTTTAACAAAACGGAACGAAACGAAACAAAACGATACGAAACGATATGATAGGATACGATAGGATACGATAGGATACAATAGGATACGATAGGATACGATACGAAACGATACAAAACGAAAGGAAATGATACGATAGGATAATAATAATAATAATAATATTTATTTATTTCATCATTCAAATGCACACAGGTTACATAAATGATTAAAAACGTGAAAATTACAGTTACATTGGGAAAGGATAAGTTAACAATTACATGTATATATAAAAATACTAACTAAATAGTTCACACACTTTAAAAAAAATATATATTATCACAAAAAGAAATCATCTAATAAGTAACAACACTTTCTGATTAGGAATTTTGTTAGCTTTGATTTGGAAATATGAACATTGGGGGATGATTCTATATGTATATCAAGTATATTGTAAAACTTACAACCAGTACAATAGAAGTTTCTTTGGTACAGCGATGTGCGATGATAATCAGGTTGTAAGAGATTTCTGTGACGGGTGTTATAACAGTGAGTGTTATCTATTGCAAACTTATGTTTATTCTCATAGATGTAAGTGCAAGCTTCCAGTATATATAAACGATAGGATACGAAAGGATTCAATAGGATACGATATAAAAGGAAACAAAAGGAAACGAAAGGAAACGAGACGAAACGATACGATACGAAACGATACGATAGGATACGATACGAAAGGAAACGAGACGATACGATAGGATACGATAGGATACGATAGATACGATACGAAGCGATAGAAGGATACGATGCGATACGATACGATCGATGCAATACGATACGATACGATACAAGCCGATAAGAGCCGATGCGATGCGATGAAATGCGATGCGATGCGATACGGATACGATACGTTGCGATGGGATGCGATGCGATGCGATAAGATGCGATACGATGCGATACGGATACGATGCGATGCGATACCATGCGATCCGATGCGATACGGATACGATACGAGACGAGACGGCTCGTTATTGGTCGGAATTTCAAAAGGGGTGTATTCCTGCAATTCTCAATTACAATACTTTATTTCGAGTGTTCTCACTCTAGATTTCATTCGAACTTTTTTTCGAATTATACTAAATATATGTTATGAAAAATAATATTTAACATTAATTTGCTGAAATGGGCCAAATGCGGCATTTCACGACACGACCCCCTCCAAAAAGGACGCCTAACAAATGTACCAACCATATTTATCACCAACACAACCACCAACGCCTTAAAAGAGGCTTTTTCTTCACTTTATTTCAACAGCATCATACATCTTATATGGCACTTCATGCCCAAATACCCCAAGGGTTAACAGTAATTGGTCCCTATCCTAATTGGGTATAATGTTAACTTAAAACTACTTACTTAAAATTTCACATTTTTTCAGGTAACAGAACCGAACAGATAAGGATACTCCTCAATCAATCTCAATCATCCTCGAAGAGTGACAATAGATGTATGCCATCCGTAGCGGGGAATATAGCTGTTTGGCTATCCGTAGCCGGGTATATAGCTGTTTGGCCATCTGTAGCCGGAAATATAGCTGTTCGGCCTTCCGTAGCCGGGAATATAGCTGTTTCTTAAGGAAAACGAACTATAGTGAAATAAAAACTTAGGTAAGTTTTAACGAAACGGAACGAAACGAAACGATACGAAACGATATGATAGGATACGATAGGATGCGATAGGATACGATACGAAACGATACAAAACGAAAGGAAACGATACGATACGATAGGATACGATAGGATAATAATAATAATATTTATTTATTTCATCATTTAAATGCACACAGGTTACATAAATGATTAAAAACGTCAAAATTACAGTTACATTGGGAAAGGATAAGTTAACAATTACATGTATATATAAAAATACTAACTAAATAGTTCACACACGTTAAAAAAAATATATATTATCACAAAAAGAAATCATCTAATAAGTAACAACACTTTCTGATTAGGAATTTTGTTAGCTTTGATTTGAAAATATGAACAATGGGGGATGATTCTATATGTATATCAAGTATATTGTGAATCTTACAACCAGTACAATAGAAGTTTCTTTGGTACAGCGATGTGCGATGATAATCAGGTTGTAAGAGATTTCTGTGACGGGTGTTATAACAGTGGGTGTTATCTATTGCAAACTTATGTTTATTCTTATAGATGTAAGTGCAAGCTTCCAGTATATATAAACGATAGGATACGATACGAAAGGAAACGAGAAGATACGATAGGATATGATACAATACGATAGAATACGATAGAATACGATACGATAGGATACGATAGGATACGATAGGATACATACATACGAGACCGAGACGAGGCGGTTCGCCATTGGTCGGAATTTCAAAAGGGGCGTAACCCTGCAATTCTCAATTACAATACTTTATTTCGAGTGTTTTCACTCTAGATTTCATTCGAACTTTTTTTTGAATTATACAAAATATATTTTATGAAAAATAATATTTAACATTGATTTGCTGAAATGGGCCAAACGCGGCATTTCACGACACGACACCCTCCAAAAAGGACGCTTAACAAATGTACCAACCATATTTATCACCAACACAACCACCAACGCCTTAGAACAGGATTTTTTTTCACTTTATTTCAACAGCATCATACATCTTATATGGCACTTCATGCCCAAATACCCCAGAGGGTTAACAGTAATTGGTCCCTATCCTAATTGGGAATAAAGTTAACTTAAAACTACTTACTTAAAATTTCAAATTTTTTCAGGTAACAGAACCGAACAGATAAGGATACTCATCAATCAATCTCAATCATCCTCGAAGAGTAACAATAGATGTATGCCATCCGTATGCCATCGTAGCCGAGAATATAGCTGTTTGGCCATCCATAGCCGGGAATATAGCTGTTTGGCCATCCGTAGCCGGGAATATAGCTGTTTGGCCATCCGTAGCCGGGAATATAGCTGTTTGGCCTTCCGTAGCCGGAAATATAGTTGTTTTTTAAGAAAAACGAACTATAGTGAAAAAAAAACTTAGGTAAGTTTTAACGAAACGGAACGAAACGAACGAAACGAAACGAAACGAAACGAAAAATTGCATAAGGGGGGGGCTAAGTTGTAAATCTTCGAAAACTCGGTGATCCTATCGATCTGCGGTTTTCACCAAAATGATCGAAATTCGACGTAGATTTCGAAAATGTGGCCTATGTGGTAGCCAGATCGATCGATTGGCCGTGAAATGCAAAAAACCGGAAAAACGTTTTTCTTATTTGAGAACGGTGATAGTTTTTTTTTTTTTATGTTCTGGTTCCCACGAAAAGGGATATCCTGTAATGTTCAGAGAACATCGTGGGAACCTAGGGAAAGAAGGTAGGAGTTGGTGTTCTTCTTAAATTTCTGAAGGTTGTATGCCTTGGGGAACACCTCCCTAGGCAATGTGTTCCAAAGCCTCGCTGTTCGTTGGATGAACGAGTCTTTGGAAAGTGATGTTCTGCAGGTCTCCAAAGTGACCACGAAGGGGTGTGATGACTGAACTTGACGGGTTAATCTCGAAGAGACTGCCAAAGCAGGAACGATTGTTGATATTTCAGAAGAGCATCGCCCATGAAAATATCTATAAAATAGAGACAAATCGCCAACTTTTCTACGGTGTTCCAGACAAGTGAGCGAGTTTGTAAGCGAGGCATCACCGACGAGACGAATTGCCCTTTTTTGGACAGAATCCAAAAGCCTCAGGATATGTTTAGGTGCCCCACACTGGTATGGTTACTCCTGACAAAGTTATGTTAGGCAGAGTGAGATCGAATCCAAGTCAAGGGGTTCAGTGGTATGGTTACTCCTGACAAAGTTATGTTAGGCAGAAGTGAGATCGGCTTTTCTAGAGAAAAGACATGCTTGTGTTTTGTTTGCATTGAATTCTACCAAGTTATTAGATCCCCATTCGAGAATTGTTGCTAAGTCCATATTTATATTATTAACATTTCTTCCTCGTTCATTTCTGGTTTCACGGGCTGATATAGGGGCCCCGGAAGAGAAAGCGGTATGGAGGGTACTATCATCGGCAAAGCTGTGTACTGGACATGAAGTTGCTTTCAACAGGTCGTTGATGTGAAGTAGAAATAGTGTTGGTGCGAGAATGGATCCTTGCGGAACACCAGCATTTATGAGTAGAGTGTCAGATGAAACTCCATCGACCACTACATGGAGAGACCTGTTTGAGATAAAACTAGCAAGCAGAGAACACAGCTGAGGGGGCAAGCCATAAGACGGAAGCTTGGCGAGGAGTCCCTGGTGCCAAACTCGATCGAACGCCTTGGAGATATCTAATGCCACAGCTAAACTTTCTCCATACTTTTCAATAGATAGCTGCCATATATGTGAGACATAAGCGAGCAGGTCACCAGTTGATCTCTGATGGCGGAAGCCATATTGCCTATCGTTGACAATTCCTGAGTCTTCCAGATATTTCATGAGCTCGATGTTGATGGCTTTTTCCATGACCTTTGAAATAATAGATAGCAGTGCGATAGGTCTGTAGTTGCTAGGTAGGGCCTTTTTGCCTTTTTTAGGGACTGGCTGTACTCTTGCAATTTTCCAATTGGACGGAAATACCCCCAAATTGTAAGAGTGGTTGAACAACTTGCAAAGAACAGGTGTTAGTTCGGGGGCACATTTCTTGAGAACAATCGGCGGGATTCCGTCAGATCCACAGGCTTTGTTGGTGTTGAGACCCAGCAAAATCTTTCTGATAGTACGTTGGCGAAATGTGATCTCGGGCATGTGACTGTCAATAGGTGTAATGTTCGGGGGTTGTTTTCCCGATGAATCCAGAGTGGAATTTCCAGCAAATAGGTGCGCAAAGATATTGGCTTTTCCTGGGCAGTCGTTGCTAGTGTTCCATCTTCTTTGGTTAGGGGAGGAAATGAGCTGGAAGTGAAGTTTCTTCCCACAGCTTTGGCGAAAGACCAAAATGAACGGGATCCGTTAGGACATTCAGCAAGTTTTGATCTTATTTTGGCTTTGTGGGCATCTTTTGAGCATTCTATTGTCTCTTTACATATGCCTCTAGCCTCGACATATGCTGCTCTGGTCTCAGGGCCTGGATTTTTTAGCCATCGATGGTATGCTGCCTGTTTGGAAGCCACAGCTCTAGAGCAGTTTCTGTTAAACCAGGTCTTATCGGATGATGTTCTTCTTTCGGTATTCGGTATGTAAGTTTGCATCCCCAACATGATGATTTCAGAAAAAAGCGATTCTGCGAACGCCAATCGATTCAGAAGGGTCAAGCAATAATGGGTATGGGTAATGGGTATGATGTTAACTCAAAACTACTTACTTAAAATTTAAAATTTTTTCAGGTAACATGAACCGAACAGATGAGGATACTTCCCAATCAATCTCAATCCCCCTCAAAGAGTGACAATATATAGCCAGAAATCTAGCTGTATGCCATCTGTAGCCGGGAATATAGCTGTTTGGCCATCCGTAGCCGGGAATATAGCTGTTTGGCCTTCCGTAGCCTGGAATATAGTTGTTTTTTAAGAAAATTGAATGATAGTAAAAAAACTTAGGTAAGTATTAACTAAACGAAACGAAACGAAAATTGCATAAGGCTAAGTTGTAAATCTTCTAAAACTCGAAGTGATCCTATCGATCTGCGGTTTTCACCAAAATGATCGAAATTCGACGTAGATTTCGAAAATGTGGCCTATGTGGTAGCCAGATTGATCGATTGGCCGTGAAATTCAAAAAACGGGAAAAACTTTTTTCTAATTCGAGAACGGTGATAGATAAGGATACTTCCCAATCAATCTCAATCCTCCTCAAAGAGTGACAATATATAGCCAGAAATCTAGCTGTATGCCATCTGTAGCTGGGAATATAGCTGTTTGGCCATCTGTAGCAGGGAATATAGCTGTTTGGCCTTCCGTAGCCTGGACTATAGTTGTTTTTTAAGAAAAACGAATGATAGTAAAAAAAACTTAGGTAAGTATTAACTAAACGAAAAAATTGCATAAGGGGCTAAGTTGTAAATCTTCGAAAACTCAAAGTGATCCTATCAATCTGCGGTTTTCACCAAAATGATCGAAATTCGACGTAGATTCCGAAAATGTGGCCTATGTGGTAGCCAGATCGATCGATTGGCCGTGAAATGCAAAAAACCGGAAAAACGTTTTTCTTATTTGAGAACGGTGATAGATTTTTTTTTTTTATGTTCTGGTTCCCACGAAAAGGGATATCCTGTAATGTTCAGAGAACATCGTGGGAACCTAGGGAAAGAAGGTAGGAGTTGGTGTTCTTCTTAAATTTCTGAAGGTTGTATGCCTTGGGGAACACCTCCCTAGGCAATGAGTTCCAAAGCCTCGCTGTTCGTTGGATGAACGAGTCTTTGGAAAGTGATGTTCTGCAGGTCTCCAAAGTGACCACGAAGGGGTGTGATGACTGAACTTGACGGGTTAATCTCGAAGAGACTGCCAAAGCAGGAACGATTGTTGATATTTCAGAAGAGCATCGCCCATGAAAATATCTATAAAATAGAGACAAATCGCCAACTTTTCTACGGTGTTCCAGACAAGTGAGCGAGTTTGTAAGCGAGGCATCACCGACGAGACGAATTGCCCTTTTTTGGACAGAATCCAATAGCCTCAGGATATGTTTAGGTGCCGCACTCCAAATATGGGAACAGTATTCCAGGACAGGTCGGATCTGTGCCTTATAGATCATAAGCAGCTGACTGGGGGTGAAATAGCTCTTGGCACGAAACAGGAAACCAAGTTTTTGGGATGCACTTTTGGCAATGGACCTCACGTGATTTTCCCAGGAAAGGTTATTGCTGATTGTAATACCAAGCATCGATATGGATGGCTTCAGTGGTATGGTTACTCCTGACAAAGTTATGTTAGGCAGAGTGAGATCGGCTTTTCTAGAGAAAAGACATGCTTGTGTTTTGTTTGCATTGAATTCTACCAAGTTATTAGATCCCCATTCGAGAATTGTTGCTAAGTCCATATTTATATTATTAACATTTCTTCCTCGTTCATTTCTGGTTTCACGGGCTGATGTAGGGGCCCCGGAAGAGAAAGCGGTATGGAGGGTACTATCATCGGCAAAGCTGTGTACTGGACATGAAGTTGCTTTCAACAGGTCGTTGATGTGAAGTAGAAATAGTGTTGGTGCGAGAATGGATCCTTGCGGAACACCAGCATTTATGAGTAGAGTGTCAGATGAAACTCCATCGACCACTACATGGATGGACCTGTTTGAGATAAAACTAGCAAGCAGAGAACACAGCTGAGGGGCAAGCCATAAGACGGAAGCTTGCGAGGAGTCCCTGGTGCCAAACTCGATCGAACGCCTTGGAGATATCTAATGCCACAGCTAAACTTTCTCCATACTTTTCAATAGATAGCTGCCATATATGTGAGACGTAAGCGAGCAGGTCACCAGTTGATCTCTGATGGCGGAAGCCATATTGCCTATCGTTGACAATTCCTGAGTCTTCCAGATATTTCATGAGCTCGATGTTGATGGCTTTTTCCATGATCTTTGAAATAATAGATAGCAGTGCGATAGGTCTGTAGTTGCTAGGTAGGGCCTTTTTGCCTTTTAGGGACTGGCTGTACTCTTGCAATTTTCCAATTGGACGGAAATACCCCCAAATTGTAAGAGTGGGTTGAACAACTTGCAAAGAACAGGGGTTAGTTCAGGGCACATTTCTTGAGAACAATCGGCGGGATTCCGTCAGATCCACAGGCTTTGTTGGTGTTGAGACCAGCAAAATCTTTCTGATAGTACGTTGGCGAAATGTGATCTCGGGCATGTGACTGTCAATAGGTGTAATGTTCGGGGGTTGTTTTCCCGATGAATCCAGAGTGGAATTTCCAGCAAATAGGTGCGCAAAGATATTGGCTTTTTCCTGGGCAGTCGTTGCTAGTGTTCCATCTTCTTTGGTTAGGGGAGGAAATGAGCTGGAAGTGAAGTTTCTTCCCACAGCTTTGGCGAAAGACCAAAATGAACGGGATCCGTTAGGACATTCAGCAAGTTTTGATCTTATTTTGGCTTTGTGGGCATCTTTTGAGCATTCTATTGTCTCTTTACATATGCCTCTAGCCTCGACATATGCTGCTCTGGTCTCAGGGCCTGGATTTTTTAGCCATCGATGGTATGCTGCCTGTTTGGAAGCCACAGCTCTAGAGCAGTTTCTGTTAAACCAGGTCTTATCGGATGATGTTCTTCTTCGGTATTCGGTATGTAAGTTTGCATCCCAACATGATGATTTCAGAAAAGCGATTCTGCGAACGCCAATCGATTCAGAAGAGGTCAAGCAATAATGGGTATGGGTAATGGGTATGATGTTAACTCAAAACTACTTACTTAAAATTTCAATTTTTTTCAGGTAACATGAACCGAACAGATGAGGATACTTCCCAATCAATCTCAATCCCCCTCAAAGAGTGACAATATATAGCCAGAAATCTAGCTGTATGCCATCTGTAGCCGGGAATATAGCTGTTTGGCCATCTGTAGCCGGGAATATAGTTGTTTTTTAAGAAAATTGAATGATAGTAAAAAAAACTTAGGTAAGTATCAACTAAACGAAACGAAACAAAAAATTGCATAAGGCTAAGTTGTAAATCTTCTAAAACTCGAAGTGATCCTATCGATCTGCGGTTTTCACCAAAATGATCGGAATTCGACGTAGATTCCGAAAATGTGGCCTATGTGGTAGCCAGTTCGATCGATTGGCCGTGAAATGCAAAAAACGGGAAAAACTTTTTTTAATTCGAGAACGGTGATAGATAAAGCAATTCTGCTAACGCCAATCGATTCAGAAGGGTCAAGTTAGTCTTGGTACGAAGTTCAAGATCGATCGAAAAAAAAACATAGACCGAAAAATGGCATAAAGTACAAGGTAAATCTTCGAAAACTCAAAGTGATCCTATCGATCTGCGGTTTTCACCAAAATGATCGAAATTCGACGTAGATTCCGAAAATCGACTCAGAAGGGTCAAGCTATAATGGGTTTGGGTAATGGGTATGATTTTAACTCAAAACTACTTACTTAAAATTTCAATTTTTTTCAGGTAACATGAACCGAACAGATGAGGATACTTCCCAATCAATCTCAATCCCCCTCAAAGAGTGACAATATGTAGCCAGAAATCTAGCTGTATGCCATCCGTAGCCAGGAATATAGCTGTTTGGCCATCCGTAGCCGGAATATAGCTGTTTGGCCTTCCGTAGCCAAAATGTGGCCTATGTGGTAGCAAACGAAACGAAACGAAAAAGAAAAATTGCATAAGGGGGGCTAAGTTGTAAATCTTCGAAAACTCGGTGATCCTATCAATCTGCGGTTTTCACGAAAATGATCGAAATTTGACGTGGATTCCGAAAATGTGGCCTATGTGGTAGCCAGATCGATTGATTGGCCGTGAAATGCAAAAAACCGGAAAAACTTTTTTCTAATTCGAGAACGGTGATAGATATAGCAATTCTGCGAACGCCAATCGATTCAGAAGGGTCAAGTTAGTCTTGGTACGAAGTTTAGAATCGATCGAAAAAACCTCGACCGAAAATGGCATAAGGGGCGGGTACATGGTAAATCTTCGAAAACTCAAGGTGATCCTATCAATCTGCGGTTTTCACGAAAATGATCGAAATTCGACGTGGATTCCGAAAATGTGGCCTATGTGGTAGCCAGATCGATCGATTGGCCGTGAAATGCAAAAAACCGGAAAAACTTTTTTCTAATTCGAGAACGGTGATAGATATAGCAATTCTGCGAACGCCAATCGATTCAGAAGGGTCAAGTTAGTCTTGGTACGAAGTTTAAAATCGATCGAAAAAAAAACATCGACCGAAAATAGGCATAAGGGGGGGTACATGGTAAATCTTCGAAAACTCAAAGTGATCCTATCAATCTGCGGTTTTCACGAAAATGATCGAAATTCGACGTGGATTCCGAAAATGTGGCCTATGTGGTAGCCAGATCGATCGATTGGCCGTGAAATGCAAAAAACCGGAAAAACTTTTTTCTTATTCAAGAACGGCGATAGATAAGGCGATTCTGCGAACGCCAATCGACTCAGAAGGGTCAAGCTATAATGGGTTTGGGTAATGGGTATGATTTTAACTCAAAACTACTTACTTAAAATTTCAATTTTTTTCAGGTAACATGAACCGAACAGATGAGGATACTTCCCAATCAATCTCAATCCCCCTCAAAGAGTGACAATATATAGCCAGAAATCTAGCTGTATGCCATCCGTAGCCAGGAATATAGCTGTTTGGCCATCCGTAGCCGGGAATATAGCTGTTTGGCCTTCCGTAGCCTGGAATATAGTTGTTTTTCAAGAAAAACGAACGATAGTAAAAAACTTAGGTGAGTATTAACGAAACGAAACGAAACGAAGAAACGAAACGATACGATACGATACGATACGATACGATACGATACGATAGGATAGGATAGGATAGGATAGGATAGGATAGGATAGGATAGGATACGATAGGATACGATAGGATAGATACGATACGATACGATACGATACGATACGATGCCATACGATACGATACGATACGATCGATACGATACGATGCAATGCGATACGATACGAGACCGAGACGAGGCGGCTCGCCATTGGTCGGAATTTCAAAAGGGGCGTAACCCTGCAATTCTCAATTACAATACTTTATTTCGAGTGTTTTCACTCTAGATTTCATTCGAACTTTTTTTCGAATTATACAAAATATATTTTATGAAAAAATAATATTTAACATTAATTTGCAGAAATGGGCCAAATGGGGCATTTCACGACACACCCTCCAAAAGGACGCCTAACAAATGCCAACCATATTTATCACCAACACAACCACCAACTCCTTAAAAGGGCTTTTTTCACTTTATTTCAACAGCCCTCATACATCATGGAACCCCAGCCCAAATACCCCAGAGGGTTAACCCGTAATTGGGCCCCCAAACCTAAATTTGGGGATAAAGCAAAATACTTCTTAAAAAAAACAAATCTTTTTAGGTAAAAAAAGAACCAAAGATAGGGGCCCTCAATAATCTCAATCATCCTCAAAATAACAATAGATGTATGCCACCCAAAGGAATATTGGGTACCCTCCTTTGGGGAATATAGTTTTTTGGCCATCCTGGGCCGGGGAAAATTTTTTGCCTTCCGTTTGGGGAAAATAGTTGTTTTTTAAAAAAAACGAATTTTAGTGAAAAAAAAAAAACTCAGGAAGTTTTGGCCAAGGAAAGAAAAACAAGGGTAATGGGGAAATGGGTACCCATGGGGTCGATAGGATCCAAGGGTTGAAAAAAGGGAAAAGGGAAAGGGAAAAGAAAGATGGGGGTACAAAAGGGGTAGGATAATAATAACTAATAATAATAATTTTTTTATTTCATCATTTAAATGCACACAGGTTACTTTAAAAGATTAAAAAAGTCAAAATTACAGTTACATTTGGGAAAGGATGTTAACAATTACATGTATATATAAAAAAATTTAAAAAATAGTTCACACATTTAAAAAAAAATTTTTACAAAAGAAATCCCTCCCAATAAGTAACAACACTTTCTGATTAGGAATTTTTTTTTGGAATTTGAAAAAAGGGAAAATTTTGGGGGATGATTTTATTTGCATATCAAAGTATATTATGGGAAAATTACAAAAACCAATTTCAATAGAAGTTTTTGGTACAGCGATGTGCATGATAATCAGGTTTAAAGATTTCTTTGACGGGGTTTTTATAACGTGAGTGTTATCTATTCAAACTTATGTTTATTCCCCCAGAGGTAAGCTTTAGTATATATAAAAGATTGGATACGATAGGGACAAGGGCGGGGAGGGGAAAGGAAACGAAAAGATACGAAACGAGACCCCGGGGAAATGGCCCCGCCATTGGGCGGGAAATTTTAAAAAGGGAAACCCCCGCAATTCCTAATTACAATACTTTATTTCAGTGGTTTTTACCTGGGTTTCCCTTCCGAAATTTTTTTAATTATACAAAAATATTTTATGAAAAAAAATATTTAAATTTAATTTTCTGGGGAAAAGGGCCTCGGATTTCCCACACGACCCCATCCCAAAAAGGGCGCTTTAAAAAATGTAAAACCCTATTTATCACCAACACAACCACCAACGCCTTAAAAAAGGGTTTTTTTTACTTTATTTCAAAGATCATACATCTTATATGGCACTTATTTCCCCCAAAAACCCCCGAGGGTTAAAAGAATTGGTCCCCATCCTAATTGGGTATAATGTTAAATTAAAACTACCCTTAAAAATTTCCCAAATCTTTTCAGGTAATGAACCAACAGATAAAGGGTTCCCCCAATCAATCCCCCAAACATCCCGAAGAGTAACAATGAAAGGGGCTATCCGTAGCCAGAATATAACTGGGCCA